>OZ017738.1:35107998-35707998 GCA_963969285.1 Odontomyia ornata | reverse complement strand
ACAGATCTATAAGCTTCCTAAAAATAAATCACGGGGAAAAACCAACTCAGAAGTCCGTTTGCAATAGAAATCTATACTTTTCATTGTTTTCAGCAAATGTAGCGACGTAGGTACGGAGTAAAACGACAATGTTGCAAAAAGCCAATAGGCAATTGCTGCGTAGTATTATTACGTAGTTTTTTTTCGCATTCCTAACTCCACTCTCGCTCAGCTCTCAATAGAAATCTGAAGGTTATACTCTTCTCCGTCACACACTTCTGCTGCGACCTTTGTCGATCAAATCTTTATTTCCGTTTTTATAAAGGTATTCTAAACTTGTTTCCTAAATAAACTATCAACCTTTTTTTATTTCCAATTAGGCAAAACTGAAGTATTGAATGGTTTTTGCATCAACATCTTGTGGATGTACTTACTGTTCTCAATTGTTGGATCATATGAGTCCACAAATTGTCCTTCTACGAATTGTATGCTGAGTGATGATTTACCTGTTGCAAACAACTTACATTAGCACAAATTTACCGTGGCATATAAAAACTATAAACAATGGCACAAAGCTCACTAAACAAGTACTCGTTGCGCTTACACTCACCCACAGATCGATAACCCATAACAGCTATTTTTCTTTCTTTCACAGGCATATTGATGTTTTGCTTTTTGGCTTAATTTAAAATACTGAATGCACTGTATAAATTCACTTTAAAACACTCGAATCACTCGATTCCGGAATTGATTTACGACGGCAGATCAAAATGTCTAATTCAGCTCAGTCCATACGACGCCATTACGAAAAGTCCATTAATTTATGTGACCTTGCTAATTCAGCTGTTTTAAATGTCAAAGATTCTTATGAGCCGCTGTAAATGAAAAAGAGGCTATTCAGGATGAAAAAATGCGTAATAATTTCTTTTGATTAATTTGATGTGCTTTCCAAATATTTAATACATACTGTTCTGATTGTGTTTTCTACGATTATGAATTTAATTTTTTGGAAAATTGACTTTCAAGAGAATCAGTTTCACATTTCAAAGATGATCTATATTTCCCATATTAATAGATAGTAAGACTGTATAGAGGATTTTTTCTATCAATAATTCAAAATTAAAACATGACGCAAAGAGAATTGGCCTGTGGATATAAACAAAATAATTGACTATAAAGTAATTTCCTTATAATAAATCCAGGATTATCTTATAATATTGACCATGGGCAAACGTTTTCGATTACAGGCACAAACTAATCAATGCAAAAATGTTCTTTACAAATTCAGTGTGTAATTCCTAAAATTTCCATCACGTATGCTCCTAATTTATAAAATTTGAAAGGTCAAAAGAAAAAATTAGTGGCAAAAGGTTTATAACAATGGTAGCCCAAGATATAGACAAAAATTCCACATTGCTTATCACGGTCGATTTATCTTTCAAGTTTATTTAAAAAAAGTTTTAACCTATGTTGCAGGAAATATCTAAATTTATTCATAAAGTTAAGCGTAGAGACAGTAAAAAAAAATTATCGTAGCAATTTACAGCTTAAAATTTTTTTTGATCATTTTTCTGTAAATATCAGTGTTTACCTTATTTTATTTCAAATAATGCTTGCAAAGAATATAAATTAAATTATTTATTTTTTCAAATTGTATTATAACAAAAATACCACTAATTTAATAATTCACAAAATTTAGCGCAAATCACAAAAATATAGAAAAATAATAAATAACAAGAACACTTATAAACGTAATATTTTGTATGACCTCTGTTTCCATCCTAAACAGCTTGTAGCTGTCGGGGATTTGATTCTACCTACTTTTTTGAATAAGAAGAAGGGATGTTTTTCCAAACTTCCCGTTTCTTTTGTTTCAACTCATCGGATTAAGATCTGGGGACTGTAGTGAAGTTTCTAGTTGTTATGGGACATTGTTCAAAAGCTATTCTCGAACAATGTGGGAAGTTTGCTTCGGATTATCATGTTGTTGAAAATAGAACTTCGAAGGTAAGTGCTGGTTGATGTAGATTCCTTCTAGTATATCGCAATGACCATAAAAGAACAGGTATTTCATTTTGACCATCGTTGATTCAATAAATTCCAAACTCCCGATTTCAGTCGTAGAGCCCCACAGCATAACATTACCACCTCTATGCTTACAGTTAGACAAAGATTTTCATTTTGGAGTTCGTTGTTAGGTTCTCTCCATATTATTTGTCTCACGTCAGAGCCATATACAATAATTTTTGTTTCGTTTGTGAAAATGAAATGTGCTTTTGCAAACTTCAAATATTTTCTTTGATTTGTCCCAGATATGAATATAATACGACAAATCGTTTCTGTCGGAATTGCTTTTTTAATCATCGTGGGCGATTTCGCGGAATTTTTTTTCCTCTTCAAAGAGTGTTCTATAAGGTTCCTTTGTATTTCGACTTATTTATAATTTTTTTGAATTGTAGAATGTGTCCGTATATATGTATATATATATATATATATATATATATATATATATATATATATATATATATATATATATATATATATATATATATATATATATATAATATATACAGGGTGGGCAAAAAGTAACTTTCCGATGTAAAAAATTAATAACTGTTACATTTGTGAGTAATTTGTTAAATTTTTATTTTTTTTGTAGACATTAAACTTGGGAGATTCCAATATGGAAAGGTACACCATCGCACACCGAACCAAACTAGTGTCATCATTTTTGCAAAACAGCCGTTCAGTAACTGCCACTCAACGTGCATACTGCCAATTTTATGGAGTTCGCTAACCTCCAGCAGCTCCAACTATACGTGCTATGGTGGCCAAATTTGAGCGATATGGAAACGTTGCAGATGAGAAACGTACGAGCAGACCTCGTTCTGGACGACCGGCTGAAAACATACAGCTTGTTAGGCAAAGTGTTGGAGAGAACGATGAAACACCAACACGACGACGTTCTGCACAGTTGGCTATAAAGCGAGGCACGTTGCGCACGATTTTAAAAACGGACTTACACCTATACCCCTACAAAACACAATTCGTCCAGCATCTTCATCCTGGGGACCTGGTACTGCGTTTGGAATCCTGCAGGGATATTCTGAATCTTGTCGAGAATGAGGAACGATTTTTGGAAAATTTAATGACGACTGATGAGGCGCACTTTCACCTAAGCGGATTTGTGAACAGACAAAACACTAGATTCTGGGGCACACATAATCCCCAAAATGTCCAACAGCTTTCATTACACCCACTTCGTGTAACTGTTTGGTGTGGAGTGACTTCACGGAAAATTTATGGACCATATTTCTTTGAAAATGATCAAGGTACCAGTCTTACGATCAATGGAGCTCGTTACAGAAGTATGCTTCAGGACTTCCTTTTTCCACTTGTGCGAGCACATAACAACAATGAGAATATATGGTTTCAACAGGATGGTGCAACAGCACACACCACTCGTGAGACAATGAACTTGTTGCAACATCACTTTCCAAATCGTGTTATCTCGAAAAATTGTAACATAAAATGGCCACCGCGATCGCCTGATCTGACAGCTCCAGACTTTTTTCTATGGACCTACCTCAAAGAGAAGGTCTACGTCAACAAACCACAGACTTTACCGGAGTTGAAAGAGAACATTCGAGCGGAAATTGCGCAGATCACACCCGTAACACTCCAGAACGTTATGAAAAATTTCGTGAAAAGAGCCCAAGCTTGCGTGAATTCTAATGGCGCACACTTATCGGATATAATTTTCCACACCTAATGTAAAAAAAAAATACAGCTAATCCTAATTTGGTGATATTTGTTTTTTATTTTAATCACTTTATTTAAAAGTTATAGCATATATAAATAGGAAAGGGACTTTTTGCCCACCCTGTATATATACAGACGTATACCAAATTTTTGTTGACTTTAAGCAAGCATACGACAGTATTGATCGTAACGTACTGTACCAAATAATGCTTTACTTTGGTATCCAAGCCAAATTAGTCTGTCTTACCAAAATGATAATAACGTCAACGAGCAATAACCAATCCACCGATACCTTTGACACAAATATCGGACTAAAGCAGGGAGATGGGCCTAGTCCAATTTCTATTCAATTTGGCCCTGGAATACGTCATAAGCAAGCTACCTGTCAATACAAGAGCTACATTACTATACAAGTTGAGCCAAGTAGTAGCCCATGCAGACGACATCAACATTTTATCACGGTCATGAACAACTGCTAAAAAACTCTTCCTGAAACTTGACGGCGAAGTAAAACTAGTAGGGAAAATATAATATTCGGTGAATACAGTATCGAAAATGTGAGGAAATTTGTGTACGTAAGCGACAAAATAACGAGAACCAGCAATGAAAGAGACGTACGCCGGAGAATACAGTTCGCAAATAAAATATTTTACTCAGTTTTAACGATTTTGAAGACCAGCTGCATACACAGAAAAACAAAGCTCTAAGTATACAAATCTGTGCTGTGCTTTGGATGTGAAAATGGACCCTGACCAAAGCATATGCAAATATATTGAATGAGTCGGGTCCTGAGGCAAATAATCGGAGCGAAGCTAGACGAGAACCAATGGCGAATTCGATACAACCATGTGCTGTATGAAATTTTGACGAGCTGGAAGTCTCAACGATTGTAAGGCTGCGGAAGCTGCAATGAAGTGGCCACATGAATCGTATGGACGAACAACGGACACCCAAAAAGGTTTTCGCCGGGAAAACTGAAGGCCGGAAACCAGTGGGAAAACCGATATAAATTTGGGAAAACCAATATAAATTTGAGGAACTAGATAGATGAGTCCCCGTTCTGTTAATAAATTGAATTTACATAACTTTGTTTCGTTTGAGTTTAATTTAATATCCTCATTAAAGGACACATTTTCGAAATCTTAATATATTTTTGCGGTAAACTTTTTTTATTACAGTTCCTTGTAAGGAAGTGTGGTTTTAATATGGATGTATGCTCAATTTTGTGAGAAACTGCATATGCTTACTGTTTGGTTCGTTGAATTTTCTTTCAAATTCCTCATCTTGATCCAAAATTTGTAGTTAATCGGAGTATTTCAGTTCATGCAGTACATGGGTGCCGATGTTCTGGCACAAGGGTCAGCGAGCTATAAAGAAGACCGAGCTCAGCTGACTAGCTTCGCTTTACGACCGAACACGCGAGCTTGTCGGCTAGCTATTTATGGGATCATATGTAGCGGATCCTTGGCGCACCACTAAGTTACACTACAAAAAATTATCATGCGTAGTCTTCGTTACAAGACATCTGTTGAAATTTTCTTTTATGAGTGTCGATCAAGCTACCCATCAAATATGTAAAAACTCTGTCTCGTCAAGGTTAGCTGACAAAGAAGCGTCATACGAATGCAACCATCAAACAGAACGAAAAAACCTCCATTTCCTCCCCGAAAAAGGTCGTTGCATTACAAAAGGAATGGAGAGAAAACACATGACTATCAAACCTATAAATGTTAAAAGTGGTTGAAATGAACATTTCATCTCTACCCAAATAACGGAATTTGACGTGTAACTGTCTCTATTCTAGCACCAACTTTTCCTAAAAGCAGGAGTTTCTCTTATTGTGTACGTTTCTTCTATTTGCTGAAAATGCTGGTCAGTAAGCATCAGAAAATAAAATAAAAATTTAGAAAAAAAATAAAACTGACTTCAAAATGCCCTAAAAATCCCTAAAAATATCAGTTTTCCCCGTTTCTTGTATAATATCGCACATGTTGGGAGTTTTTGTATTAAAATGTGGAAATTGATGTGACACCGCTTCCATAAATATTATTTCATCCTTTTTAGGTCATTTTCAAGTCGGTTTTCATTTTTTCTAAAAGTTTTTTTATTTCACCCAAATTTTTTTCATTTCAAATCTTTTAAACCTCAGTTTCTTGAATACGTTGTACCTTGTATATTAAAATATAATTTTTGACTGTAATGCAAAACTCGCTTGCTAAAATCTGCAGCGTTCTTGGAAATCGAGTTTAGTTCTGATATATTTTAGTACAACGTCATCAACGTCTAATTTGATTTTATGTTTCATAAAAATTCAATATAAACACATTGCCTAGCCACCATTTTGATATTCTGACCTGACTCTGAAGTGTTTTTTTATTGTTATTTTTTTTCGACTTATGAACGGCCGCCATTTTCTTTCGGATGCTTCGACTTTGGATTTTTTATTGTGAACTTTATCACGTACTTGAATGGATCCTTTTCCCATTTTTGACACAAATCGGAGCTATACTTTGATCAAAACAGGACTCATGGGTTTTCATCTAAAACAGCCTCTATTTTGTTTTCGCTTGACCAAAACTAGCCAAAATATTTAATTTCTGAATTTCTGAAAGGTTGACGTAAGATATCAGAGTAGTCTGCGTACAGTAGTGGTTAGAGCGCTCACATCGTAGGCTTCAATTCCGTCGGTCATAGTGAGATTTATTTCAAGTGATTATAAGCTCATTCAGTTATGGTACCTGCTGGTTTATAACCAGAACGTATCGGTGCGGGCTGGACAAACACATGGCCACAGTATGGTACTGACCATTTCACCTTCTTGAATGTCGACATATTGAATCAAGATAATTAGATACTTTAATCATCTCTAAACGGAGGCCCAAAAGGGGCTGTAGTGTTAAAAAAAACAAAAAAAATATCAGAATCGAGCTCGTAACTGAAAACAGGATTACATCTTGAAATGTCAGATCACTGAACGGCTCCAGTGCTGTTAGGGAACTTTTACAACACGCCAGTAGCCAATAAGAAAAATGTTTATATATTTGGCTGATAAACGTACATGCTTCAATAGAAGAAAAGGATGAAGAAACGAAAGAAACGTTCCACAATATAAGAATAATTCTGAGTTATTTCAACGCTAAAGTTAGCCTTCATGATGAAACAAATGATAATTATCAGCACCATATTGACTTTGCGTGTAGTAGAAATCTAATCATACTTTTGATTTGCTTCCCACATTGCCACATAAATAAAATGATCTGGGTATCACAGAATGGCAACATCCAAAACCAGATCATCCATGTTTTGATTCAACAAAAGTGGGCCTCAAGCATACTTAACGTCTGTACATACTGATGAACCAATTGGAACTCGGACTATTACTTGATCGAAAAAAACCTATCGATGTCATTTTTCAAATACGTATGCAGGGACAAAAATTCAACATTAGCATGCTCCAAACTGCGTCTGTGACTAAAAATTTCAACAAAGAACCTCATAACCAACTTGATCCCATCCTGTCAGATACATTGCTGAAAAGAAGCAACGAGCTTTAGGTGGAAGTCATAACAGCAACTAAGACCATAGCAGAACAGGCGATTGATGATTAAGCTCAGTACAGAAGGAATTATCAGTTTGAGGATTAGTGCCGATATGTATTGGGCAAAAATAATCGAGGATATAAACAACATTCAGGTAGATAACAAGAACGAGAGAGACCGTTATCAAAATCTCAGAAGAGTTGTGAATAAGATAATTAGAATTAAGAAAAGAAAATCTATGATGACCATTTGGGATGCTTCGATGTAAGTTTAGTGATAAACGAAACAAACCAAGCTTACAAGCAAAGTGAAAAGCCTGAAACGAGGATATCATCCCAAGACCACCCTCTGCCGTAATGACATCATCAACTTCATCATTGATGAAAACAGGATTATGGAAAGATGGAAACCATATCTCAAGAACCTTCTAAATCATTCACACAACTTCCTTGCATCGGAGCCAATAAATATTCCCTGGGAGCCTCACATACTCTGGATGAAGTTTTTACCTCCATCAAAGCTCAAAAGAATAATAAAGCATCAAACATCAATGAGATTCCAGTGGAGCTCATATAATATAATATACTGGCAACAGCGTAAATCGATGAAATTAAACAAAAATCTTCACACAGTCAAAGAAAGGCCTCAAATATAAAATATCAGACTTGTTGAATGCTACATTGAAAATGTATGCAAATTTATGTACTTACAAGTAGGCGTCAAAATAATGAAAAACAGTTATGAAAGAGATAACATATGCCGAAGAATGCAGCTCATAAATAAAATATTATATTCAGTTCTGACGATCTTGAAGATCAGTTGCATACATAGAAAAACAATGCCCTAAGAATATGCTATACTACGCGTGTAAAACATGGACCATACTGGAGAATCCACAAACATATTGAATGCTTTCAAAAGACCAGTCCTGAGGAAGCAAAACTAGAAGAGGGCCAATTTCGAACTTGATACAACCTTGAGCTGTATGAACTTTTTGACCTGCTGCAAGTATCGACAACTATGAGATTGCAGACACTACAATGAGGTGGGCATGTGAATCAAAAGGATAAACAACGGATACCCCAAAAGAGTAGAGAGCTAAAGTGTGGAGACCAGTTGGAAATCAAGGAAACGCTGGTCCGACTCGGTCGATGAAGACAGATCATTGCTGCTCAGATTCTTAAGTAAGAGAATGCCGTTGATGGACCAAGATAGTTTGGAGGTGCTATTTGCATGAAACAACGGCATGAGAGGGGCTGTAGTGCTATAAGGAAGAAGGAAAATATACTTTCAAATAAAATGTATTCAAAAATGTTATACCCTTAGGGTTATTGTTGTGTAAGGAGAATATATGGTTGAAATAATCAATGTCTTTAATATTTTAGACCAACAGTACATTTGTATCGATCCTCTCTTCAGGAAAATCTGATCAATTAAGGATTTATTAATTCCATCTAACACGCTGAATATAATCCAATAACAAAATGGAATGCAAAGAATAAATACAGCAATATTAAATGAAAAAATAATAAAGTGACGAGTTTTTTCTTAAATGGAGTATAAGAAGAGCCAAATAGAAAAATTGGGCGAATGTGTCAGTAACTTCTTGAGGAGAAGAAACTTTTGCATTTTCCAATGGAACTTATCAGGACTGGAAGAAAAGGATTTCAGCGACCTAATATAAGAAGCTTTGTACTATGAGGCACAAGAGAACTATCCAGACTACTGAAATAAGTCTTCAGAGCATATTTGATCTCTTTCTAGGCAACAGCACGCAGCCTGCTGCAATTAGATCTAGCTTCAATAGTGCCGAGTATTTTAAAAACACGATGTGCCTTACGTTTTGCTCGTAAGGCACTAAGCACTCGCCTTGTAAACCAAGGTTTTTGATTTACTTTACGGGATGTCCAAAGATGTGTAAAGTAGCGAATAAGGTTATAAATATAAATGTAAAATTTATTTAAAGCAGCCTCACAATTTAGGCTAAAGAAATCTAGCCAGTTGACTAAAAGTAGTTCTGTATTAACAGCTTCATACTTAGCAATGCGATAGGAAAGATGCAGGGGTTATAGATAAAGGATCAACTGATGAGATAAAAGGAGTAGGGTAATTCTTTCACTATATTCATGGTTAGTTAAAATCCTCGCAAACCAATATTTTGGCGTGAGTATGTCGCAAAACTAGATAAGAGGATAGATCATCAAAAAATGTCTCATAAACAGTTAACGGTAAATTACAGGAGATATAAATAGACAAAACCAAGAACTCTGTATTATGAGGGAGAGAAACTTGACAGTAACACATTCTAAAGTATGGGAAAAACAGAAATTAGAACAAAGAAAACAATCATAGCGAATGACTCGAGTAATATTGGCTTCCAAAGCGTTGATTTCAGCTGGTTAATTCTTGAAGAACAGAGACTTCGTGAAACCCCAAAGAAAATAATCTAAGGGTTTGATATTACATGATCTAGGCGTAGTCGCGTCGTCTAAAATTAGACCCTCAGGATGGACCATTTACGGCGTGATCGCGGGCAAAATTTAAACAAGATAATCTTTGAAAAGTAAATGTCATAGATTGTTCTTTTGATTCACAACAAAATTTTTACTATAGAATTCAACTTTGTGCCATTTATTTGAGATCAAAAACCAAACTTCATAATGAATCTAAGCTGTTCTGAAGGTGATCCTTTGAATTCATGAACAGTAATGCAGGAATTGGCCTTGCTTATTCCTCAATGATGGGACATTAAATGTGAAGAAGCCAACTGTACTTATACCGACATCTTTGCTACCAAACCCGACTTACACCTACTTGTGGTGGTCTCTGAACATTTTTACTTATTGTAAAAGGCTGACGTATGAATCAAATAGTTCGCGTGAATTAGTGGTTAGAGCAATCACCCCGTAAGTTGGAGGGTCCTGGTTTGGTAGAATCGAAATTTTATTCAAGAAATTCTTGGGGCGATATGTGCTGGTTTAAAATTAGAACGCATCGCAGCTGGATGGATGGACACACGGCCAAAGTGTGGTACTGACCATTCCATCTTCTTGAGTGCCAGAAAAATGATCAAGATTATGAGCCACTTTAAATATCTCTAAGCGAAATCCCAAAAGGAGTTGTGGAGCTAAAACAAAAATAAACAAACAAAAATGCAAAAATATACGGGTTTTTAAATATCTACTTAGAATTTGTGGTTAAAAATAAAATTGAATAGTTAAAACTATCATAACCAATGGAATATATATACATTGGATAAAGCAATTGTACAATAATTTACCTAAAATAACCACTTCAACAGGCTTGTAAATGATTTTCGTTGAAGGAATTGTTGCTTGTTGTGGTTATAAAATTTTAATTAAGAATTTAAATCTATCGTTCCTTTGATTGACTCAATTACTATGGCAAAAACCAAAACGAAAATCTGGCCATTTCTCAGATTTAGCCCAATATCACAAATGCAAAACTTACTCGGCAGCCTACCTTCATTTGCCAAGTTAGTTTCTTAAAAACTGTGAAGCAAAAACTACTTTTTTAAATATTTTACCCACCATAAAGGAAACTAGGGAAAACTATGAATTTAATTTAAATTTAATTTTATAATTTTTAGGGCATATCGGTTTTCTTTTTTCTAAAAGTGTTTTTTTTGCCGTATGTGTCTGAACAATCATATTTTATAAAATGGGTAAAACACAAATAACATATACTTTGCGTTAATTATCCTCAACCAAAGTAGATATTTTTTTCCTGATAAAATAAACGTTTGTTGCATGGAAAGAATTAAACTAGTTTCAGATCAGCAAATATAAGCGAGAAAAACTTTTCGCAGAAAAACGCATAGTACGCACAGCAAAGAGTTCTCAATTTGTAATCATCTTGAGAAAGTGCAAAAGTCTTCAAAAATGGGGTTTTATGCTAATATTCATGTGTTTTCAATGAACTCTCTATCAAGGAAATTCAACTTGGCTTTAGATCCTTTCCATATACGTTTATTGTTTTGTTCTCATACACCAGCAGTTGTTTTAATCCAATTTCGTACATCTTTGTCAGCGAGCCGAGTGTATAGTCCAGGATAATTGGGATGCGCACAACCAATTCCACCCGCAACAACACCAATTTGAATACCATTCAATACAGCTGGCCCACCACTATCACCTTGGCAAGAGTCCCGGCCATTTTCTTTTGCACAAAAGAATCTGATACAAAGAATCTCTACATAAAAAATGCTGTTATAATAAATCACATCTGGCTTACACGTTGTTAATGGGTCCAACTGCAGCATAACTATTGCTGCAATCATTTTGGTTTATTATTGTTACAACTGCATATTGAAGTTTTTGGGGATTCAATGCAGATGACGTGTCGGTTAGACCCCAACCGGATATTGTTATTTTAGCTGCATTGGGTATTGTAGTCCCAGCACTTGGAAGTGATATGGTTTTTATATTTGAACCAGATATATCAATTTTAGTTGACACCAATGCTACATCAAAATCACCACTCTTTGCATTAAATTTTGGATGCAAAGAATATTTGAGCACTTCAAACAAAACACCACCAGAAGAATATATTGCACTTCCGCCACGCAAAGTCACTTCTGAGGGCGATGAAGCTTGCATCAAGCAGTGGGCTGCAGTCAAAGCCCAACGCTTTGCAATGACTGATGCGCCACAAAGATGTCGTCCATTGATACGCAAAGATAGCTGTAATATCAAAATAAACAATATAAGAAGTCTAAAATTTTACAAATAAAAAATCTTACCTGGTATGGAAACTGCTCAATTGATGCATCGGAACCCCCAATTATTCGTGCACTTTGACCGATGCTTCCAGAGACAGATTGCTCAATAAATATGAGCAGTAGCACGCTTAACCCCAAAAAGAAAGTTCTGATTATCTCCATCGTTGTGATCCGATTGATTACCTGATCTTTTATTGAAGGTCTTTTATGTTTCACCACCGCAAATTTATTATCATAGCATGCTTTCTTATCTAAATTTTAACATCATTCTGCTGATGATTAGATTACTGTGTTGTTTTTTAAAGAAAATTGTACTTAACAGCATTTGTCGGAAGCAATCTTATCTATTGTCTTTGCAAAATGTTGTACCTACTTGAAGCTACTTAAATTCTGACGGTGGCTTTCAATCACTGAAGCTAATTAACATTTTGATAGTAATTAAAGCAACATACTGTAAGGGTAATTTAGTAGCAAGTGTGTTTTTCAGTTTGAATTTTAATCACATTTTGATTCATTTTAATAGAGGAAATTTAATTGTTATCCTCTTTATCATTTCGAGATATTGTTTATATCATCACTAGGGGATTTATTTACGAAGCATCTGCTGCAGATTCGGGTTGACTGATATTTTCCGAAGTAAACGGAGTTTATTTTTGAGCAGACAAATGCAGTTGAATTTTCAGTGGTCTTTTTGTTTTGTTTGAAAAAATTAGTGATAATTTAATGAAAAAGATTACTGCTTGAACAGAACAGATGGTAGGATTTATACTTTCTAATTGTTATTTTTTGAAAATTATAGCATTCGTTATTCAATAATATTGTTTATAATAACACAAGTAGTGGGTACAAACGGGGTTTTTTTACTTTAAAATTTAACCGTTCAAGGCAATGTAATATCAAGGCACTACTTTGTTATCTATTATTTGAGAGTTTTAAATTAGATTAATAATTGAATGTAATAATAATATGTAAGCTGAAGCAGGTTATATGTTATAATTGTGGATATGCTAACTGCAAAGTAAATGAATACAAAAAAGTAGGATGCATATTATGATTTAAATAAAATACTGTCGCGTGTTATGGTTCGTGGCCAATAATTTAATGTTCCCGGAAAGTGAAAACGCAATGTCTTTTAAATTAAATTAAATTAAAAGAGTTTATTTAATTCATTAAAAATGCACAATCACTTTACTAACCATTTCACAACTTTAATTTTCACTATTAAAATTCTACCTTCCACTTGTCCATAAATTTCTATCGCAATTGTCTTCTAAAATCACTTCAATATTACTTGATTGCTTTTCAATTCGCTTTCCACACACTATCGCAGGTTTTATCGCGGTCGAATGAATGATCCCCCCATTCATTCAGCTCGCCTTTATATAGGGTCTCTAATCATTCAACTCAGTTCTCGTACATTGGTGAATTAGCGGGAACATTCCAGCAGCGTAATGAATGGAGCAGTGACTCACTTTCAGATGTTGGTGATGCTTGGTGGGTTCTCGTGGTTTCGATTAAATTCATTTTGTTGATGTTCTTAATGGTTGTGAAAACAATTGCGACAGTAGCTCGCAGAATCATTTGGACATGTAACAATACATATTTAAAGTAAATGCCATGTATGGCTACATTAGAGCATAAACAAGAGCTTAACAACGTCAGTATTACTATATTTTAGGAAATATCACGTATGAATGAATGTTTGAAATGTTTTATTAAAAGAATCTTTAGCATTAAAAACAAACGTAAAGCAAATTTAAAAACATATAAAGTATTATAAAACTTAATAGCTCCAAATATGTTTTAAATCAACTGTCATTCGTTTACGATATATTAAAATGAATACATATTATGGAATAAGTGGATAGTAGGTAGATAAGTTTAGCAGCAGTCTCTGTCAATATGATCCAGCAAATGCTTATTAAGGCACAAAGACCAATGTATTGTAAATTTGTAATAAGCCAACCCACCATATAGCATAATTATGTATGATATAAAAATGAACATTAACTTTTACTTATGTATGATATTTATAAACATAAAATATTCTAATTTTATTCTATAAATTCAAACCATATAATTAACACTACACCAACAAAAGTATTTGAGATATGTCCCTAAACTAATATAAGAATAAAAAAATATTCTTAATTTATATGTGTATATCTTATAACCCACAATCAAAAAGACAATTTCGTTGCTAACAACAGAGCCATATGGAATATCTGAATATGCGTAAATTTTTCTATGCAATTTCTGGCCCAGTGCTTCCTTTTAAAACTGGCTTGAGGTATGTTTTCAAGTAAATTGTCGAATGCAAAAAGCATACATCCCCCTACTTATATTAATTTGCTGCAGTATTATGAAATACCATGTGCAAGAACCGTGATTAACAGCCACTCGCAGATAGTCCTAATAGTTAGAAACCATCATCGCCTCCAGCTTCATCCTTCGCAAGACTTTTTTGCTTCATTAAAAAGCAAGCTGTGGAGAGTACTCCACAGTATCAATCCACTTAACATCTTTGTTTCACGATCAAAGCCCCAAAGAATAATAAAATGCCAGGCATCGATGAGATTCCAGGGTAGCTGGTGTTCAAAAAGCCATCAACAAAGTCATTCAGCACATTTGGCAACAAGAAAATATGCCGAACGCGTGCAGCTGATAAATTGTATTCCATATCCACAAAAAAAGGTCACAAGCTACAGTGCGAAAACTATAGAGGCATATCATTTCTTTACATGGCGTACAAAATATTTTCAAAGATCTTAGAGAATTAAATCGGATCATACGCCAACAGTCTTTAGAGCAAGTAGATCGATAATAGACCGATTGTTTACAGACCAGCAGGTACTTGAGAAGTGCTGAGAGTCCAACATAGACGTACACTAAATTTTCGTCGACTTTACGCAAGCATATGATAGTATCAATTGTAATGTACTGTACCAACTAATACTTTGCTTTGGTATCCCTGCTAAATTAGTCCGTATTACCAAAATGACAATGAGTCAACAACTACCCAAGTCCACACCAATAGCTAACTCACGCGTGCCTTTGTCACAAATATCGGACTAAAGCAGGGAGATGAGCTGGCCTCATTGCTACCTAGTTTGGCTCCAGAATATATCCTAAGAAAGACACCTGTCGATACAAGAGATACGTTATTATACAAGTCAAGCCAAGTGGTAGCCTACGCGGGTCACATCAACATTTTGTGATGGTTGTTAACAACAAATCAAAAACTTTTTCTGAAACTTGACAGCAAAACAAAGCTAGCAGGGCTACAAATTAATGAAAATAAAGTAAAATTCGCAATGCAGTCGAAGAAAATACTTCAAATATACAAAATATAACACTTGGTGATTATGGTATCAATAATATGAGCAAATTAGTGTACCGAGGTATCAAAATAATAAGAACCTGTTATAAAAGGGACGAAATACGTCGACTAATACGGGATGAAGAACAGCTCCATCCACAGGAAAACAAAACTCCAAATATACAAATCTGTGATAAAACCTGTTTTATGCTATGGATGTGAAACATGGACCCTAACCAATCCATCCGCAAATATATTGAACGCCTTTGATCGACGGGTCCTGAGGCGAATAATCGGAGCGAAGCTAGACGTGGACGAATGGTGAATTCGATACAATCATGAGTTGTATGAAATTTTTGACGAATCGGAGGTCTCAATGATTATAAGACTGCGGAATCTGCAATGGACTGGCCACACGAATGGTATGAACGAACAACGGATACCCAAGAAGGTATTCGTTGGGAGAACTGAAGGCCGGATACCAGTGGGGAAACCGAGGAAACGCTGGTGTAACTCGGTCGACGAAGACAGTTCATCGCTGCTCGGATTTCGGAATTCGAGGACGCGGTCAATGGAACAAGACAGTCGGAGGCACTATTCGCAGGAAGCGAAGGCCCGATAGGGGCTGTAGTGCTAAAAAGAACAAATTACCAACACCAAATAAGCTTGAATGATGACAAACCAAACCAACAAGCAATTATTATAAAATAAAAGTTGATAAGATACATGAAAAAAGATGAAATAGGGTGTGGCCTTCCAAAAAAACCTCGAACTTTGTCATGGTGATTAAGTCCTTGACAAAGTTTACACCAGGCATTATTGCTGATGACAAATTTTTTAGCATTAAAAGCTTCAAAACCAATTTTTTTATATTAATTAGATGTGTCGCAAATGCCATTGAGAGACGACTCTCAAAACGGAAGGTTATTTTGTCTGACAAAATTTCTAAATGATGCAAACAAAGGTACTGTAATTTTAGCATGTTTGTTTGCTATATATACTCCTCGTTTTATGACTCGATTGCTGCACAACTTATTCTTTCCCATAATATTAGATGCTAATTTTTTCATAGTAATCAACACACCGATGCCTTTGACACAAACATCGGACTAAAACAGGGAGATGGGCTCGCCCCATTGCTATTCAATTTGGCTCTGGAGTACGTCATAAGCAAGCTACCTGTCGATACAAGAGGTACATCACTATACAAGTCGTGCCAAGTAGTAGCCTATGCGGGTGATATCAACATTTTGTCACGGTCATTAACAACTGCCAAAGAACTCTTCCTGAAACTCTATAGAGAAGCAAAACTAGTCGGGCTACAAATCAATGAAAATAAAACAAAGCTCATAACGCAGTCAAGGAAAATTACCTCTTCTTCTTCTTCGTAGCCCTACAGCTCCTTTCGGGCCTTCGCTAAGAGATAGTTAGAGTATCTCATTGTCATGATCGAATGTATCGGCACTCCACAAGGTGATATGGTTATTATCACGCTTTGGCCGTCCAGCTGCAATACGTTCTGATTTTAAACCACCACGTATCATAACTGAACAGGCTTATACTCCGTCCGTAGAACCACTCGAACTAAATCTCGTTGACGCCAATGAAACTTGAACCAGAGACCTTCGGCTTACGGGCTTAGTGCTCTAACCACTAACACTTTCATTTATTTTTCTTCTCTCTTTGTTTCACTGACGGAGATAATTTTCCGCAGTCAATTGATTGTTACTATTAACGTTTGGTTCCGGTTAGCTCTTTTTTATGTTGTTTAGCTTTTAAATATCACAAAATATAGTTAATTATTTTACTATTTGAAGCTTAAACGTATTATGTTTACTCGTATATATCTTCCTTTCAGTTATTCATCCATTGAGCACAGGTGTAATTTAATAATATCGTTACGCCCCAATCTTGTTATTTAACTATAATGTAATTTTTAAACCCTATACTTAATTCAAGGAAAACTTTAATGACATGTACAATAAATATATTCTTCCTTTGAAAGAAAAACCAATCTTACTCTATTTTAATCGGCCAACATTTTGCTGCAACCATTGACTAGGCCTAAGCTTAAATGTCATTATGTGAAATTATATATTTGGAGAAAATGCAATCAAAAGTATAGTGTCTGGTTCGATGGAAGGCCCATGTAGTAGAAAAACAGTGTATGGTTGTTGTAATTGGAAAAAATTCAAAGGGCATTAACTTCTGTACATTTTATTAAAACTTATAGAATATAAGAACCATTTAAAGGACTACTTAAATATTTACTTTCATCCAATTCAATCATACTAATACAGTTTTACTGGCGAAAATATTAAATTTACAAATACTACTATGATTAGCAAACTTCAACGAATTTCAACCTTTAAGTTATTTGTTATTGAATCCACCTCCATGATTTTTTCACCTATTATTTTTAGCTGCTCATCTTCAGCTGAAAGAATATACCTTAAATTTTGAAGTTCGGGAAAAATAGCACGATTAATATTCTCATTTAAAATGGCCGCCATTTTGTTTTAAGATTGTGGATGTCACCCATATAGCCAATTCTCAAAGATATTCATCATGAATACAATTCCTGAAACTTCAATGCAAATTCTAACAAGTCCTTAGTGTCTGAGTTAATTGGAAGTGCATATTGTTATAGCCATGTATAGTTGGTATTGTAATATAAGAAAATTTAAATCTCCACATCTTTGTTAAATACAATTCTTTCTTTCTGAAATTTTCAGTGTTGATTAAACATGTAAATTCACATTTTTATATTGAATTTCTATGAATTTAAGTTTACTATTACGATTTTATTCAAGAAAGTAGAGTGAAATCGTGCTTTTGATGTATTCGTTGTTTTTGTGGTCATAAGGTCTACATTCATGATTTGTTTTCAGATGTTTCGAATGAAAGGTGTCCAATTGTGAGGTTGGTATATAAAAATTTCATGCATTTTCCCTTCTCCGGCCTCCCCATCGACATTTGTAAAATAATTTTAAGACCTGTTTAAAAAATATCTCATTAGACGGTTCATATACGAGGTGTGTTCAAAAAATATCACGAATTTTGTTTTTTTTTCAAAAATTATTTATTTATTCATGAATATCTATTTTATCCCCTTCAAAGTAATCCCCATGAGATATTATACACTTGTGCCAACGGTTTTTCCAATCTTCGAAGCACTTCAAAAAATCATTTTTTTTAATCTTGTTCAGCTCCTCCTTCGATGCCGTCTTTATCTCGTCAAGCGTAGCGTAACGTCGTCCTTTCATGGGCCTCTTCAGTTTAGGAAACAAGAAAAAGTCACAGGGGGCCAGATCTGGGGAATACGGTGGCTGCGGCATCATTAGTGTGTTGTTTTTGGCCAAAAAGTCGCGCACAAGCAACGATGTGTGAGCAGGGGCGTTATCGTGGTGCAAAAGCCAATTTTTGTTCTCCCACGAATCCGGGCGTTTCTGGCGGATTGCTTCGCGCAAATTGCGCATAACTTGCAGGTAATATTCCTTATTGACCATTCTTCCCTGTGGCAAGAACTCATGATGCACCACACCCCTGCAATCGAAGAAAACTGTCAGCAAAACTTTCACATTCGACCGAACTTGGCGCGCTTTTTTCGGTCTTAGTTCATGCGGCAGCTTCCATTGAGATGATTGAGCTTTGGTTTCCACGTCATATCCATAAACCCACGATTCGTCACCAGTTATGACCCTCTGGAGCAAATTTGGTTCGTCGCGGACAGAGTTTAACATCTCATTAGCAATGTTCATGCGTTGCTGTTTTTGGTCGCAATTGAGCAATTTTGGTACGAGTTTCGCGGCGACCCGTCTCATGCCCAAATCGTTGATAAAAATCGAATGGCACGAGCCAATCGATATGTTTAGGTCCTCAGCAACTTCTCTAACGGTGATTTGGCCAATACCATTTTCTCCACTTCATTAATTTTTTCGTCTGTTGTTGAAATGCTCGGGCGTCCGGCACGCTCTTCGTCGTTCACATCTTCTCGGCCTTCTAAAAACATTTTGTACCACCGATAAACGTTGCTTCGGTCCAAAGTAGCTTCTCCGTATGCCACAGTCAACATTCGGAATGCATCCGCGCACTTAATTTCGTTTTTCACACAAAATTTGATACACGTTCTTTGATCCATTTTTTTGAATAAGTAAAAATCGAAGACGATTGAAAACACGTGCAAGTAAAGCAGCTATCACCAATTAAGTGAACATTCAAAATGGCCGAGCTTGTCGGCATAAGTGACAGATATGAGTACCAACATAACTCCACAAAAAAAATCGAAATTCGAATATACGTAACCCGCGAAAATTCAAAATTCGTGATACTTTTTGAACACATCTCGTATTATGATGTCCAAACATTTGTTTAAGGGTCATTGTTCTATATGGGGGGACCCAGTAAAACTCTTTGAACATTTTTTTACCCCAAAGCTACCTAGGAGTCATAACTTCCGACCTTTTCACAAAGTTTCATGGCTGTAGCTTCTATAGTTTCGGAGAAAAACTTCTGTGACAAACAGACGGACAGGTGGTACCAATTTCAATAGGGTTTTGTATATTAGTTCAAAACCCTAATTAACTTTTTTAATGTCTTATGTATGAAATATATCTGAACCAATTGTTACTCCCTCTCAGATTATTATTGTAGTGACGGCAATTTAAAAAAAATATTTGGAAACGTTGTACTACCTTCAAGATGCAGCATGCTAACGTTTCGAATTTATGAAGAAGAAATGCATAGAAAACGATATTAAGTTAGTGACAATACAATTACGATAGTAATGTGCTTTTATACATCATACGCCAGCGTGTAATTACCGTATGTGTGCAATAATTATTACACGGTTATAAACACTGGCTGAAAGATGAAACATATTAGGGTTACATCTATTCATTGATCACTGTTAAGGTAATTTCAACCATTTTGTGATTTGTGATATTATTCTTGGTAAGCTAAGAACAACTTGTGTCACCAGGGTTTTCCTAGAAAAAAGGAAAAAACTTTTTTGGAATTACTCCCAATATAAAACCACTAGTGTCAAACGTTAATAAGGGAAAATTAGCAAGCAATTCAGAAATAGACCTGTCCAAGGGAAATGAACTCTCAACAATCCAGAGTGAGAATAACAGACATGACCTAGCACCTAACGACAAAATTTATCCAGTAATCATGGAAAGGGAAGTAATAAGGAAGCAAAGTGCTGAGGTGCGAATGTGAAACAAAATAGTCTAAGACTTAAAATCTTCTTTGATACTCCTCAGAAAGTAAACTAAGCTATGAAAAATGACATTGACATTCTATAGAAACATGATATAAACACATTCATTCCAGAAAATTTCATTTATAGACATGTAATTCGAGATATTAGATTTCCATTTAAAGGAACTTTCTAGCCTTGTAAGATCATGTAATAAGATGGAAATGGACCTTTATTGTATCAAGATAGTACACGTTGGTATACTTAACAAAGAGCCCTTCTTAATGGGCGCAACATTATTCGGATAAAATTGGTCAAAATAACGATATCCGGAAACACTATACTAGATAGCCTGAAAATTGAACATTTCAATGTGAGTACTTTAGATTCCACCCAAGACAAAGCAAAAATTATGGTAGGTTAATCCACTTTACCATCATTTGGAAGGACAAACTACAGAGATATCTGAAAAGGAACTTGCTACAGTATAAAGTGTCCACTATGCCACAGCAACGAACATGCTGTCAAAGATCACAACGGCTCCAAGTGGATTAAGTATAAGCATAAAGTTGAAGTTAGTTCCGTACTAAATATAATCAATCAAGTAGCATGCTTGATTGTCAATAATAACAGATATGAAAGCTTGCACCTAGAAGATGTAGCATGAATGAATTTCCTTCAACAGAAAATTGATAAATTCACGAACAAAAGAAAATCAATTGAAGATATCAAGTCCTCATGATACATATCTATGCGCTAGTGGTGGCCTAATGAGACGAAACCAATAACAAAAGCAATCAATTGAAATAGAATATCATTCCAGCAGTAAAGAATATCTAGCTTCCTAATAAACCCCTAGCCAACAATTCCAATAAAAATGCGAATGTGAAAATTTTACATGAACTACAAAGAAATCTCTCATCTCTACTATCTATGCAGGAAGCCAAAAATCTCAGTATATCCTTAGATAATCTGTCAGTGTATCTTTTTATGCTTAAATCAAAACCAAACAAGTTGAAGTAGCAGGAGAGTGCTCCTGACAGAAGGGTTTTGTGAAACAATTAGTAAATTAACAATATGTTCAGCATATCGAAACTTGACTAATATACAGATTCCCTTATTCAGCAAAACGAATTATGACTAAAATAAGTCATTACTAAGATGTCAACAATTTGGTATCATAAATTCATCATTAAAATGTCAACTTTCTTTCTCTCATACAGGCCCACAAGCGGTTGCATTATGTTACAATATGTACAAGGCTTTTGAGCTGATTGATCTGTTATTTTAGACCAATTCAACAACTTTTAACAGTCATTTCCTTCTAGGCCTGAGTAAGCAAGCGTTGGCGTTCATATCCTTGTACGTAAGAATGTCCAAAAAGTAAGACGCGCTCTCACATTTTTTAGTATTTTTTATCATACAATCTCTTTAAAATATTCTTAAAATATTAAAATTAAAATGATGCAGATACTAATATTTAAGGTTGCTTCTTAAAAATAAAATATTTAATGCAAAATATGCCAGTGATTGCTATGTTCTGCAGCCAAAGTCAAAGTCAAAAGAGCTTTATTCAATACTAATCCTTATAAATTTTAAAAGAATATAAAACAAATTCCAAACAATAAACATACAAAAACTTAATGACTTACGGTATCAGTTAAACACATTTGATTTAAAAAAACCATACAAAATTCAAATTAATTAAGATATCAATTCTAATAAAATTCAATCAAAAACTTTATCTTATACTAAAAATTTCTATCACAATATGCTTAACCTAAGCGTTTAACCTTATCTCGAAACTTAATAAAATAAACATAACATATACCTGACCTATCCCTATTTTTTAACACAAATAAACAATAACACTAAATGTGGCAATAATGAGCTAAAAATCAAAAACTAAGTAACAAAAAACAAAAAAAACTGAAAATAAACACGAATAATTTATACATTGTCATTTAGCCACCAGTCTCAGCTTGACCAGCCTCAACCAATCTAGCAAATGAGTATCTCCATTGGAATTGTTGGTCTCGTGAATTCAAATTTGGAGGATATTTTATCTTCTTATCGTTGGCCCGTCTATATATGTGATATATGATTGGGATGCCGTCAGAATCAAAAACATATCGATTCATGTCAAAATACACGAATGCTTCTGGAGGAACGAAGCCAGTAGCGAGGCAAGTCGCAATATACCCGTCTGTACCGTCGAACGGCTGTAAAATCCAAGGGTTTTCACTCACGGTTATAGATCTTGCGATATGATTCCGAAAAAGTTTCAATATGAAGATATCGACTCGTCACTTGAGCAGTTTTATAAATTCTTGGATTAGATATATAATGCTTCCAATCCGTCTCATGCTATCTGTACAAACCAGTACATGCACGAAGACATTTCCTTTCGAAAACTCTTAATTTTTCCATAGTGCTAATACTCTGGTTGTACCAGATGTGACATCCATATATCAAAACTGGTCTAACCAGGGTCTTGCAACAGATAATTTTGACCTTTTGATCAATGTATTTGGAATGAAAGAGTCTTCGTAGGGCCATGACTACTTTTGTGCTTTGCTGAGCATAATTTTGACATGTTCAGTATAGTACAGATACTGATCGAGATGAACACCGAGGTATCGAACACAGGATTTATGTGGAACCCGTTCTGAACTACCCTCGCCAGCCATGATGTGAAAATCCTTCCAATTACGTTTCAGGTCTTGACTGACCCCCTGTAGCGTTGACCGAAAAAAATTGTTTTACACTTCTGCGCATTAGTTTTCATTCGCCAATTGTTAGTGTACAGTTGCACATCATTGAACATTTTTTGGAGATTGCTCTGAACTAATGTAGCTTCTCGGTGTGCCATATAGATGACTAGATCATTAGGAAACGCTACTAATGATCGCGTTCTTCTTCTTCTTCTTAGCACTACAGCCCCTTTCGGGCCTTCGCTTCCTGCAAACAGCGCCTCCAACTGTCTCGGTCCGTTGACCGCATCCTCCAATTCCAAAATCCGAGCAGCGATGAACTGGCTTCATCGACCGAGTCAGACCAGCGTTTCCTCGGTTTTCCCACTGGCCACCGGCCTTCAGTTCTCCCATCCAATACCTTCTTGGATATCCGTTGTTCGTCCATACGATTCATGTGTCCAGCCCATTGCAGATTCCGCAGTCTTACAATCATTGAGACCTCCGGCTCGTCAAAAATTTCATACAGCTCATGGTTGTATCGAATTCGCCATTGGTTATCGTCTAGCTTCACTCCGATTATTCGCCTCAGGACCCGTCGATCAAAAGCGTTCAATATATATATACCCATAGCATAACACAGGTCTTATCACAGATTTGTTTACTTGGATCGCGTTGGCGAGACGTTAACATCAACGCGTTCAATAGCTTGCGAATGAAGACTGAGAAGAGCAGAGGCGCATTAACTGTTCCCTGCTGTAGACCATTCAAGACCTTGAATTCGCGCATTGTTGTCAGATTTCCATCAGTTACAACAAACGATTTCCCATATAACATATTACACATCATGGCGACAAGGTGTCTGGGGAACTTGTCCTGAAGGAGTTTAAAAACTAGTCCATCTAACCACACCGTATCGAAGGCTTTCTCCATATCAATGAGACATGCTCCAACACATTGTCTATCATTTAGTTTCCAACAGATGTCTGAGGTTACTTTCGTTATTGCATGTGTGGTTGAATGCTTGGGACGAAAGCCAAATTGGCAATTCGGCATCAACTCATATTCCTCAATGTGGGCGTTTAATGCTCTGTTGAGTATTACTTCAAACACCTTGCTGATGTTAGGCCACAAACTGATTCGGCTATAGCTTTTAGGACTCGAAGATTCTTTTCCTTTCTTCAAGATCGGAAATGCCTTAGCCTTTTTCCACTCATTTGGGAAATATGAATTCCACAACATGTTGTTGAACAATATGCAATAATTACTAATAGCAACCTCAGGCAAATATCGGAGAACTACTTTTGGAATACCGTCAGTACCACATGATTTCTTGTTGTTTATCCTGCGAAATATGAAACACAAGTCTTCATAGCTGACAAAATAATCAATGAGATTCAAGCTCGGTATGAGCTCTTATGTTAATGTTTCACTGAAACGAAGAATTGATTGGCCGTTCAGGTTTGATTTGAAGTCGGAAATTTTTGCTTCAACGACCTCTGAAAATATTTGGTTCCTCTCTCAGGGTTTGGTAGATGAACCAATCCAAAATGTGTTCCAATCAAGTTTTTGCAATCCCTCACAAATAATCCTGTTTCCATTTCTATCCGGAGTCGTACTATCAATTTCGATACCATCCCTATCGAGAAGATTTATCTTGTCACTAGGGACTTCAAGAGTCAATACCTTCACTCGAAACTTCTTACGGAATATGCTATTCACTTTCGCGAAAACGCCATTTAGTACCTGTGGATTAATACACCTCAACTTTTCCGCCCATTGATTGCTGACCTTACTTCTGAAGTATGAACGGATTAAGTTTCGGATATTCTTCAGGTGTAATTTCATCAAAGCCAACGAGGGATGGTTGTACAAAAATCGGCGATAAATATTGTTGACTCGTGTGAGAAGAAGGCTTTTCAATCTTTTTAATCTTGCAATGGTTGGTGTTTCATATCCTTCCATATTGTTTCGATGTTTAATCTTGGGAACTACTTTCTTAATCGTTTCCAATGTCAGCTTCTCTAACTTTGCAAATAGAGATTTATTTCATCGTAAGTTAGATGCCTGTCATTAGGAACCATTGAGCAAGAGTTGCCATCATCAGAAGGGGGACATTGCTTCTGGTACTCCCGATGAAACTTCTTTTGAAACTTTCCCCAGTCTGTTTTTTTGAAATTCAACCGATGATTTTCATGTTGAACTGGAATGAGAAAGAGATAATCCCTTTGATAATTGATTTCCATCACGATCGTAAGGAGGCACTTGCAGTTTTCCTTGAGGACTATTAAAGCTGAATTCAAGTCTTGCGTTAGCAATGCAAAGGTCCAAATATGAATTTTGTAATGATTTTTAAACATTTTACGTCCGACCGCGGAACCGACCTCTCATCGATTCTAGACGTTAAGTCTGAGTAGTGCCAACGGATGGTACCAACCGGTCAACCAATCCGTGCACCGTAACCCATTCACGCGGTGGCTGCTTGTCGGCCAGCTAGTTCGGAGAGGATTTCGGTCGCGGGTCTCCGAATGGGTTACGCTCATTTACATATTTTCAGCCACCTGTACACGCCCGTTTTCAAAACGCGTTACAAAAACAAAACCATACGGAGAGGAAACCTATTCTACGTTACTCCGTATTTCTTCATTAACCAGTCAAAAGTACAAAAGCTAATTTTTATTTCACGTTCCCGAATTTCCGACGCGGTACCGAAAAGTATGCTACTCTAACTCAACCCGACGAAAACTACTCTAATAAAACGACAAAACAACAAAGGTACCGCGTACCGCGCGCGACGCGAAACCGACCTCAGCGGATTTTTCGAAACCCTACCCTCGCGACGGCATACCTACCCTGCACTCACTTTCCCGCTGAAACAAAAAGACCCACTGAAAAGGAAAGTCGTTAAGTAGTTAGCAATTCATGATTTGTTTATTTCTTTTCTTTTAAACCCATCATATAACTGCTTTCTTACGTAAAAATACAATATAAACACTTTATTATTAACTTTAAATATTTAAATGAAATGATAACCTTACGGGATCACAAATATGGTACAAGAGATTTACAGAATTAAATTAATTGTATATAACCAAACTGTATAATGAAAATATTCAATAAAAGTGAATTCAACCAAATATGAACCGTTAAATAAAAAAATTCATAGAATGTATTATCCTTTCATAAATAGGATGTAAAAACTATCAAGTTATGCTATTTCTAACAAGGAATAAGTTAAAAAACATCCATACAAAATGCAATTTCTAATCTCTTCAGTGATAATGAAAATAAATTTCAATTGTGAATACTTATAAACCTAGCCTGTTTTGTAATATTTTATTTACAGTATTGTTCAATTGTACTTTCAAGTAAATTCATTTATCAATTTTAAAAACGATTTTTCATTGCAAACTCAGAAGGCTTGTACACAACATCATGTACATTATAAGGCATACTAACTATAAATAATTCACTTGTGAATTTGCAAATAACTATTTGCAATAAGAGAGGAAAATATAAATGGCATCACTAGATAAGACCTTTTTCACAATTTTCTTAAATAGTGTACATATAATGTAGTTGCTGCATGAGGGACCTGACATTCACTTGTAATGTTTCTGCAGATTTCCTAATTCGATAATTAACTCTAACTCATGCTCAACATTTCCCTTAATTTTTCTTTTCAACCATTTTTCAATTGCAATAAATCGACTCGCTTACAATTCCTTTTGAATTCAGGCCTTTAAGACTTCGACTAGCTAATAGAAAGGACCAAATAAAGTAGTAGATCGCTTCAAAATACGTTTGCTGCATTTTTCTCTTTTTCATTCGATTTTCCCACCACAATTCCTTGAATTTATACTGGTTGCAAATCATCTAACCTTATTCACCGTTCACCTTTACTTGAAAACACCTCCGATTGTCTTTAATTTTTTTTCCTTTTCTTTACTTTAGACTTTTAATAATCTTTGATAAAAAAATAATAAATTTACAAATATGAGGAGCAAAAACACATTTTGTCCTTTTTATCTTAATACCTTCATTAATAATTTAGTTATCTCCAATATTTCATAGCATCTCTCTTTCATTATATTTTCCTTTCCTATTTGTTTTTATTTTCCATTCCTACTTGTTTTTATTTTCCGACATAGTATATCAATCAATCAATATCAAATTTTTTTTTTTTTCATTTCCCAGCATAAAACTTAAAATTTTCTCTTGTCCATCAAATGTCTCATTTTTTTCTTTTAAGCAACTAGAAAAGTAATATTAGATCTTGTACAATGTGTTGTTTGCTTTCCATTTAATTTTTTTAATACTTTTCTAAATGGTATTCATTAATTGTTACTCTAAATATTTGCTTTACAAAGTTATAGTATGGGTTTTATTTCCTTCCTTTTTAAGTAGGTTCTGAAAGTAGTTGAGCTGAATTTCTACATTCTTATTTTGGATATTTAATATAGATTTTCTAGGACGCAGAGTACATTAACTAAACACATTTCTCCTGATTTGCTAGGTCCTTTCAATTGTTAGGTTCATTAGCGATTAGGTTTACTGTTTAAAAAAAAAAGCGCTCCCTATTGTGAAAATATTTTTACAATAATTATAAACTGTTACCATACCATAAACTGGCAGCGTTCGTTGATCGGAGGAAAACCGTTTTTTGTTTAAGTTATGAAGATTTCTATTTCTTTGCCTTCATTCAGTCTAGGAGTTCATTTTTTTTTTTTTTTTTTTAACGAAATTGCAGATGCTACAATTACGAGAGTGGTAAACATTACGTACTATACTGGTGTAACGACACTTGTATTAAAAATATCCAAGGCTTTATTCAAATAGTTCATTTGCACAGCGATACACATATCTGTCGCTAGGATTAAGACCCAAGGAAGCCATGTTCCAAAGTCATTCGATTTTCCTAATATGGTATCCCGAATAGAAGGCCCTAACGCTTTGCAAAACATCACAGTTAAGCCACCGATTGAAGAGCATAGAATAATGTAAACGGCCAATTCACTCGACATATTTTGGTGCAACGTAAAAGGCGATAAAATTAGCTACCGATACAATCAATTACAATGACATATGTAATAAACACCGTATCTTGGAGTTCCTCTGTTGGCACATCTAGCTCATCAAGTTCTTTTTGCATAATCTACCTTAACTTTCGGAAACAGCTCCCAAAACTAGGTTTAATCTGTCGTACGACATTAATGGCGAGATTGTGTGCAACTTATATTTAGCTCCGGAACTTATTCCGTCAAATGAATGACGTGGGCACTGCTGATATTTTATCGTGAAACTTACTTGCTAGCCTCCAAATATCCGACTGTATATTTATCCATAAATAGGTTACCTCCCTCGACAAGGCATGCTTCAAAACTGTCACAGGAACTCTAACTCGAGCTTGGTTTTTTTTCATTATCATCTGCCGTAAGTTGATCCGCGCTGGTAGATCATGTCATTCCCTCGGACAATGTTTTGTGCTTTCTTTAATTCGTTGGTGTCCCCTTTCAATTCTGGGTTTTCGGATCGGTTTGATCAGTACTCGAATCTGGCCACATGTATTAACCCCTTAAACAGAAATATCGATTCATAATTTATTTTCTGTGTGACATCATTGCACCTACCTTCCGAAACGGAGAAGCAACCAGCCCTCCATTAGCTGCAGCACCGTTAACACGCCCGAAAAGCCCTCAAAAGGACATCAGACAAACACTCCAATGATATCTGAGGTTATCTTTCCCACGTTTTTCCTCCACCTGTTGCGTCGGACTGTCACTTTGACAACCACCGACAAAACAGATGTGGACTGGGAGTCGTCGCAACTGACGCGGAATGGAACGCCACATGGCGGCAATGGACATTTTTATTGGTCGCCAGTGGCATAGTGTTTTGATGGCAACTGTGGGGGGCATTGCCAGGGTTCGGGATCGGAATCACTTCGATTCCCGGGCGTAGGCGTCACATTACAATTTGTCCTGGGGTATGTTGGGAACTTCGACCCATATAGATTGCACCAGTATTCAATTTGGTTCTGTGTTATCCACAATTTCAGGAATACACCTCTTGAATTATTGGTGGCGTTCAACCATGACGTATGCTTGGCGTTCAGGTCACTAGCAAGAATATAATAACTATGCAGCCTGTTCAATTCGAGTATTTCAAACAAAGAATTGAGTTCCTCGTTGAACTTGAGAACATTTTGACCAATTGCATAGGCAAAATTAACAAAGAGTTTATCCCCACCTGGCAGTGAGATTTTGATAATGGACACTTCAAGAGACTCGAAGCTTTTTACTTTTTCAATATTTGGGTAACAATAGGGTCTTCTCGCAAGGTGCAACCTCCTCCATCACCTATTACCCTATCGTTTCTTACGAATTCAAAATCCTTGAATATCATGGAGTGCTGTGAATTGAGGTGGGTTTCAGTGAGAAGCATGATGTCAGGCTTTTGCTTCACTATCTCTGGCACCTGTAGCATTGATTGACCTTGCTTTTATTTTCATTCCCAACTAACCAAACGGAAATTCAACTACCTTATTTTTAGTAGGGCACGAACTGCTTTTGCTGGAAATCTGGACTAACTAATAGGGCAAGTTTTTTTTTCTTATTGCAAAAACTTTAACTGTAATAAATTCTATTTCTGGTGCAACTTCTTGAAACACCTGAAGGAGATCGACTGTGTCCTCTGTGCAGTCCAGACCCTTCCTCCTAGACGTAGAATTCGTCCTTCTAGACCTGAGTAAGCAAGTGTTGGCGTACATAACAGTCACATTTGTTTAATATATAAATTTTTTATCATACAATCTCTTTGAAATATTCTTAAAATTAATAAAATTAAAATGATGCAGATACTAATGTTTAAAATTGCTTCTAAATGCGGTTTGTTCTTAAAAATAGAATATTTTCTGCAAAATATGCTATTGATTACTATGTTTCGTGGTTTATATTGATAGTTTTTTTTACAAACTGACATTGTTTGAATCCAAATATAGCTTTATAGTTTTGTGAATTCACATAAGAATTAAAGGTTAATGAGGCACACAAATTATCACTATTTATGCCTATTACATTGTAATTATAAAAAAAATGGATAAGTACATTTGACAAACTAAAATTATATAAATTTAGGAATGAAAATTTTTTAAAAATGATTGAAAGCAACTAATTTTGTATATACTTGAAATATGTCAATCTGGCACTAAGTCAAAGAGACATTGCTGCATATTTGTTGCAATTTTAAGAAAACTCTTTTGTCACATTCTCGTGTTTAAATAAGAACTGCACAAATAAAACGTACTGCTACTAAGCTTTTTGAATGTCATCAATTTTAATCAATTGAAGCGATTTCCGGTATAACGGAATTTGAAAAAAAGCCTTTTCCCTTAATGTGCCTGTTGGTTCACATCAACATCCGTCAACTAAGCGATGCTGTCATGACTCAAGCTGTCAAAAGCGATCGATCCGATGAAATAAGTTGTTCGGGCCTTGATCCAGGGTGTGAGGTTTAGAGGATGTGAATGATACCGTTCACTGTTCTTAAATTAGTGAATAGGAAAGCACTGAAAGTATCTTTCTGAATGAACATCAGCACAATCTTTCGCTTAGTGAAAATGTTGTATAATATTGTGTGGTATACTGCGTCCCTGATTTCGTTTCTATTTAACACCTTTTGGTTCTGTTGCACACTTGCTTCGGCTGGAATTCCTTGGGCTACACTACTTTTGGTCATTGTCTGCATTGCGTCAAAGTTCTTTAAACTACGTACACCTAATGAGAAGCAGCTTAATAGCCTACTGGGCGGCGATGTAGCTGATGATGTTTCATACTGGCCTATTGCTAATCGCGGTGGAGCATATGATGCACCAGAGAATTCTGCAGCAGCTATAAGAAAAGTAAACATTGATTTCTTAGCTACTAGTGTATTTAATTCTCCTTATTTAGTGTGCGAAAACGGGATTTCGCAATGTTTTGCTTGATGCCGGTATAACCGCTTGCAATGAAATTGTGATAGTGCACAAAAATACGCTTCTGAAAGCAGGTTTATGTGGAAATATCAACAAAGTCAAAATGGAAACTTTGCAAAATATCAATATATCGGAACTGCATCCTTTAGGGTATTCAGTTCAAAATATATTCACAACAGCAACCCATATTTACTATTCTTGTCTTTAAGATCACACTTTGAACCTGAAAAAATACTGACACTTGGAAATCTCTTGCGACTCTTGGAAGAGACAAATCTAACAATATTTTTATTGATCTCAGATACGAGCTCAAAAATGATTGAAAATTTGAAAAGTACAATAAAATTGCATGAAAGCTTTATGAGGAGGATAATTTTATGCAGTGAATCCCCAATGGTTATTTATCAGGTATGCTACTAAATTTTTAAGAAACACTAACCATAATACATGCTTCGGTGTTTCGAAGATAATATACAATTTTTGCATATGTTACTGATTGCATACTTATTGTTATAATTAATGAGTTTATAATTAACAAATCAATAGATCTAAAATAATAATCATACCCCTCCACAATAACAAACTCGATTAAATGAAAACTCGTAAATTATAAAAAATCGCGCGGTCGCAAAATATGAACGATTTAAACAATTGCTATCTATGCCGACTGCAATTATAAACAATGTAAACTCATCTTCAAGAACTTAAAAAGAATTGGATGTCTTTAGAGTGTTAAAGTGTTGCTATCTATGAAATTCAATGCATGGATTTGTAATTATATACTAGCTTCTAGTATTTGAAATCTGCTTTCACATGAAATTAACAATCATAGCTTTTTTACAGCTACGAAAAATTCATCCTAATCTAATATGCGGTTTGTGGTGTGATAAATCGCCTAGTAGAATGATTCTTAAAACGTCAACTCTATTAACTTCAATCTACGGCGCTGTATTCCGTAACATAATAGCTCCTGTCATTGGTATCAGCATTGTATTTATTAGCAAAGATGAATATAATTTGTAAGTATTTCAAAATTTCTAATAATACTAGAGCACGTTACTAAACAAAATAAAAATCACAATTTTCACAGACACATCTCGGAACTATGGCGTAACGTCGGAGTTCGGCCGATTGTGTACAATGTAAATTCACCAAATGAGAAACGTTATTTCCAAAAAGTAATGAAAACGCAGTACGTTACCGATTCCTTACGATCTGAACCTCAACTTTTGATCAAAGCGTAAATGCAACGAATTTAGGCTAAATAAAGCATGGATTGTAAATTAAGTCTGTTGGAGATGAATATGGCTTAAAAAACTTTCTTGCAATTTCTAAAGTCCCACTTAAATTCACCTCCTGATAATTCGTTAGATAAAGCATAAGCAAAACAACTATCATGAAACAAAACATTTTATTGGTTGCTTTGAATGCTAGGGAAGATTTGCAAAATGAATTGTTTGATATATTTTCGATTGCTCGGAAACTTTGAATCAGCCGTTCACTTCTTTAAGATCGTCGATAAAGCTAGGTTTACATAGTTGCGTTGACTTCATATTCCAGTGGATATTTTAAAAGCTACTACTAACTTTTTGACAGTTTCTACCCATTTAATTAAGATATACTCGTAATGATTGATCAATTTGAAAGCACTTATGTTAGATGGGTTTAAAGTAAAATGCTTATCGTATATTCATGTAATGTTTTCGACGGTCAATAAAACATAAACCATATAAATCTGTTGCAGGCATTAAACCGAAACCCGAAAATAAAACTAGTCTCCACTTGGCAATGGATGTAAAGAGCAAGGCTCTGTATGTAAAAAAATATACTTACAAAGTTGTAAGGCCTCCTTTGTACAATGCAGCTTTTGAAAAATAGTCTCTGCTTTTTAAAAACAAAGTATCAATTTCCAGTATTTTAAAGTATGTCTTATTTAGTTTTTAAGCAAACATTTTATTTATTATACCTACCAAAGAATGCATTTATAAAAAAGCATGTAATTTTATGTCTTCAACACAGGTGAATGTAAAACAAAACTCCAAACAAATTCATAGAAATCTAGGTCAAGCCTGTCCTTTTATATATTGAAATAAATTAAGTGTGAACAAAAATTGAAATTTTTCCTTAATCAAACAACCAGAACTTTTACAAAGCTAATTATATGCTTGGTAAAAAGATTCTTCTGCATAATTTCGCTTTCTACGGGGTGCGTACGGTATCTGAGGACATACATAAATGTGACTATAACTTCGCGATTTTTTAATTTATTTTCCTTTTCAGATAGGAAATGGCGGACTGCAACATCACTCAAGAAATGAAGAGACATGCTGTCATCGTCGCTATATGTGCGAACCATACATATTTAGAGATCTCTAATTTTCTTAATTGCGCCCGTTCATTCGTGCATAAGGTTTGCCGTGAATTGGAAGCATCAGGAGGCGATACAGGATCGGTTGCAAAACGCAAAAAGCAGGAACAAAGTTCTGGCACTGTCCGATCTGCAGAATTTTTGGAGCAAGTGGAAGCGATCATAGACGAGGACCCTTCAAAATCAATGAGGGTCCTTGCGAGTGAGCTTCATGTTTCTGAGCGCCTTATTCGTAGAGTTGTCCACGAAGACCTTCGGTATAGGTCTTACGTGATGCGCAGAGGACAGTTTATGTCGGAACGAACACGGGAACAGAGAGTTCTCCGATCAAAACGTCTTTTGAACAAAATCAAACACCCTGAGGCGACCAAAATGTTATGGTTTTTTGACCAAGATCAAAAGATTAATCGCAGAAATGACAGATGGCTATGTTCAAACCCTACGGAGGTTCCTGTTGTTATGCGCACAAAATTTCCAGCCACTTTTTTACTCAAGTACTTCGAGTGAACTCGCTGCATACATCGAAGTTTTGGAGACGGTAGTGAAACCCAGGATAGACAATGTAAGCGGAGGCAGACCATACACCCACCCATCTAGCTCCCCAGACCTTAATCCTTTGGATTATTACGTATGGTGCGTAGTTGAGCGTGAGACCAATAAGCGTCCTCATAATACCACTCCTTCGCTGAAGACTGCTATTAATGCCGTTATGGTCAATATGAACAAGGAGCATTTGATTGGGGCATGAAGAGGTTATTGCTTCTAATGGCGATTTTATTGAATAAATTTATAGCCATATATTAATTTAACGTTGTATAAAAAATCCCTGAAATTTCAATAAATTTTGTTAAAAATACAAGCTAATTAATTTTATTCTCAAGTTGTGCTCAAATACCGTACGCACCCTGTTTTCCGATAATATAGCTTTTGCCTGGAACTTAGGTACTTTTATCTTTCATTCTAAATCTGATTCGTACCAGAGTGACAGAAGCATGCAAGAAACAAGAATATTCATAAAATAAAATACTACAAAGTAAGAAACAGTTTCGTCGTTTTGAAAATATAAGTTGCAACCACTTTTTAAGCAGTGATAATTTTAACGGAGAAAGGGTATTTACGTTGATTTCTGTTTTCTAATTGTCTGTTTTTTATGTTTCAAGCTTTTGAATTATGGTGTCAATAGCATCTAAGTCTTTTCTCCAAAAGTTAGTGAATGATTTTCCGATGCTGATCTTTATCTCAAATAGGCTTAAAATTATTGTTGGCAACTGTGGAAACTTGGCTGTCCTACATTTTGATTGCTGGTAGATTTCGCCAAGGTGAAAACGATGCCTAAAATGCATAGTTGAAGAGTTTCTTCAGCAGAACTGAAATAAATTAACTGGTATTTGAAGTAATAAAAACATTACGTGGAATATAGCAAAACTGATTGATTAAAAAATTAAGTTCCACACAAGATGACCAATTTTTTGTTTTAGTTTTATAATCATGGCATCGAAGCTGAACATCTTTATCGCTTTCAGGAAATCTGTTGTTGCTGTAGTTGCGTTCAGTACTGATTTCGCCTTTTTAAGCAAGCGCAAAGCATCCAGCATTATCCGTTAGATGCACAATATGACGAGGACACTGGAAACAAGGTACTCGCGTTCAGCATAAGAAATCTGAGGGGCAAGCTGCGAAGCAACCCCAATGGGATTTTCCTTCATTCCTGACTACAGTGAAGGCGGCTGAATAATGCGAGCGAAACAGGAAGTGAAACATACATGAAAATAATTACAAGGTCCTGATAGCAGAACAGTTGAAACGAAAAGCGCTCGATCCAGTCCAAATTGACAACATGGTGAGAATTAGTCTTCACGAGTCTTCACGGAAGAAATGAATGTACTTAACAAGGGTTAAAGGAAGTATGGTGACAAATAGAACGGTTCATTGTGGAATTAGAAGTAGAAATCAACACACATTCAGACTTATTCCGATTTGGTCATAACGATCTCCACAGATCCCACACAAAAAATGCAGATGAAATGAGAGTTAGCGTGACGCTCATAGAAATTGTAGTAATCGAACAGTCGCCTAGGCAAACTGCTCGAAAAACAGCATAATACTTGATCCAATTTTAATTGTAGATTTAAAAAAATAAATATTTAAATTTACAATTAAAATTCGATCTCGGCAACCCCTTTGCAACGCAATTTATAAAAATGAATTGCGGTATCACGCGATGGGAGATACCGGTTGGACGCAAGCAGAGGGCGTTGCGACACGAGAAGTCTTTTTTTGATCACCACATGTTGCGGATGCCTCGAAGAATCGTGCCGGTGACCTGTGATTCTCACGCGGAAAAGTGGGCGCGGGACGCATTGAGGAGTACGCGGGACAATCAAGACCATTTTTTTGTTCCGGCTCGAGCACATTATCGTCGTAAATCATTATCGAATTTTCCAACTTTGCGAAGTGATATTCAGAAATTTTTTCTGATATAAATTATCAGTGGTGGAGCAACCGCTCAAATTGATAAAATTTAAGAAATCCATCTTATGAAGTTCGGAAGTAAACTTAACTAAAAGATTTACGGCTCTATAGTATAGTGATTGATCAGCTATTTGTGCTAAAGAAATTCCCACGAGTACAGTGCATGTAAAGAATTTTCAACACTAGAAATAACTTTAGTAAACGCAAAAACGCATTTTTATGGTTAACCGTATAGTCTTCATTTTGTTTGCCAATCAATCCCGCCTTCTCTTTTTAAATTTATTTTGATGGCTATTGTAAGGCACAGAGCACGGCATATAATTGCAATTCATTAATGAATTTAAAATTACAATACAAGCTTACCCACCCCAAAAGCGAGCGCTCGTCGGAGGGGGATTGGGTAAGTACTCGTTTTTTTCATATATTGATTGAATTATTATCTATTATATTCTTTTCTATTAACTATATATTGTTAATGATTTCCGTATTTATAAAATTTATTTTACTGCATAACTAACTTTATTAAGTAACACCTGCACATATGTAGATCTCCATTGCAAACTGCACTCTCAGAGAGCGACTCACATACGTGTTAACGTTAGAGACTTGAAAGTGCAATATCCCAGAGGATATGCAGAGAAAAAAATCCGATAATTTGCAACCGTAAACTAAGAATAAAAGTAAAGTAGATTCAATGTTATTTTTTTTGGAAATTTATAAGTTACATGGATTACTAAGAAAATGAATATATAAGTTGAATAAAACATTCGGTCTTTCCACTTGCATGGAACCTTGACCAGGTATGGGACCCACCACGTTGGCTGGCCCCTTCACTAATAAACTAGCCATCGAGTGAGCTCACCCCTTCTTTTTGCGTTGCAGGTGCTCTCGCAGGGTAGACTGGCCCTTCGCTTGCGTGTTTATTTATGTTATAGTATTATGTGATTCCATCATATAAGATTATAACATAAATCTGAAACGTTGATGGTGTTCCTTTGAGGGAAAAGTTCACGCGCATTATGTTTGCATGAGTTTTTCATTCAAATGAAAAATATCTGGCAACGTCTGCAATGGATCTTGATCCGGATGGAATGGTGTTAAGGGCACCGCTTCCATCTGGATGCCCCACTCTTATTTGGGGGCCATAACTATTGTCGGTATAGACGAGATATTCACAAGTCTCGGTTGTTTTCGCCAGGCCCAGTTTGTTGTTTGCTTTGGCAATCTTCTCCTTTAGTAGGTTACCTCGGCCTCGACACCATCGGACCGAGTCGTGTTATCCCCTAATTCGTGAATGCGAAATTTTTTGTAGTAGGCCCTTGTGCTGGGGAAACACCGCAATGCTAGCCTACCAGCGTATTCACGCGTCCTCAGATAAGGCCAATCTTGGCGAGCATCTACATCCTCGCTCGCCGAAGCAGTAGACCATCGCTGCAGTCCTTTACGGACATTTCTATCCATTCTAATTCTCTACAAAATGCCGGTGCACAACGTTAAAGCCGATAAGGGAAACACACTAGTATGGGACATGGAGGGCTATGATATGCAAAAATGGGCCCCTGAGAACTTATCAAAAGAATGGGAACAACAACAACAATAGCAGACTAAAAGAAACTAATCCTTTTTTCCCTAGGACAAAAGACCTCCTCAAGTGACATAAACCTAAAAGACGGATGAGAGAAATCGTTTCTGGGGAGAAATCTCCAAAACATTGACTAGCAAGGTGGTTGGTAGAATAGTTTAAAAGTATGCAAATAGAACTTAGCACGCATTCCATAAAAACACACAGAATTTACGGACGACTCGCAGGTAATCGGCAAATTGAATAGGACGAAATAATGGTTTCGTTCGGGGTAAACATGAAAAAGGAAAAGGAAATTAGTACAGATATGGCAAAATTGGTGCTCTCTCATAAGAGGAACCAAAAAAGTTTCGCAGAATAGGAAAATTGTGCTTTCCGCCTATAGGAAATGTTGCTAACCGATATCAAAATATAGCTACATTCAAAAATAAACTTGTCTTTTACTTTTGAGGGCTTAGAAAGCGCGCCGAAGATAGGCGGAGTATCGAAAAGAGTAGACGGAACACGTCTTGATGACTCAGGGCCAAGCCGACCACGCGACCGATTTATTTAGTTGTCCTCACAATGAGTCAAGTAGAAGTTCATCTTTGGGTCCCACAACGCATTATAATAGTTTTTAACAAACGAAGGCGTTTCACTGTTACGCATACAGAAGTGGTAAATCAGCCAACATGTGCATTAATGCTGTCCTCAGTCTCACTAAAAAGTCTACTAACATAGAATCAATTATGGCTATCACTTGTGATATAACAAGTGCCTATGAGAGGGTTGATGTCCCCATTCTGCAAAGTACGCTTAAGAATCTGAATATCAACCACGATTACCCAGACTGGATATACAACTTTCTTTCAAACAGGAAACTATGTCTTGGCAAGGACAACATCACGCTCAACAATGGCCTACCTCAAGGAGATGTCTTAAGTCCTCTACTTTTTAATCTTTATACGTCTGAACTTCACAAAATCTCAGACAGTTCAACAACACTGGTACAATACGCAGATGACTTTGTAATTGTCTGTAAAGGTAACGGAAAACAAACAACTTTAGATGCCGTACAAACGAAATTTTATCTTTTCATTAGAAAATGCAACCAACTAAAACTGCCCTTTAACATCGTCGACCGAGTCAGACCAGCGTTTTCCTCGGTCTCCTCACTGGTCTCCGGCCTTCAGTTCTCCCAACGAATACCTTCTTGGGTATCCGTTGTTCTTCCATACGATTCATGTGGCCAGCCAATTGCAGCTTCCGCAGTCTTACAATCGTTGAGACCTGCGATTCGTCAAAAATTTCATACAGCTCATGGTTGTATCGAATTCGCCATTGGTGCCCGTGTAGCTTCGCTCCGATTATTCGCCTCAGGACCCGTCGCTCAAAGGCGTTCAATATATTTGCGGATGCTTGGGTTAGGGTCCATGTTTCAGACCCATAGCATAACACAGGTATTATCACAGGTTTGTATATTTGGAGCTTTGTTTTCCTGTGTATGCAGCTGATCTTCAAGATCGTCAAAACTGAATAAAATATTTTATTTGCGAGTAGTATTCTTCGGCGTATTTCGTCTCTTTCATGACCTGTTTTCGTTATTTTGGCGCTTAAATACACAAATTCGCTAACATTCTCGATACTGTATTCGCCAAGTGTGATATGTTGTGTATTTGAGGTATTTTTCCTCGACTGTGTCATGAGCTTCGTTTTATTTTCATTAATTTGTAGCCCTACTAGTTTTGCTTCGCTGTAGAGTTTCAGGAAAAGTTCTTTGGCAGTTGTTAACCAGACTCAGAGCCAAAATTGCGTCTTCCGAAAACTGCAAGTGGTGTAACTTCATAGATGTCCTCGAGCACAGAATTTTTAATTGTCAACAATTTGAACCGGTAAGAGGTAAGTACAAAATTTTTAATAGTAATCTTTCCATTCCTGAAATTTTTAATAAAAACGACAGTAATTTACTAGATCACTACTAACTATGAAATACTCGACCAGGATTATCCCAGGCTGTGGAGGAAAAAACGTCTCAACGGTCAGAAATTTGAAGATAATAGTGAGGCGATGGCTGCTGTAGAAGCATTTTCGGGGAATCAGGTTAAAGATTTTTTTAAACTGAAGAGATGTTCGAGGTGTATTGAATTGTTAGAAAACTATGTTGAAAAACAAGTTAATTATTCACTTTGTGAGGTTCGTATTCTATATAAAGTGTGATTCATTATGAGGTTTGATTTTCAATATAGTCTAAGATCCCGCTATACAACGACCTTCACCGAGATGCTTATTTAATGAGACGTATTTTTTATGTTATTAAATATGCCAATAAATATATCCTATATGGGTTGCCTAACAAATTTCAGTCCAGAGTATTTTTAATTAATAATTTAAAAAATTTTTTTTTTTAAACATTGCACCGGTGTGATTATTAAATAAATTTGATACCAATCGAAAGTTTGAAGCCCATAGAATATGCAAACGTTAGGTTGCCTATTTTTTTCCGGTCACAACCACGGGTTGCCAGGTGTAAACAGGTAAATCTATACTAGCATTTTGCAACGGTCTGATTATTGAATCAAACTTAGATAAACTGAAAGATTATTTCATAAGGAACACGGTGGTATAGGGTTGCCTGCGAAAAATCAGTCCCGAATTACGGTTGTCGAATTTTAAATAATAAAATATCGCTGCGAGTGAATGTGTGTGAGAGAGAGGTCCCACACCAACCATCCCATGCGGTAGAAAAGGACGCAGCGTAGCAGCTGTTTAAAGTCCGCCCATTTAAAGAAGGAGAGTGCGCATGCTATTTGTGCTTGGAAATGAAAAGGATAGCGATAGACTCGTATATGCTGTGCATTATTTTGGAGTAGTTAATTATTGATGTACAGAAATAGTTATTTAATTTTTTATTTTTTAATCAATTAATTATTTATCTATGTTTATTGTTTATGTGACACTAAAGTATATACACATCTTTAGTAAAAAAGACAGTTAGAGTAAAACATATATATTACTTATCTGGCAAATTTTATCTTTATTATTGGGAGCCGAAATAAAAAACAACAATTAAAAGAATACTTCTGTTTATTGAAAAAAATTTAAAATACAAAAATTTTTAAAATTATTCAGGTTCCGAGTCATCGGACATATAACTGTGATCTCCAACTTCTGAATCTTCTTCGTCATCACTCTCCGTTTCAGTTTTTTCGACAATGTCTTCTATTTTTAAAGGTGTATGATCCCCAATGAATCCTACTGGTTTTAAATATTCATCTAAGAACCAACCGCAGTTCTCAGGCTGAAGTTTCACGCATATTGGATCCGTTGCATTAAGCCACATGGAATTTACGAAAATAGTTCGTAAAATTTTCTGAGTTAATGATATCCAGCAAGGTGGTATGGAGTTGGAGTCGAAGCCTTTTATTTTTTTTAAAAAGTGCTCGCTGTCTTCTTTTGCAGAGTAATTCTTCAAAAAAATGCGATGTCGCGCATCATTCACACTGGTACAGTTCTTGATACCATACATACTAGACGTAAATTCTTGAACAGTCTTCATTTTTTCACCAATGAAAATATCAGCAGCATCTGTTAATGACGCAAAAACTGTTTGATATTTTTCATTTTTTGAAAATTGCTGAAAAGGTTTTACTTTCCCTTTGTTGTAAAATGCTGCCGTGTAATCGCAACCTGTAAATGCATGGAATGCTGGAAGACTTTGGCATAATTTAATTCCTAACTCCAACGCTAAATCGGTGCAATTAATACAATCAACAGTTTGATTATTACTCTTTTTTGTAGCTGAACTGGCAAGCCAAATTTCTGATCCGATAAGTTTGTGCATATTTCCTAACAAAATAATCAAAACGTCAGTATCAGAGGCTTTAATTAAAACTCTTGAGCCTGGTTCCGCTTTAGAAGCATGAAAAATAATCCTTGTATCTGCCTCTTCGTGATGACATTCATAATTAGTTTCTTCAGTTTTTTTTACGGAATTTTCCTGAACTTGATAAGAGTAACAATGATGGTCGACGGTTAAAAAAATTTTTTTGTTTTGGATTATCGTTACCAAACTGTCGTTTTGCCAATAATCAGCCAGAAACTGCACCAGAGCCTCTTTAAAGCGATAATTTTTCAGGCTTTGCAAAAAATTTTTTGGTCTAGTTTGCTGAGGTCCTGAAATTTTGTACGGAATATCGAATTCTTTTCTGCTTTCACGTTCGGAATCTTTGATTGACGGTGATAAGTAGCGATCAAAAATTAAATGTATTTCTGTCGCGTTTGTTGAACATATTTTTATGAGTATTGACTCGGCAATTTTATCAAAAGTTTGAGCTATAGCAGCTCCGATTATATGCAAGTAATAAAAACCATCTATTATTTCAACGTTGATATGAGTTGGCTCAACCATTTTAGTTTTGGATTTCAAAACCTTTGCTAACGTTGATTTTGAAGTTTTTAACATCTCTCCAGTACATGCAAAAAGAGCAGGGGGCAATGGTGCTAGTGGAAAAGTTAGGCAAAATTCGAGATTAATTTTTTTGTTTAGACTTATTGCCAAAAGTCGCCCAAATACATCTCGTTCCATTTTCAACAATACTTTCTTGTTCTTGTCTTTGGTACTCAAGACTTTAGTCATACATTGAGAAGCAAAATTGCAGATTTTGTTTCGTTTTATTGATTTATCGAATCTTCCGGGAGTTGAAGAGCATTCCGAGATAAAATTTAATTTTTGTTGAGAGCCTGCTGTTTTTACGTTCAGCAGAAAATCAGTAACTTCTTTCGATGCAGCTTTACCGGTTGAAATGTTGAATAATGTATCTTTGTCAATAGTGTCATCAAATGGATTCATCGTACATTTTATTGCTTCAATGATACTCTGAAGATTTTTCTTGTCTTTCTTAATTTTACTTCGTTGCAATGAGTGCGAAGTATCATCCTCTTTCGTTAATCCGATTTTTTGTTTGATAGATGTTAATATCTTCGTCCTCATGCTATGACTGAGTGCCCATCTTTGACGTGCAGATATTGAATCCGCAGCAAGGTTATCAGCCAATTGATTGCTAGCATCAGCATTGATGGTTTGCTCTAGCGTCAAGTCAACCGGTGATCGAGCGAAATTCGCTGCAGTTCGTCTAATTCCAAAGGCACCTCGACGAAATTCAGCCACCAAAGATGAATTATTAGTATACAAATTGATTAAATTGCTCAAATATAACAAGGACCATCTGGCATAATTGGGCTGGTTTAACGCAAAAAAAATATCAGCCATGTTGAAAATCGAGTCCACGTACAGTTCAAAGTTACTGGTGCGGATACTTCTGGAAAACCGATGGTATAAATTAATTAACTCACAGTACTGGTAATAAAATTGAGCAGTTTTCCCTTTTTCTCCGATTAAAGTCTGATTGCAGAATTCTTTATAACCGTTAACAATTCGACTCAATACATCTGGTAACTCGATAGTTTCGTTGGCGTCATAAGCAGTTTGATTTGATGCATTCTGTATTTGTGTTTGCAGCAGTTCATCCATCGCCTCAAGTGTAACATTAGTTGTCGATAAATACTGTTCAAAATGTAATATTTGTAATGCGGCAGCGGTTAGCGGATGTAAGCGCTTGCAGCGATTGAAGTGCTTGCTGTCCAAAAAGCTATTCATGGAGCCGCCGGCTAATACTTCAGCTTGCACCAGTATTTCCACTAATCCACTGGAGTCAATATATTTTCCGATGGCTCTAAAAAATGCCATCTCTGTGTGAAACGCTCCCAAGTTAACAAAAATTTTATTGTATAGCGGTTTTTCTTGTTCTTGAATTTGCATAGCCATTTTTGCTATCGCTAAATCATATGTCACAATAATTTCTGGCTGCTGACATTTTTCAGCGATTTCTTTAGCCATGTTTAATGTTTCATTGACTACTGCATACGACGTTGGTGATGAATTTATGGGAGGCAAATATTCAACTCTTTGCTTCTCACTGTGGTCTAAAGATATCATACAGTTATAACCCAACCACATAGGAACAGAATCAATTCTTGATAACGACATTATCCATAATAAATCTTTATCTGTAGCTATTTCTGTAGCACCTTTGCATAACTCGGTTGTATTGATAAACGAATCTACAGTAATCAGCTGCATACTTGCCTTAGGTTTCGAATAATATGGTCGAATTTCTCGTGATATTTCATTGAAACGCCTTCTCTTGCGGGTAGGCCCTTCTTCATTTGTGTTGTCCTTTACTTGAGGCGCTGGTGAAGTTGTAGCTTCACCGTCATCAAAATTATCAGTTCCATTACTAGAGAATTGATAAATAATGCCAACTGTGTCGTGCATAGTGTCCTTTCCAGAAGTTGTGTCAACGAAGCGGTCGAAATTATCGAACGCTACGTGGGTGCTGTGTCCATTTGCTGCAGTGATGCCTTTTGGTATAACTTTGTTATCTTGGATCGATGTATACGTCATTTCGGTTTCCAATTCTTCTGCCAAATTATATCCAATTGTATGGCCATACCTATTAAGTATCGTAATTACTTGCCTAGAGTTGGTTAAAGACTTGACTGCCAATCCAAGAGATAAACTTTTTGCGGGCTTACATGCACCCCTAGTGACAGCATAAATAACGTCACTACATATTGACGTTATTTTAGCTTTCAGTCCGTTCGAATCTTCATCAGAATGATTAGGTCCTTCAATAAGGTTTCGCATAAAATCTATTAATTGCTTAGGAATGTCACATTCTCCACGAATGACATCATCAGCAGTTACGTTGCGAGAAAGCGGATGAACATCTATATTTTTAATACAACTTCTCAAATAATATGCTACATTTTCAAACTCATAATCATTTCTTGTCTCCAAAAATTTAAAATTGTTAGCCATTACAGAAACGTCCATGTCTGTTTTGTACACAATTTTTTTGTTACGTATTCCCATTGACGCTTCAATCGTAATAAGATTACCAAATTTCTTCATTAACTTTTTTTGCAAGGTTTCACATCGGTAATCTTGAATATCATCGAAATCAATTTCATGATTTCCAAACTCTAGCAATAAAGCTTGGTATCTTAAAAATAATTGAGCCAAGTACATAACTTGGTTGTTTTCAATTATTTCTGTCTCAATAAAATTTGATATGGATTGAAAAGCCAACTGATGTAACTGTCGATATTTACTATACGTTGAATCGGTAGATTCTTCCGTGGACCGCTTATTTTTCGATTGATACAGTGCGTAACAAGGCAGATGGTACGCGATAGTTTGATGTTGAAGTTTGGAGAGAATCTCCGAATCGCTTAAATTTTCGGCGATATTTTTGATCTGTAGTGGTACTTTGTCACCTTTAGGGAAAGTAAGATTAACCAGCTTCTTTCCACATCTTTTTTGGCTGTGGTCACAAAAAAGACAAATAATTGTGCTTGATGTCGATGCTGTTGATGTCGTTGCTGTTGATGTCGATGCTGTTGATGTTGACTGCTCCTAAAAGAATTTAAATCATTCTTTGAGTAAAAATGGAAAAAAACAAATATAAATGAAAATACAAGTTCAATTAATAGATTTTCATGTCACTTTTTTAAAAAAGCTAAAAAAAAAAATAATTTTTTATTACCTTGTCAAAGCCCCCAGAAGTTTGAGGCAGGTCTTCAACATTACTCGTTTCATCCTCAGCAACTGTAGCACAGGAATCGACACTAGGATTCAACTGTTGTGGTTCTTCTTCAGTAGTAGATACATCGGTATGCTCCTAAAAAAAAAACAATTTTTGCGATTAAATGAAAATGTTTGATTATAAATTTTAAAAAATTTTTGATAAGAATATTTGATTTAAAACATCCTCATTTAATTATTCCAAAAAAAAAAAAAAGGAAATCAGAACATTTTCTTGTTCAATTTTCAACTACCGTTTTTTAAGTGAATTACAAAAAAAATATGTGTGTCGAAAATTAACAAAACCATAAGTGAGTTTTACTAGCAATTACTTCAACATGACAAAAATATAGAAGATGTATTAGCTTACATAATTTTAAAGATTCAATTATTATGTACTTACTGTATATTCAGCGATAAATTTAAGAAATTCTTCGTTATATTTTTTATTCAAAACAGTCACTTTTTTGTAGCACGTGGTATGATAACCTACAAATTGGAGTGACGCACTGGGTAGCTCAACAAAATTGTATTTAAAATGTTTTTTTTTACGAAAAGCTAACTTTAATGCACAGTTTTTAAAAGTTTCATCATCAAAATCAATTATTCCGTCATCCGAATCACACAAAAAACACTTTTTGGCCATTTTTTCCAATAATAAATAGCAGCACGTTTTTTCACTTGTATCTATAGCGACAATCTACTCCAAAATAATGCACAGCATATACGAGTCTATCGCTATCCTATACGAGTCTATCGCTGCGTCCTTTTCTACCGCATGGGATGGTTGGTGTGGGACCTCTCTCTCACACACATTCACTCGCAGCGATATTTTATTATTTAAAATTCGACAACCGTAATTCGGGACTGATTTTTCGCAGGCAACCCTATACCACCGTGTTCCTTATGAAATAATCTTTCAGTTTATCTAAGTTTGATTCAATAATCAGACCGTTGCAAAATGCTAGTATAGATTTACCTGTTTACACCTGGCAACCCGTGGTTGTGACCGGAAAAAAATAGGCAACCTAACGTTTGCATATTCTATGGGCTTCAAACTTTCGATTGGTATCAAATTTATTTAATAATCACACCGGTGCAATGTTTAAAAAAAAAAATTTTTTAAATTATTAATTAAAAATACTCTGGACTGAAATTTGTTAGGCAACCCATATAGGATATATTTATTGGCATATTTAATAACATAAAAAATACGTCTCATTAAATAAGCATCTCGGTGAAGGTCGTTGTATAGCGGGATCCTATACTAATAGCTTTTTTGACAGATCACGCGTGACTCATGTCAAACTGTAATGTAATTTTTATTTAATATTGTTTGACAAATCATCGTGGAAAGACACCGCAACAACGTATCCCAATTGTTCAGCTGTATTACGAAAATCAGCGTTCTGTGAGAAATGTTTTTCGCATACATCGGGAGAAACAATGAACTTATTGAGAAATCATTTTGCTGAGAACCTGATTTCACGTTTTGGACAAGTAAATTGGCCGCCTAGATCGTGTGATATCACACCTTTAGATTATTTTCTTTGTGTTTACACAAAGTCTCTAGTCTTCAGGGAGGCTTCAATTGATGCTTTGGAAGCCAACATTACTCGTGTCATTCGCGAGATACCGGTCGCTACGGTCAGCATTTAAACGAGATAATCTTTAAAAATTAAATGTCATAAATTGTTCTTTCGGCTCACAATAAAATTTTTACTATAGAGTTTAACTTTATGCCTTTTATTTGAGATTAAAAACCAAACCTCATAATGAATCTCCCTCTACATTATTATTACTTTTGGATCGCCCCTCGTCGAAAAAATAGAGAACTATTATACCCACCAAAGCGACAGAAAGCGCATATTGGTGATCAAGCCCAAACAGCAGTAACTTGGTTAAATGCAGTTGGCTTCTTACCAAATTTAACTGTGCTTATATATTTTTAAAGGGAGAAACGAACTTTACAGTCAGAATACTGAAGTGAATTTAGCCATTTCAGGCATTTATTGCTATTATACTCAAAGATATTTAGGGCCACAGGTGTCCATCACGAGGAGGAATCCCTCATCTATGCATACTATTTACTCCCACCCGTCAGCAAACTTCGTCTCTGATAAAACAGTTTAGAGACATATTTGAATAATAGGGGAATTAGACCCTAATTCAAAATCTTCAAAAAAGAAACCAAATAATAAATATAAATTAATTATATTTTATTGTGTTATGTGACATCACTGAAATGGTGCAATTACAATTTATTTTTATATTTTTCAGTAAGACTTCATTTCGTATTCGTTAAATCCTTCGTGTTTAGAAATTTTTACATCGTGTTTCAAGTATCAAAAATTTCATTTGAAAATTCGTGATATTGAAGACTATTTATAAATAGTGGTATATATTATTAAATATTACATTAAAAATTTCATTATATCCAATATCACCTACATTCTTTAATTCATTTATGTCAATATGCGACGGTAAAAAGTTATTATAAAAAAAAAAATTCTTTGGAAAATGGCTTCTTAAAAAACATTTACGTTTGATTCAAGGTTATATATTTCTACCATCTAGATAGCATGTATAGAATAACATTAGATCGTTAGAAAAGTTGTAAATTTGCTAAAAAAATATTGATCGCTTCGTGCATTTTCACATATTCATTAATTAAATTTTAAGGCATTTTATTTGGTAAGTTTTGAGGGATATATTCAAGGAAGTTAGCTGGGAATTGACCTTGTCGGTTATTTAATTTGCCAAAGAGCCAATCTTCGTTGACTTTATAGAGTACAGTAACCATGTCGTTTTCCTGCAAAAAATTTTATTAACATTTTGAGTTATACAATGAAATTAAAGTTTACCTTTAATGATAGGTCTTCTGGAACTTCAGCATTAAAATTATACAACACTCTAACTTTAACTTGACTGCTTAAAGCTGATGCTGAGGATATGCTGGATGTAGTTCGGGGTTTCTCGCTTTGCACATTTTCTTTCGGTGGCACTTTTATTTCGATGTAATTGGACGGAAATATACCTTCACAGCCTCGCTTATTTCGACCAAGATACCATTCATCATTCATTCGTTGTAAGATATATACTTTTTCATTCTCCTGCAATATGTGAGTTCGTTTTACTAAATCTTTTAATTTGTGCTAAACTTACCTTAAAGCTAAGATCACCATCTTCCGTCCCTTCAAAATCATACAAAGCAATACCATAGCTCAAGCTAGCATCATGGATATCATCATCATTGAATAAATCTAATGCATCCAAGCGGCCGCTTATTACGCCCAGTATCGCCGATGTTGGAGGGGGTGGAGGGGGACAGCTTGGCATTGGGGGTGACGATTCGACATCATCGAACGACTCGAAAGTCTCCGGAAAATTCGTAAATGGTGCATTGAATGTTTGAGGTGGCGCCGTGGACTGCATCGGCGTTTTAATACTACTATTGGATGCATGTATTGGGGACGATGAGCTTGAAGAAGTATACAACGATGTTTTTGGTTTAATAATAGTTGGCATGGATAGGGATCCTTGTGGCGGTATCAAACTCTTCCCATTGCACAAAGGATTATCATTTTGACTTCGGTTTATGGCATTAAGATTACGAACTGGTTGAGTGACTCGAATATCGTTCAAGAAACCGTAATTTCGTGATGCTGGAGGGATACTATTATTACTATTATTATTAACACTATTGAATGCATCCCAAGGATCAGATGGACTGAGGAAGTCATCTTCGAATCCACTTTCCGGTTGAGATACACTCCCGTTCTGTGGGGAACTGAAATTCGAATCTGAGCTAAAACTATCAACACTAACACAGTCACTATTTGATTTTTGCGTAAAAGTTGGCGAACTTGAAGGGGAATCAAATTTTATAAGTTCTACGTCGTAAGACCCATTTGATGTTGTGATATGAGAAGTAGTTGTAAATGTGGCAGACGACTGTGATGTAAAACGATTTATATGATGATTATTTTGTGGAACATTTGGCAAGGAAGTCAATTTTGTCGAACTATAATTCGTAGTTGATAGCGACTGCTGTGTTTTGTTGGCTTTTGTTTGACCCTTTCTTCGTCCGAAAAGATTGGAAAGCACATTAATTGATTGCGGAGGACCAGGCTTTTTCAGCACCGTATTGCCTGAAAGTAATAAACAAAGCTAGCTTTTCATCATCTATATAAGGTTATTGATGTATTACCAGTTGTATTCGGTGAAATTCGTGGTGGAGGTGGTCTTGGAGGTGGAATTTTTTTCGTAACCGTGGGCTTTGTCGATGTTGGCAGATCGAATGGCGATCCATCCCAATTTGTTGCTGGAGCGTATCGCGCAGTAGGAAAATGCCGTGTGACAGACGAAACTTCGTTCCTGGAATTGATTTTCGTGCTGAAACTTCTTTGACCTGAGCCAGGAGGTGGAGGTGGCGGTAGTTTAAGGGGGATATTTGTATTTGACTGCTGGTTTGATGTTTGTTGTTGTTGCGGAGGTGCAGGCGCTGGACGAGACGGTATGGTCATATTTCTATAAAAATTAAAGAGTTTATTTATTTTGGGTACAAGGTCAATGTTAAACTAAATCCTAATAAGCATGATTGTTTCCTTTTGTTTCTAGAAATGTTTGATTAATGATAACAGAGAGATTAAATCAATTTATCGAAAATTTGGGATTTAGAACCTATTGATATCATTATTTTATGCGAAAAATGAAACACTTAATATTAAATCAAATTGAATTTACAAAGAATTGGTAAAATTCTAAATAGGAATGTCACATTACGTGTACAGCTTCCAAGTCAATAAAGTTAAATTAATTGAGCCTTCTCCCTGTACCACATTTCAAAATGTTTGTGGTTTGGGGACCAAGCCATCCAAACTTAACTTCCTCCCTTTTTTAGTCCCGAATAAAATCATTTTATTATTGGGGGAAACCTGGCTACCAGACAATATTTCACATCATTTAATTTACAGCAGAGATAGAGAACGTGGTGCCTGCGGTCAATCCAACAGAGTGGAGTTTTAGCTTTCTAATTAGCTCCTGCTGCAATTATTTTATTCTATCCTTACCAGTTGTATAAATCATTCTGCATGTCTCTTTGACTGATTTTCTATCCCTCTTTAACTCCTCAGTCTATATTCCTTGTAATAGTTCCGAAATTATTTATGAATCGTACCTGGGAATCATTTCCGAAGTACATTAATACTTGCTTTCTATCTACCATTTATTGTTTTGCGATGAATTTAATGTACCTTCTATGCATTTTTCAATATTATTTAGTTTTGTGTCATTAATCCTATCCTCCTTTGCTTTTTCTCTTAGTTTAATATTCCTATTTCCAATACTAAAATTATTGACCTTGTTTTTTTCAAAAGAACTATATATCTTACTACATATATCATCTGCGCTTTCTCCCCGTGTCAAACCAGACCCCCACCAACAGCCTCTACATTGAACTTGCTATTGTCTCTCCTCCTTTTAGGAATACCACTTTAACTTTTTAAAAAGCTGTCTTTTCTAGCATTGAATTTAGCCTTAATGCTGTTAATTGGTTGGTACTCCTATTCCAGCAACCTTCACCTTGATGGCTGTTTTAATATGTTTTATATGTTGCTCTCTTCGTTAATTTCCCAGTTCACCTATTTGGATCCTCCTAAGAAGCTTAAAATGTGCTTGGTAAATCCGATAAAGTCACTGAACCAAGACCTAAGCCCTATTATGAAACTATTATTGGAGAGTACCAAAGTGGTTTTCGAAGTGTACGGTCTACGATTGACCAGATAAACTGTTGCTCGAAAAAAGCTAGGAATGTATAAAAGCTGGTAATGTACAAAATAATGCTTGGCTTTGGCGGTTCAACTAAACTCATCCGCATGACAAAGATTGTAATGCCGAACACCGAGTTTCAGGACAAAGTTGACGGAGTATCGACTGAAAGCTGCCCAATGAACTCAGGTCTAAAATATGGGGATGGGCTTGCCCCAATGTTGTTCAGTATTGCTCTGGAACATGTGGTTAGGAAAACACCAGCAAACACTACGGGCATTCTACTCTACAGATCCACGCAACTAGCAGAGTATGCCAACGACGTTAACATTATGTCCAGATCAATTCCGGATGCGAAGGAAACGTCCATACGGCTAGAGTTAAAAGCGATAAAAGTCGGCCTCCTGGTTAATGAAACTAAAACTAAAGTCATGACACGAAGAAAGAAAGACATACGTGTACGACAAAAGCTGACCTTAGGACACTACAACATGGAAAGTGTGAATAGCTACCAATACTTAGGAGGCCATCTTGATTGAAATGACACAGAAAAGAATGAAATAATATGAAATATGCGCAGCAAACAAAGCTTACTTTTCAGTACTTGCTACGCTAAGATCCGCAGATATTCACAGAGAAGATAAGAGTCGATCTGCTGCATGCGTGTGAAACTGGACTTCTACGAATGTTTACGAAAAGGTCCTGGACTTATTCGAACGCATCGCTAAGGAGGATATATGGCCCAGTAAAGCATAGATCAGAGTGGAGACTTCGTTATATCAACGAGTTATATAATCTTTTGACGAGCCGGGTGCCAAATTGGGCGTTTAAGCACCGATTGGGCTATATTCTTTCGTCTCAGGCACCATTTTTAGGCAAAAAATGAAAAGAATTAAATACCATACATGACTCTCATCTTTATTTTCAAATTTACTACTCAATGTTTAATTATACATAGCTTGTGGGAACGCGCGTTAATAATTTATGAGTACGTTGAAAGAACAAGCCACAAATACGAGTATATCCACTCCTTTCTTTCCATTTCATCGATTCGCATATGCAAAAGTAGCGTTTACACAAATTGCGCCTTCAACTCATTTTGACACATGTCGTGAATGAGTAAAGTGTACTTTTCTGACTTTTTCTTCTAAAAAAAGGGTAAGTGGGGAAGATATTCGAAAGTCTATAACCCATCGTGGTAATCATTACCGGAATATAAAGGTATGCCTAGACGTTCACTTGCTTTTATCGTCAAGCTCAATTTTTTTTATGTTTTATTAAATACAGATTGGGTGCGACCAATCAAAGGGAATAAAAATCTGGCATATTGCTCTGTATGCGAATGTCAGCTAAGGGCGCATAAGGTCGATATCAGGAGACATGCAGCAAGAGCAAAACATAAGCTCAACTTTGGCAAATTAGATTTGAAAGTGAAGACCGACGTTTTGAATGATATCGGAGCTTCGTATTATTCCTTACTCATTGACGAATCTAGCGATGTTACAGTAAATAAGTACCTTTGTATATGTATAAAATATTTTTATTTTTAGGATTGGCAAAGATCTTTAGTCCAACATCCGAGGGTTTATTTTTGACAATGAAAGGCTATATTGAGTTTCTAAATTTATTTTTAACAAATTTGGTAAGGTTAGACACTCATGGCGCTAATAATTTATGCGGCTCGAGAAACTCGGTATATGCACGGAGTACTCACCAAATTTAGTGTTGATGAAGTGTGTGTGTGTGTATACACTTGTGTTGTTCTAAAGCAGCAACAATATTTAATGGATTTTATTGTTAAAGAAACATACAACTGGTTTAAAAATAGTTCACTTAGACATTTTAAACATGCTCAGATATTCAACCTTATTAATGATGATAAACTAACTCCTTTATATTTTGTTCAAATTTCACAAACTCATTGGCTTTTGCGTTATGATGCCGTAGATAGAATTGGTTCTCAATACTTGGAATTGTAAAAATTTTTTCTAACTAGCGCAGATAAAGAACGTTGTCACACTGCCTGGCTTTAACATAAAGCGTACCAAAATAAAAGAAATTATTACGTTTTACTTTTTGTAAGGACCTTAGCTAATCGATTTGCTGTATCTATATTTTCAAAAAGACAAAGTAGATTTCTTTCAAGCTTATGTAGAATTAAAAATTTTAATAATACATACTCAAAAATCTTCGAAGAGTAGTCCATTGAAAAGATCAAAAACAATATCAATGAACTATCTGACATCCTTCTTGATAAAAAAAAAAAAATTTCATACATGTAAACGACATTCCTCTTAATCAGGAATTAACTGAAGAGATTTCAAAATCAAGGTCAGAGGATGTTGATTTATCGAAATGTAAAAAAAGATTGTCAAGAATTTAATTCCAGAATTGATCCAAAGGCTTTCTAATCATTTGAATTTATTTAAAGAAGCTTTCATTTTGTCTCCGCAAAGTTGCTTAAACCACATTAGAATACCATTTTGCCAACTTCCAGTTCATTTACTTTCAGAATAAAAAGGAAGCCCAGCAGAAATAAAATATGAGCTATTGTTGACAATTTCTTGGAAAGATATCTTTAAAAACGATTTTCCAGAATTCAGCGAAGAATTTTGGATTGAAGTTTTTCATGTGAAAGCTGCTTCAGGTGAAAAAATGTTTGCTAATATAAGTGAATTGGCTCTTATTTTGCTATCTCTGCCATATTTGAATGCTTTTGTTGAAAGGGTTTTCTCAGTAATGAATGGGACAAAAACAAAAATACGCATTCGACTAATGCTAGAAAGTTTTGTAGTAATCGAGCAGTCACCCAAGCCAACTGCCCGAAAACAGCATAACACTGTTTCGAGGTTTCAATTGCAGATTTGAAAAATTTAGTTACTCAAATTTAACTTTTTGTAAATTATAAAATCTGGAAAGGAAAAAAATCTAAATTTTTTTTTATTATAACTATAAATTTATTTTCTTTTTTTGTTACATTAAACGTAAATTTTCTCTTTGCATTGATATTCGTTATAATACGAGTATTTATCTTATTACGATTTTAATTTTCAATCTATTATTAATTTTATTAACTTAACAACGCAAATCTGCAAATTGAAATTTCGGACATGAGTACACTAATTTAGTGCATCACATCCATGTGTTGCATTGGCGAATGCAATTTAACTCAGCTGATCTTGCAGCGGATTTGGATTTACAGGTGCGGCAGGGAAATCAATGGGAGATTTAGCCGGATCGTGGAGCCTGGTTTGAGATTGCGAATAAAAACGTCGGATGAATAGGCGGGCTGTGTGTGTGCGAGTCCCGCGCCGTAAGCAATAGAGAGAAAGGAAAGGTTGCGAGATCCGTTGGAGTGATATTGTAGTTAGTTAGCGGAAAATTAGCAAATTCGCGCGTTAATCTCGATACTAGTGCGAAGTGCAGTGCAGATATCTTTTCGGCGATTCTAAATAGCATACTTGATTGTTATTAGTATCGTGACCGATTTGGTACTAGTGTGGCCTAGAAAGCGATCAAATTGCGTCTCTTGCTCATGCTTGGATGCGGAGTGTGATCAATAGCCGATTATGATTGCGCACCCGTGATGACTAAATTGCGCCCAATCAGTGACAGTGGCAGCAACGGAAATTCACATATGGTACATGAGAGGTGCGCGCGCACTCGCATTAGATCCACTTAAGGGGCCAGTTTCGGAACCAACAGCGATTTGTTTCAAATTTGTTTGGATAATCGTCGTTAAATCCTTATCCTTTCTCACGGAGGAAATTAAGCCAACAAAGACTTTTCTGCGTCTGGTTGAATGACGGTTTCAGCAAAAAGATAAGTCGAGCCACAGAAAGAAAACCGAACGCAGCACATGACAAAAGCTCATAACGATCTCCTTACAAGCAAGAACTGCGTACAAGCACTCCATTCCTGAGAAGCAGACACAGACGCGACCTCGAGAGTATTAGCGGGTTTCGTCGGCACGAGTCATCTCAGCTCCCCGTTCAGTTCTTGGAAACATTATTTACATGACGTTTGATTACAACTAAATCAAAGAACTGACGCAGAGGCATCAACGCGCGATCATATTGGTCGCAATTAGCCACATAAGTGACGATCGCGCTTATCTAGTCATCAAACAGTAACGCGACGTGGAACGGCACATTGGCAATCGTGTAAGCTATGAACAACATGGAGCTCTAAAGCACTGTTTCCGTTTGACAACAAAACGTCAATTCGCCGGTAGTTCACAAGTAGCGCGAAGCGTTCATTTAATTTCTTGAATTGGGGTAACAACTGCTTGATTTCGAAGCAGTAACCCGAAAAAGGACGACATTTAATATTGTTTCGCGCCTATGAGTTACGTGCATTTAACGAAAATTAGTGATTTTGGGGGAATAGATTAACAGATCCTATGCCTGCGCAGGCATCGTGGGACGCTGTTTCAAAACGCCGAATATATTTCGCAATATTGCCTGCTTGGGATCTCTGTTTTAGCAAATTAAAATGCGATTAATATTGTTTTCAATGCAACCCGCTAGAAAATGGTACGCGGTGTGGTTATGTACTGATGCGCGAGCATGAATCGCGTGAATTAGATGCAAAAAGTGTTTCAAGGACCCAATAGGACCAACAGGTTGTAAAGCGGCATATTGGAAGTTATTTTGTTGGAATTGCATCTTTATTGATATTATGAAGGAATTCGACAAGTTATCAAGATTAACGCTTAACGAACTGAAATTCAGTAAATTCGTCTTCTAATTGGATGTGTAATTTCGTTGGCAGTTTGTAGAAAATGATGTTGGAATATAGTGTGAGATTAATAGAGTAGGAAAAGATAAGCAGTGATGCAATGGTCAGCATCGTCATTTTTACTAACATTTTGCAGCGATATAGTCAATCAGCACATCATCAGCGGGCACCCGGCGAGAATGTAGGTGAGTACACCGTTTGTCTTCATTTTATTAATGTTTTCTATAGTTATATTAAAATTATTTCAAATTAAATTCTTTTTTTGAATTATAATTGAACGATTATGACACGAAAATATCAAATACACTAAACTCTGCATCATGTTAAATGGAGTAAACTATATATTTCTTACTTTTTTCGTTGATCAAATTTATTTAATTTTTCCGATCCTTGCACATGTTTTAATTCATCATGCGAAATGAAATAGTAATAAGACTATAATTAAAAGGGAAAATATAAAAGAAAAAGAGAGTAAAAGCGATTTGATGCGGATTAATTGTTAGGATTGAATGAAATTTTTATTGAGATTGAAAAATATATTTGCTATACATAATGATAGAGATGAAAATAATAGTGTTTGGTTAGTTAAATTTAAACTTCGGTCTTTTCATTATTGGAACCCGCAACGATGGCTGGCCCCTCCACTAAAATGAGCTAGCCATCGGGCGAGCTCTCTCCTTTTATTGCGTTACAGGGGCTCCTGCTCGGGTAGAGCGGTCTTCCGCTCGCGTGCCCTTTTATGGTATAGTCTTATGTGATTCCATCGCATAATACTATAACATAAATTGGCCACATTTATATTTATCATTTAATGGAAAAATTCATGCAAATTATGTTTGAATGAATTTTTCACTTTTTTTGTGGTAGGGAGGTGAATGCCATTTATGCACAGAGTGTGGGACTCCCATGCTCGCAAGAAGGCGACTGGACCCCCTGTCAACCTGAGAACCCAGCCTGGAACCGTTTGACACATTACTTCGGGCCAGGTCTCGTTTTGCTACGCCGTGAGGCGCCTTCAAGCCGGGGGATCCCTTTCCTAGCGGGAGGGAAGAGGGGAAGAGGAAGTGCCAGAAAAGCGATCCCGCAGCCCAAGCGCACCCGGCTGCTGTGAGTCCCTTTTGTATTTTAGGACTGCCCGAGCATAATGTGCCACCTGGTTCCATTTGTCAACCGATTCGAGCATCACCGCAACTTTATTATCCGGGGTGAGGTCTCCCGTCTCCCTGTAGAGTTCCCTTCGCAGCCTGACCCATTTTGTACACGCAAAAAATGTGTGGCAGGCATTGTCCCCTCTCTCCTGGGCAAAACCGACCAGTTTTTCACTTAAATGGGAAATATACGTTTGGATCTTGATCCGGTTGGGAGGTGCGAGGGGGCACCGCTTCCACCTGGATGCCCCACTCTTATTTGTGGGTCATAAGTATCGTCGGTAACGATGAAGTCTGCGCTCAAGCCCGTCCGTTTTCTCCCGGTCCAGTTTGTTACTGGCTATAGACAATTCAGTCCTTAGTAGGTTACCTCGGCCTCGACACCAGTCGGTCGGCATTAGGCCCCTTCGTGAATTCGAAAAAATTTTTGTAGTGGGTCTTGTGCTGGGGAAAATAACCCACCCCACGACACCGCAACGCTAGCCTGCCAGCGCATTCATACGTCCGTAGACAAGGCGAAATCTCGACGGATCCTACGATCCTCTTTCGCCGAGGCAGCAGACCATCGCTCCAGTCATGTACGGACATTGTATCTATTTCATATCACTACACTTTGGAATCAATTATTCGTATAAAGTGTTTCCTAAAAGTTAAAAATGTATGTTGTAAAACCATGCCAATTACCAAAGACATGTTTTCTCGACTTAATTCTTCTATCTACAATATAACGAATTGTGATACAGATTCAGGTCTAACAGAAAAAGCAAACTTTTTCGAAACAGCTATAGATATAGATGCAATCGAATTGCTTTAAGACAAAAAATTATTAAGTTTATTTATTCTGTCATAGAAGACTGATAATTTTTCTCCTTTTTTTTGCAAGCCAGTATTAAGAAAAGAGCAATTGCTTTAAGATGTAGAAGGTACTATAAGTTGATTTAGTTCCTTATTTTCTATAATGTCATGGAAGACTGTTTATTTTTCATTTTTATACTTGCAAAGTGTTAGAATAGAGAGACTGATTTATGTTCAATGGTTTCTTACATACATACTGTGAGCGTCAAAAGAAAGTAAACACCAACTTTTCATCTTTAAATTGTTACATTACAAAGCTATTATTGACTTGCGGTAAAAAGTAATATTAATGAGTTTACTACTAAACGATTTAGAGATTGATTACTATTAAACATGAAATGAAAAGAAGTGGCAACATTGCACAAATCTCACCAAAGTGGAAATGCATCAGATTTTACGCATCAAAAAACAGTGGTAACACTTACTTCGTTTCTTTTATATTTCGGGGAAGAACCTTAACTTTTGGTGACAAATTTGTGCTGTTCGGGTGCTTTACTTCACCAAAAGTCGTTTTAAGTGAATTTTTTCTAATTAATATTAAAAATAAAGACGTAAAAGAAACTAGTTTCATTATGGGAAAGCAAACATCGCCTGATACTGGGAAAATTATAATAGACTTAAAAGAAAAAGGTAAATCCTTGCGTGAAATTGGCGAAATCGTGGGCAGAAACCACGGCACAGTAAAAAAAACTTATTGATAAGTATGCCAAACATCATCTCGTCGAAGATTTACCGAGATCTGGACGACCAAAGCGGCTTAGTGGTACTGAAGTTAGAGCTGTAGTAAGAGAAGTAAGGGCATATCCAGCCTCAAGTGCAGTTAAATTGTCAGAAGACATAACGCAGGTATCAGGCAAACCAGTAAGTGCGAATACAGTCAGGAGAGCGCTTCATAAAAATGGTCTACATGGAAGAATACCACGGAAAAAGCCATACATATCCAAGGCGAATCAGATCAAGCGTATGGACTTCGCTAAAAAATACAATAATGAGGCTCCATCTTTTTGCGAAAACGTATTTTATACAGATGAGAGCAAATTCCAAATTTTCGGCGCAAAAAGGCCCCCAAAAATATGGCGTGCTAAGAATGAAGCCTTCAAAGAAAAGTGTGTTACCAACACTGTTAAGCACGGTGGCGGTTCAGTTATGGTATGGGAGTGTATGGCGGCAACTGGTGTTGGTAATCTTGTTTTTATTGACTCCATAATGGACAAAATGGATTATTTAGCCATTTTGAGGAACAATGTTGCCCCTAGCGTCAAAAAATTAGGCTTGTCTGGAAGTGGATCGTCCAAAATTGTGAAAGAGTGGCTACTGTACCGGACTCCTAAGACACTTGATCATCCGCCGCAGTCCCCAGATCTTAACCCGACCGAGCATCTGTGGGAACACCTTGACAGAAAAGTGGGGCACAGGGTCATTTCAAGCAAAGCCGACATAAAGAAAGTCAGGAAGAATGGAGCCAAATCTCTCCCGATGTTACAAAAAAACTTGTCGCGTCGATGCCCTAAAAGACTAAATGAGGTGCTTAAGTCCAAAGGAAAACAAACGAAATATTGAAAAATTAAAAAAAAATCGACTTTTTCTATTGAAGTTCTGTTATGTTTTGTATGCTGTTTACTTTTTTTTGACGCGTGAAATTTGGTCTTTTTTTCATTAAAGTGAATTTATCTTTGTATTGTATTACTTTTGTTTAATGTTTATGTTGTGTTCAGTTTTTATTAAATAATTCTTTAAGTCCTTATACTTATTTTTGATTTTGTGTTAATTACTTTGTTTTAATAAAATTCTTAATACAAGTATCTAAGGTGTTTACTTTCTTTTGACGCTTGAATACAATATTTTCTTTCAAATGTCGGAATAAATGTTATTTTGTTGATTAATTCTGCCTTCTTTTATAACGAAAACATTCTGGCCATATTTTCAATTTGAAGGTCATACAGGTAGCAAATTTTTTTTCATTGGGCGCTTTTGGGCTACTTAATTTTTGGGATCAGGCGCTTTTCAAAAAAAGTATCTGGCGTCACTGATGACGCCCCACGTGTATCCTCATGCGCGCAAACGCAAACTACAATGTGCAGGACATGTGGAGAGAATGGAAGAGCACAGACTCCCCTTAAAAGGTAGACCGCAAGTGAAACGTCCAGTTGGGAAAACGACGGAACGATGGCAAGTTTCAATTCAGATCCCTGCTTGGGATTTCCAATTGGCGAGCGAGGTCGCAGAACCGACGATTGGAGGTGGCTACTACTGAAGGCGAACTGGAGCTGTACCATAAATTATGATGATGACTATAGATGATGAGAAAAAAGGATTTTTTTTTTAATTTATACTTTTAAAACATCATTTTTCAAAATTCTGTAGCGAATTGTTATTTCTTGCGCGTATTTTCAATCTATTTTTCAGCCGATTCTCTAAATGTTTTTGCATTAAAAGTTTCAAAAATAAACACGTACTTATTCCCAATCATTCTTTCCCGACACATTTTAAGAAACAGACATTCACTTTGGCACAGATATATTCAAGCGCAAATTATTTAAGAAACACTACACTCGCTTGGTGAGGAAGTCATTCAGCACTTCGAACTAGTTAAATTTAAAAAGTGTCAATGCAGATAGATTATCAACTACATACTTTAAATAAGCACAAAAATAACAGAGACTTTTAAACAAATCGGTTTCACTCTTATCATTTTTATCGTGTAACATTTCCGAGTAAATTGAGCGCGTGTGATATGAAGACGACGCCTTTCATGATACTGGAACTCTTTTTATTCGCAAAATTCATTCATTTCTTGCGCGTTCATTTGTATTAATTGTTGGCGCTTTTATCTCAAGCAGTTTTCAAATGAAAAGCCTGTACTGTAAACGACATATAGTAAATTCGTTTCCACCCACAAATACAGTACACTTTGCGTCACTAATGTTTATTTTTAAATTTTTTTTTCGAATTGTTTCTACTAAACCGGATGCTTTGGTATAGGGCGTTTTTGCATCAAGCTTATCATTTAACGGTAGACAGCTGATACAATATGCAAATATGTATAATAACAATTTGTATTTATATTTCTAACAAATTGTTTTTGGTGATGTATATTTGTTTTCAAGTGACGTATGAGAATACTTTTGACAATATATTAACATATTGAATGAAGGTAGTTAAAAACGAATAGGTTGAATTATTATTATTAGAAAACGGCCAATTTGATATCATTCACAAATTCAAATTCAACAATTTATCACTAAAGGGATCAAAGCATTTATGACTTGGAATTTTAGAATGAAAGAGCACTAAAAATAGGAAATAAATTCAATACCGAAACAGAACTTCGAATACCATGTTTAACACGACTTTTTATAGACTGTTTTCTGGAAATCTTTAATCAACTCCAACTCGCTGTACAAGTTGATAAACTCACTTATCAGACGAAAATGATTTAACCATCATTTCAAACTATAGACGGGGTCAAGTTGAAAGCCCAAATAGGATTTAAAACAATGTTCTATGATTTCAATTGTATGCATGGTATGAGCTATAGTTGTAAGGGAAGCTTTATTTACATGCATAAGGTTCATTTGCAATATGTCTATCGATTTTTATGTTTGCTAAATGCAATATCTTTGCTTACTCATGTTCCTTCGCAAAACATCGTACGGCGTGGCAATATATGAGTTATGTACTAATGTTAAGAACAATTGCAATCTTAAGAGGGGTTTTACATATTTTTAGTTAAATCAATATTTATAGGTTTAGGTGTAAATAAGGGGTTGACTAGCGCATATTCCACCTGAATCATTGATCCCGTTTTTGCATTCTTCGAAGGTGTAAACGTTAATATATCACAAAGACAACTAGCAGCAAAGTTACAGAAAAGAAAAAAACGTTGAATGCTATCTAGATAATAAAATAATTATATCAAGTCAATCTAAACCAAACAGAAGCCAAATATTATCATACTAAGGACAATATAGGATTGATTTTTAGAAGTTGAATATGCAGACAATTCTAATTTTTTTTTTATTTTCGTTCGACATGGAATCATAAGTGGTTGTGTGTTTAATATAATCGTAAACAGCTATAACTTATCTTAAGTACATATATTAATCTGATAGTAAAATTGATCAACGATTATTAATGTAGTGGTAAAGATAATATTAGCAATCAATTAAGCGATTACTTAAATTATAAAGAATACCTGGTTAGGATAAACTTTAATCTTATAGGTATTCTCATATTCCTAGAGTAATTTATGATTATTTCTTTCTAATTCATGTTTAAACACACTGAGTAGATTGGCGTGTGATCCCTTCAGAATTGCTTTGTTTCTAACCAACTTCCAAAGGAAAGAAGGTTTTTAATTCATCATGTATATTTTTGTTGTTGCTTTTTTAGGTCTTTGTAAACAAATTTTTTACAAAGGCCTACTAGTTTCGCGACATGTCTGTCCGTCTGTCCGTGCGTCACAGCTAGTTTCCTGAGAAACTATAGAAGCTAGAATGCTCAAACTTTGTGAAAAGGCCAGAAATGATGATCTCTCAAAAGTTAAGGTCTTACCAAAAATTATAAAATTTTTTAAGGGGGCCCCTAATAACGAATGAACCCTTAAAAAATTTTTTTAACCAAAGGTAGTGTAGTGGGGTATCAAATGAAAGGTCTTGATTAGAACTTTTAGAATCCGAAATAAATGAGGGGTCCAGGGGAAGGCAAAATGTACCGAAAATTTGTGAACGAGTTAACCGCCATTTGAAAATTGATTCGTTATTTTCTAGTTAATATTATACATTATATGCCCAGAAATCTAAAATTAGTGATTAAAAACTGATGAGAATCTGTAGTAATCGAGCAGTCGCCTAGGCCAACTGCTCGCAAAACATCCCGGGCGAAAGCACCATTTTTACTACTTAAAAATCTTTAAATTTTATTTAGTTTTTATTTATAATTTAAAACTAAAAAAATTAAAAATTTAAAAATATTTTTAATAATAAAATTATAAAAAAAATTATAAATAATAATTTATTAAATTTAATTATTAATTTAAATTTTTATATATCTATAATATAAAAAAAAAAAAACAAATTAAATAAAAATTGTAGTCAATAATTTTGTTCATTTGATATCCGCAGGCCAATTCTCTTTTTTCTTTAAAAGCCGTCGGGCCTTGCTTTGTTGTGTGAGCAGACGCGTTTCGACTACTTCGAGTTATCTTCAGTGTCTAAAGGATGTGTTAAAGGGAATGACTTTGTATAGTCGTAGGATGGGTTAAGCAGATGGGTAATTAGGTCAGGTAGTAAATTACGTCAAGTACTAAATTATACCAGGTAGAGGCATATTAAGTTTTTGTTTTTTTGCTTATTGGATGTCCGTTTGTTCTGTTTCATCTCGTTTCCGTTTTCGTTTAAGTACTGAGAAAATTGCGTCGAAATTAGTAACAAGTTGTTCGTTGATAATGTTATCGTCTGTCTTCCTATGTTTATAAATTTCAAGCCTTTCTAGGATGTCAAGTCTCGGTCCTTTGCTTTGTTTGTGTAGCAATTTCATGGAGTTCGTCATAGGTCAGGCTCATGGGCGTGGTTTTGTAGGTGCGTCGTATAATTGGAGTCTGCCTTGTTGTGTAAGAAAAATCGTAAGTGCCTTTTGTATCTTGTCGTTAGTTTTCGTGTTGTCCTTCCTATATATATACCATGTCGCAGTCCTTGCATGTCAGTTTGTATATGCCGCTGTTTTCGTATATTGATGTGTCATTCAGTTTTGGTTTCAGTTTATTTCCAATGTTGTTGTTCAATTTGAATGCAGTTTGCAATTTTTATTTCCTAAGCAAGTTTGATAGTTTGTATGTTATGTCGCTTTGCCTACGTATGTTAACGAAACCCACTGTTGGTCGTTCTTATGAGTTTCAGTCGGTTGCCGTTCTGTTTTTGTTTGTACTGTGTGACATGTTTGTCAATGTCGCATTGTTTGTATCCGTTATTTTTAGCTATTCTGTAAATGTTGTTTAGTTCGTTGGAATAGTTAGTAGGAGTCATGGGGATGGAGTGAAGCCTCTGCACCATTGATCTGTACGATGCTAGCTTATGTTGTGCGGGGTGGTTAGATGTTTCATGTATGGTATGATCAGTTGTGGTTGGTTTTCTGAATATTTTTTAGTCTAATCGTGTTTGTTCACGTGTCACAGTTAGGTCCATATAGTTGATTTGCCCGTTTGTTTCTTTTTCCATAGTGAAATTTATATTCGGGTGAATTTCATTCATATAGCTAAGTAGTTCGTCTTGTTTATTTTCTTGTGAGTCAATAACGGTGAAACAGTCATCCACATATCGTCTGTAAAATATTACATTGAATCTTTTGACAACTTTGGGTATAAAGACTTCTTCCAAAGATTGTAAGAATATTTCTGACATTATTGGGGACATTGGATGACCCATACCCAGACCGTCCTTGGCAATGTAAGTGTTGCTATTGAACTTCAGCAATAAAATTATCTCTGGAGTGTACAGATTTTTTCAAACTTTAAATTCCACAACATTAGCTATATTGGACAAATCATACAAACATCAACTGGGCCTCTAAATAACTGAAAAATTGAGAAAGCGCATTGCTAGGATTTCATTGTATAGAGTGGATAATACACCAATAAAACTAAGACAAAGCGATTGAAGTACTGGTTTATCGAATTTTTACCACCGGACCGATTGCGTTGAAATTTTATATTCCGGAGCAATTTTTAATTACAAAACCGATGAGGTGAGGAAAAATTATATTTAAGCATTTTTTCAATTGAATTATTTTAGTTTTGACCTGACAGATAAGAAGCACCACATTCTTTCGTCGGCTTACAGCTACCAAATTTATTTCTTTTAGAAAGGTGTTCTTCTAAAGGAAAGAAGGATGTCCTAAAAAATAGACGGGTGCCCTTCTAAAGAAGAAAAGCTAACATCGAATGTCTCCTCATCTTCATATATTTGCTACTTAAACTATTTGAGCACCATCGGGCTTCTGTTAGTACAGATAAGGTGAGGAGACATTCGATGTAAAATTCTTCTCTAGAAGGGCATCCTTCTATTTTGTAGAAGGGCACCCGTTTATTTTGTAGGACATCTTTCCTTCCTTTAGAAGGACACCCTTCTAAAGGAAATTAATTTGGTAGCTGTAAACTGACCAAAGAATGTGGCACTTTTCATTTGTCATGTCAAAACTAAAATACATTAAATTTAATTGAAAAAATGCTTAAATCTAATTTTTCCTCACCTTATCGGTTTTGTAATCAAAAAGAGCTTAATCATATAAAATTTCAGCCCAATTGGTCCAGCGATAACTATTCCATAAAAAAGTGCTCCAACCGACAAAGCAAAATATAAATACAATATCGAAAAAAAAATAAAATAGCGGCAAAAATTATGCTTATGGTAAAAACCAAAGGTTTACAAGGAGACTAACGGAAACTGTCAGCCTTCGCTATATTTTTATTTTAAAACAGTCGTTATGCAAACTTGTTGGTCGAGTTTACTAGCGTACAAAACGATCATCTGGAAAAGTCCTTACTGACAGTTACAGTTAATTGAGGAGAACATGGACGAAGGACGACTCCCATCGAATTTCAATGTTCAACATTAAAAAGTTATATTCTGAACATGCATGAAGGTGAAAACGTACATGAATATCGAAAGTATACTAATTAGCTAACCAGTGCTAGCGAATTTAATTAGCTGTTTGAATATGAACACGCTAAATTGTCATGCTTGGAGCTCTCCTGCTAGAAAGAAAAGATACAAAGATGATTTGTGATTGTCGATGACATCATGTAAGAATCCCTATTTAATTCAATTACTAATCCCTGCAATTGCTGTTGACATTTGAGTACATTATAATTGTACATAACAATCAGCAATCTTCATAAAAAACATGATTGTGTATTCGGAGATATTAAAAAAATATTGAACTGTAAAGATTCGCAAAAACATTTGTGTGTTTTTATCTCTACTGTTTACTATTCAACGACCTTGAGTGTTAGACACTGCTTGCAGTGTCAATCAGAGCTAACACTGCATCGATAATTAGCATTGCAACTTTTTAAAACCTACTCTCGATTCATATTAGAAAATTGTGCAAAACTGTCTTATACAACCCAAAAACACAAACCTTGTATTTCCGCTCCGCAAACAAAAGTCACCGTCCCTCAATTGAAACAAACTTGTAGGGGAATTTCACTTCTTTGCAACTTTTCACTTGACTTTTTCGCCGTCACAAGCACTGCAATTTGACATGGCACTTGTTTAGCACACAATTTTCTTTCCGCACTTTCGTTTATTTTCTTAAAATGGCATACAGGTTTAGGTAATTATTGGATACGGAAAATTTGTTCACTTTGTACGCGATTCCCGCACTAGAAACGTCTTTATTTCTTTTACGGCACAAACCCGATAATTTACAACCGAACCGAACGAACAGTCACCATACATCGTCGACTAGCGGATAGGTATGATCTGATGCCGAAAATTAAAGCATCGGTACGAAAAAGATCGGATCTGTCAGATGTTATAAATGGCTTTGGAATCGGTATGGATTTACGAGCAAAGGCGGTGAAAGAAAAAATCCATGCACTCGCAATGTGAGTACGACCCAAAGACATATATGGTACAACCATAGCCCCCACACACAACTTTAAGTCAAACTACTTTTGAGAAATCCTGTTGAAACCAAACAAGACTTCGGAATAATGTAATTGATTTCATCTACTCAAAATGAAGTCTTATTCTAAACAAAGACCGTGCATATTTCTAATAAAGTAAAAAATGTTAATAGCTGTCTTATTTAAACAAAAGGATGAAAAAGATTCGATTCTGTAAAATATCGATGTGTAGAATTAATGCTGTGCTCTTAACGTTGACATGAATTTCGGCCCTGCTAGCGAGGCGAGCTCGAACAGGCCAATCCAGACAGCTGTGTAGTTTGTTGAATTTAAAAACTCACCACGTAATATAGAATTTCAACACAGGAAGGCTTGCCAAAGTAAAATTCATGCAGTAATTAATTTTCTGATATTTTTTACTGTGTGTATTTTCCCATACTTCGCGCTTCCAAAATATCATTCATTTGCATTTTCTCCACTTTTTTTGTAGTGTACTTGACATATATATATGTGGGTGTATATATATATATTTTGAGAGTGACAAAATAATTGACACCGAAGGACGGAGCTACTTACTCCCGAAATGCATATGTTAAAAAACAGAAAACAAATTAATAAATTGGGTTTTAGTGTATATTTTTTTTTTGTAATTTTTAGTTAGTCAAGTAATCTGTTATGTCCAAAGTATAGTCATAAGAATATATCCACTCATATAGGCACGATATTTGGGACTTTTGAGCCTATAATAAATGAATTGCCGAGCTTATTTAGAGGAATAATGTTAGGATATGAGCGATTCAAAGAAAAAAATATTCGCAAAGCAAAGCAAAGCTAAGGTAAAACATTCTCCGAAATTGAGCACAGGAGATCAACGATTCCAATGAAGATACTCATTTGGTAGGTTTTTTGAAGCTGGTCGAGTGGAGATGGAGCGATCTAAGTGTTGGTGGCTGAATTACAATGACTGAAAGTAGAAACAAAAAGCTTCCTTTTAGTTTTGTGTGTTTTATTTTTCTCGAAATCGATTTTCGACCGAAATCGTGCGGTGTTCTTCAGTGATTAATTTTTTTTTTGACTTATATTCCTGCTTATATACTAACTGTGTTTATGGAAATTTACTTTAGATGATTTTCAGGTAATAAAAGGTAATTAAAGAAATTTGCTTAAGCTAATAAAAGGAAGCGCATTTCAGTTGAATTTTTAATCACTCTTATCAATGATTTTCAAAAAATTATTAATATTTTTATGGTGTTAATTGTGAATTAATTTGAGAATCATTAAGTGTATGGTTTATAACATTGTTGAAATTAATTCATTCGGAAGAAGTTTCAAGGAGCCAATTAATCAATAAAAGTGAAAAAGTTATATTGGAAGTACTTTCCTCCCTGAAAAGTGGGATAGAAGAGCTCGACAACTTCCACCAAAGCCCATTTGAAGAACTTTGTACGCCAAGTACCTTACAAGGTGAAATATCATGTGAAGAAGCACGGAATAAGATTGGCACATCAAAAACCGACGAAAATTTCAAATGATTGGAAGCTATAATGATTTTTATAAAATTCAAAAAGAAAATGTAAAACGAAGACAATGCATCCAATACTTCTAAGAAATGCTAAAGGAAACTACAAATACGAAAAAAACGATGTAATGATTTTACCTTCATCGTCATCTTCATTTCGTAAGATTTTCCAAACGAAATCTAAACTGATCACCTCGGTTAAAGACGTGAAATCTTGAGACGCATCAACGATCTGCGCCTCTTAAGGCCTACCTATTTGAATACTTCTGTCTACTCTGAGGTATTTAGAGAGGAGTTTAGGTCTAGGCAACACCAACGTAGGTGTAACAAGCCTTCCAGTAGAAATTTCCATTTGTAGTAGTCAGCCTACTTGTAGCCAGCTGGCGTGAGCTGTCAGCGTACTTCAGTAGAAGGGAAATGTTTGAACGGCGTAATATATACGACGTTTTACATGAAAAAGGTACAAACCACATCCATGCATGCTAAAAATCCACTTTGCACTGTCCACTGTATACCTATACCATTTAGAACAACCAAATGAAATACACGTTCAACTCCTTCCACTAACAGTTAGCTTGAGGAAGTAAACAAATTGCTATTCTTTTAACTTTGAAAATCAACAAAACATGAACGGATGTATGAGCTGAAACGAAATTTACTTCAGAAGGAGTGCTACGATGTTCTCCGTCGATCATTTGGAATTAAAAATTGAAATCCGTCTCGAAACCGTACAAAACCTTGAATTTTCGTCGGCGGTTCCACATTTCTCCATCTACCTTCATATAAACTAGCAAGCAAAGTCAGCCTATATGTGGTCATGTATGTGGTGGTAGGGCTTTCTGGTACATTGCTTGTTAAGATGTAGTAAGGCTTCGGTCATAGGCTTTAGCACAAATAGACTATACTGGAATACATTCTTTCAGCCACTGATTCAAATTACCCGTTTAAAACACGTTCAAGTATTTTTCAATGGAAAATATTTTACCTCACTTTAGCTTTTTGGGGGCTTTCAACAACTCAAGAAGAACAACTTTAAGCGTCCCCGATCTAAGTACTGACCCGGTATTAAACGTACCTACATTAATTCTAGCCGAAATACGCTACGCTAGATAAAATTTCTAGCATGCAAACTATGATATAGCGTACCCAAATCAAAAGCCTGATTTAACTAGTCGTAGATTAATAAGAACCTCACCCACTCCGTGACATACTCACCTTCTACTTCTGGTTCCACAAACAATTTTCGAGATACAATATAAAATGATGGAATTACTAAATGAAACAAGTTCGTAGATAATTTCCATTTTACGCACCTAGAAAGTTCTAAATTCATGATTTAGTTAAATTTTTTATATATCTGATTCGCATATTCATTTTAATTCTTTACGATAGTTTTTAAAGGCATAAGTACAAGGTACCGCGGAAAGTACGTTTGCGATCATAAAATCTATCACAAGTTGTAGATTATTCGTACATTGGCTTCTTTGACAGATACAAAATGTTACCGGGAACATTATAATTGTCTTATATAACTTATATTATAACTTCTTTGAATTTTGATTTATGATATTTACACAATTTTAAATGGTTAATAAAAAACAGTAATAAAGCATATTTTTTTGTTAAATCAGGACTAGGTTAGTCACCAAGATTAAGCACCAGAAAACAGAAACTAGGTTCCTCTAATTTCTGAATATGACATGCAATTTATCTAGTTATGGATCATTTTTACTCGTTAACTAAAGTACTTGCATTCACGCATTCCACTGGACGGTTAATGCTGAAAGTCTATGCATAGATATATATGTGGCGCACAAGTGCGCCCAGTTGAGTTGTGAAAAACAATCAAATACGTCTTGTGTTAACTTGCACGGTTTAACAAATATTTTATGCTGGCTTCGTTCATTGATTGTAGTTTTAGCGATCATCACATCACAAATTAGCAGTTCCAAAATGATAACACCACAACAAAAGGGATATGTTTCCGCAGTGGGGACTGAACACTGAAAATCGATGCAAAAAGCAGTAAATATCAATTTCTAATAGTCCAATGACAATGAAAACCATTGAGAAATTAGTTCCAAGATTAAGCGTAGAACGATATGAAATACCAACCATCACGAGGTTGAAAAGATAGAACAGCCTTCTTCTCATACGCGTCAATAATTATTTATCGACAATTTCTCGGCTACAACTATCCATCGTAGGCTTTGTTGAAGTTATACTTATGAATGTTCGAAACTTAATACATTTATGCTACAGAAATAGGTCAACAAACAATGGATGCAAAAACTGAGAGCTATTAGCCCACAGGACCCAGCTACCATTTTCACAAAAATGAATAGTATATTTCATAAGAAGTCTCGAGTAAATATGTTGAACCTCAAAGTCACTAGTAATGAAATGGATAGGGCTGACATTGTAATTAATCGTAAGACTCCAATTACATATGGAAATAAGATTATATATGATACTTTACAAAAATTTACCCTAATTGAAGTTTATTTTGAATTGGTTCATATACTAAACCATATGAGACGGACCCAAATGCTTTCAGAAATCGTTGAAGCAAAAATTGTTTACTTCAAATTAAGCCTGAACGGTAGACCCATTCTTCAATTCAATGAAGCGCAGACCAGAGTAGTAATCTTCTTGATTACTTTGTCAACAAGAAATCTTGTTGTATTGACGGTATTTCCAATATAGTACTATCACATTTTCCTTAATTTGCTATTGTAAATTATTGTATATGGTACAAAAACATGTTGATTAATTAATATTTCCCAAATCAGTGAAAAAAAACCTAGACTTTTCTGACCTTAAATGAAGGAAAGGATTCTTCATGCCCTATAAACAATCACCCAATTAGCTTGTTGCCTAACAACAGCAAGGTGTTTGAAGTGATACTGAACCAAGTATTAAGCACCCAAAGTTGAAAATATGAGTTGATGCTGACTTGCCAGTTCAGTTTCCGTGATGGGTATTTGACCATACATATGATAACTAAAGTAACCCTAGGTACCTGTTTTGAATTAAACAACCGATAATGTGTTGGACCGTGTCTCATTCATATGGGGACAACCTTCAGCACGGCATGGTTAGATCGACTAATTTTTAAACTCCAAAAACAAATTCCCTAGACGCTTTTTCACCATGATGTAGAATATGTTGTACGGGAAATTATTTCTTGTAAATGATGGAAATCTGATGAAAAGGTGCAATTATCATGTCTTGAATGGTCTATAGCAAGGAACAATTACTGCACCTCTGCTCTTCTCCATATTCATTTGCCACATATTGAACGGCCTTGATTTTATAAATAAATTTATATAGTAGACCAAAGAGCTTCAGTTGTTTAAAGCAATCTTCAAAAATATTTATGTGAAAGTCAATGCGCACAATTTTGCACAATGCTGCGCTTGGCCAGTCAAAACCAGAAACATAATTGGAAGGATTTCCAGATTATAGGTGGTGAGGGTAGTGCAGAATGAGTTCCGCATAAATCCTGTGTTTGCTACCGTGGTGCTTATCTCAATCAGTATCTGCACATAATGAAAATATCAAAATCATGTTCAATAAAGAATAAAAAGTGTTTATGTCCCTTCATCCCTGATACTATTTCATCCCTGATACATAAATTAAAAATGTTATGAGATCCATTAAAATACCTTGGTTAGACCAGTCTTAATATCAGGACTGCCCGAATATAATGTGCCAAATAGTTCCATTTGTCGACCGATTCATGCATCAACGTAATTATGCTATCCAGGATAAGGTCTCCCGACTGTCTACAGAGGTCTGGGCGCAGCCTGTCCCAGTTTTTGCACGCAAAAAATGTGTGGCAGGCATCATCTCCATTCCTCCCTTGGGCTAAACCGACAATCAGGAGACCGTGACTTACCAATCCTGTGCAGGTAAGACTGAAATCACCCATGTTCGCTCAAAAACTGGGTCAGATAGAAGTCAGTCTCACCATGCCTTCGATTTAGCTACCGTCTCACATCAGGGATGTGGCGTGCAATCCACCTTTCCTTCGTGCAATTCACCCATGATTGCTGCCAGCGCCGTAGCTAGCATGGGGCAGGCGGGGCGGTGCCCCAGGGCTCCTTCTCGTCGACTTTTTTTTGACCCTGAAAGAATCTTACCCCGGCGTAGACTTTAGGGGTCCCTGAAAATACCTCAAATTGAACAATTTTTTTTCAAAGTGAAACAATTAAATATTTTTTTCGTTGTTTTATTAGATTGTTTACAAAGTAACATTTTTTCGTTTCAGTACAACAAATTTAATTATTTTGATTAATAAATAGTATTAAAAATGCCGCTTTCTTGATTTGCATGCCGCACATTTGTCGATAGTTTCGCTAAAATCGATCTTTCTTGCTCGCTCATTCTCAATTGATAATAATGCCAATCCAGACAGTCGTTCTTGCCCCATAGAGCTTCGCAAATAATTTTTTATTAATTTCAATTTTGAAAAAGATCTCTCTGCCGTTGCAACTGTCACAGGAAGTGTCAAGAACATAATACACGCAGTGCATACATCAGAGTAGGTTGACGTCAAGGAACTGTTTTCAATAATAATCATTTCGGCAAGTTGTTTCACACTATCAATCTGACTTATTTTTTTTCGAAACGCTGATTGCAGAGACAGTAATTACGATGGAAATGTTGGAGAAATGTGATCGTGGAAAATTTTCAGAAATTTTTCGGCTTCTAACGAAATTTCTTGGTCAGTGGCATTTGTTATGAACTTTGGTTGAATAATCTTGTGGACTCCTAGAACCGATTCCATACCTTCGAATCGATACTTTAATTGGAAACAAATCGTGTCCACTAAAGGGTAAAAAACAGTGACTGCGAAATTTTCCTTAGGATCCGAAAGTCTTTCGTCTACGCATAATTCATCGAAATGTTTTTTTCGTTTTCTGTGCACTTTTTTCTGAAAATTAAGAAGGAATACCAAGTTTCAAACATAAATCGCTTGCTTCCTTTACAAATTCATCGAACGATTGTCGCATGGAAGAAACTTCTATATGTGCATTTTCTAATAACTCATGTGCTGTCATCAAATCTGTCGTTTCTGTTTGAAGAGCTTTTGCCATAATATTAATTTTTTCGAAAACTTTGCACAATATAACTAAACAGCAAACGAAGTTGAAAAATTCAACACGTTTTTGAAGTCCAAACGCTTCGTTTCTTTCGTTAGACTTCTTAGTGGTTAAAACGCTACGCGATAAATTTCTACTGATATCAGGCAATCTTTTTTTAAGCGCGTAAATCAAGTCATGAGCGCCTGAAAAACGTGTTGGATTTAATGTTTTTAAGGTTGTTTTGGAAATATTTTGTTATTCTGAAGGTGTTTGCAAATCTTGCCAATGTACTATACTGTGGCCGAAAAAATTGTAAATATCTTGTACAATATCTAAGAAACGTGCGATTTCCGAATTTTGTCGAACAGCATCTTTCAACACAAGATTTAAATTGTGGGCGGTGCAATGAACAAATAAAGCATGAGGTGCTACTTCGAGGATTTTTTTTGAACGCCTCCCAAACGTCCACTCATAACGGCTGCGCCATCGTAGCCTTGTCCAAACAATTTCTGAATATTTAAATCTTTCTGCTTAATTGAGGATAGAATAAGATCTGAAAGGCCATCAGCCGATTGATTTTTGACTTCAGTAAAAGATGTGAAAGTTTCACAAATTTCTAACTTGGTTGGTTTTTCTTTCTCATTGTACACAATTTTAACATAACGAAAAACTTCACTTAATTGATCTACCTTGTTGCTATCTTGAGTTGTGTCCATAATCACTGAGAAAAAAAGAGCTTTTTGTAACTCAGAAACTATAGAATCATAGACTTGTTTAGCAAGAAGAGATAGAAGTTCATTTTGAATGCATGGACTCAAGTATGTTACCGACCTATCAGGCAACTCCAATAGATTTTTCAAAACAGGATCATATTTCGCTAATAATTCTATCACGGACAAAAAATTTCCTTTATTACTATCCAAGAGTTTATGACTTCGCCCTCGAAAAGCTAAATTGCATGTGGCAAGCATTAACGTGACATCTAAAACTCTTTCAAGTACCTTGCGCCAAAAATTATGATTTTTTTAAAAATCCTTTTCAAGTGCTTCGTCCAACGTTCCGTGTTTTTGCCACTTTTCGCAAATGACGCATGACAGAGCGTGTGATTGGGAATTTTCATGGAGATTGATGCCTTTCGAAAGATGTTTCCAATCCCGAAACCCTGTAACCCAAACACTTTGATTTCCGCCCGGCGTTTTCTCAGGAAAAAGCCAACAGGGTTGACAGTACGTAGAGTCATGCTCGGTCGAATAGCATAACCAATTTCTTCTCAGTTGGAGTCCCGATTTCGCAGTAGTATAGTAAAAATTTGTTGAGAAAAGTCGTCCGCCCTGTTTTTCATCTCTCGGAAATGGACCAGTAGGTTGTTCGGGGCCAGATGAAATCACAGCTCGTTTCATAATTGGGTCCGTAATAACGCTAGGAAAAGTGTGTCCTTTCTTAATATTGGAAGGAGGCAGTAAGTCTGTTCCTGTTGTTCCTGTTGTAGCGCTCGCACAACTCGCATCGAGCGGAGGAGTCTGGAAATATAGAAGGAATATGAGCAAGTTTTGAAGCCAGCGAATTTGGTGGGAAAAATCATAATCTGTTAACAAATACACATACTTGGCAAAGAAAATTAAAAGGTAAAACATTTTATAAGCACTTCATAAAGTAAGGCAATCTCATAGAAAATTCCTTAATAATTGACGCTTTGCATTACATAACTTTTCAATTTGTCAAGAAATATATCGATTTTGATAACAATATTTTTACCTCGCAATCTTTGCCATTTTGGGATGATTCTGTTTGTGGTTCTGTGGTGAATTGAGATTGATTCTGCGTTGATGTGCTTGGTTCAGGTTCTGAAGATTCTGCATAAAAATTATATATGGAATATTTCAATCATTTATTTGCATTCCAATAACTTTTCTGGAGATCCCTAGTGCTCCTTATTACAAAGAAACAACTAGGAGTCTATTAGGAAACTATCAATTTTTTACGAGTTGTATTTATTCGAGCTGAAAATACAATACAAACCGCTGGAAAACATAACCGAGCGAACGCTCGGACTCGCAGGAGATTGTTCGGGCCTGAAATCCCGGTATGAGAACGCATGAATTGGGGAGGGAGGGAGAGGATCGCTTTGATCGCTTTGCAGGCATGTACTGGCTCCCGCTCCTCTCGAGCGCGTGCTCGAGAGCGGCAACGGTACGAGCACCGGTTCGAGCAGTTCTGGACTGCTCGGATATACTCGGAGCAAGTACGAGTGGAACCACAGTAGTCCGAGTGCTCTCTTGCTTAGTTCTGCTCAGTTATGCTTTTTAGCGTTTCATTATTTACAAAACCTAAATGTGATGAATTGTGTACTGTACAACGCTGCAAAATTGTGTTTTCAGCTAAAATCAATATACATTTCATTAACCTAGCAGTTTCTTAAAGATTCCTAATTATTTCTTTGATGAGATTTTTTCAAAAACTTCTTGAGAATATCATAGTATAATGTGTTTATTTTACTGCTTATTTTACTGTGTTAATTTAACTCATTTCAATTATATTTATAATTTTTACAATCAAATACCTTGAACAGTTTCCGTATCAACAGATGATGCAGGTGTGGATGATAACCAATTCACGATTTTAGTGGAAATCTTTTTTGCTTCATCTTTTTTTTTGTTTTGCTTCTCTTTTTTTCGCCCCACTCAAATAAACACGTTTCATGGCGCAGAATAACGTGAGAATGGATTAAAACATACAAAGCACTTGAAAACTATGTACAAACTTTTAAATTATACAGTTGTTATATTACGTTGTGTTGGAAATAAACAGAATGTCGTCAAAGAGGTGGGTATGGCCTATCCCGCACACAACATTCATCCTCTCTCACCGACGCTCGCTTACATATTTACACACTCGCTAAGCCACACCCACCGTCTCGACGTTTATCTGTCCATTTCTCGCGCAGAGTCGGCAATCCTCATTCTAGTAACTTTAACTCTTAGTAACACTGCTGAGTCTGACACAGACATCAGCAGCTGATCGCGTCGAACAGTGCTCGATATCCGTATATGCGCGGGAAATTAAACGTTATTTAGGCAATCCTAAGGATAGAGTTGCCCCAAATTTCCTTGCTGCCCCAGGGCCCCCGAGGCTCTAGCCACGCCACTGATTGCTGCCAATCATTGAATGAGCGCTGTCTCTCCTCTCGGGTAATCGTCTCCCTCACGTCCTCACTTCGACACAAGTAAATAGCGCGGTGCTATCTAACAAGAAGGATGGATATGGATTGGAACCACTGTATATTGAATCAAAGAATTTATCAAACAACCAAAGTCACAAGAGTCAAGAGTTTTTGTAACTACGAATTAGGTTCAGGTTAAATTTCCTCCTGTAAGTACTTGTCTTTGCTAAACTTTAAATTGATCATTTCACCTTTTTTACATCAATTTCATGTAAATCCATACGATAATGTTTTACTCTACAATGAGGGTGAAATGATCAATTTAAAGTTTAGCAAAGACAAGTACTTACAGGAGGAAATTTAACCTGAACATAATTCGTAGTTACAAAAACATATTGAGTTCGCATAAGTAGGAAAATTAAAAATAACTCTCTCACTTCTAAGCATGGTGGTCACCATCACCGGTGTGTATCTAATAAGAGTGTTGGCCCGATGAGAATTAGTATACACGTCGAAACCACCTTCTTTTAACATTTTTCTTCTCTAATAATTTTTCAGAAAAAATTATTAAAATAAGCAACTCAGTCATGTAGCTTCAAAGAATTTCATAAGTATTTTGTCTACTTTATTTCAAGCAAACAAAAAAGAAAATAAATGAACAACAATAAGAATAAGTGTTCTATATTCAGACTTGTTCAAGGACATAAGAAGGCAGCTAGGAAATATAATATCGAGGCAGTGCCAACGAGCAAAAATACAAAGGTAAAGTCGATTTTATTTAGTAAAAAAGATAATAAATCAAAATTCGAAAAAAGTGGTGCATATAAAATAACGCCCGATATGCAGCAAAATTTATGTAGGTCAAACAAAAAGGCTAGGGATGATTAGATGCGACGGTCATATGAAGGAGGTGAAAGCATACCTTAAAAATAGGAAAACAAGGAACAATTCAGCAGTGGCAGACCATGCAATTAAGGAAGGTCACGAGATCACCATGGATAACTTGGAGGCAATAAAAGAGGTAGATCCAATGAATAAGTTGAATATCGTGGAGTCAATATAAATTAGGAAATTACCTTTAAATAGTAAACTTAATGAGGATACAGGCGATAATACCTCAAAACTAATAAATATTATTTGTAAGGAATAAACTATTATTGTATAAATAGGTTAGCCTAGGTTTAATTTATTCCATTGTCTGAAGAAGATTACGAGTGGCAGTCGAAACGCGTATATATACAAAAAAAAAAAAAATAAAATCTTAGTCGTTAAACGGAAAGATTTTTAATTTATAATTTAATTAATTGCAAGAACTTTTCCAAAATATTGCTTCCATCTATTAGTGCTAAATAATATTGCACCTTGTGCGGTTTTGCAGAAGCTCGTGCAAGGTTTGTATCCCTTCAAAGCAGTTTAATTGAAGCGTTCGCTAATCTGACGTGATTTAGTGTGATACGTTCATTAGTTTGCTCTATCTTCCGATTACTGACACGTCGTTTCCTCTGTGGGCACAGTATTGTTGCTTGTTAGTACAGGGAAATTTGTTGTTATTGACCGCATTTGACATTATTCATTGAACTAGTCATTCTGATAATATATTAGTCGATGTTCTACGACCTTTTCTACTGTATCTATGGTCGCATCTTTGACTATTTACCATATCGTTTGGATAACGTTCCAGTTTTTTCCTGCATGTGGGGCCGTTCCCAGTGTGGCTTTTAGTGAAAACCTGTACATAGACTTACCGAATTGTCATTTAACTTAGGTAGATGGTACTTTGTTATCAGTGGCTTAAGCAGTTTCAATAGAATATTGAAAATTTTATACGAATTTGATCAAAATACCATCAACGACTTTTTTTTGAAAATCTGACACCGAGAGAATAAGTCATCATTATTTCTAGCATTGGCGAATAAAATGTGAAAGAACGATCTAATAAAATCACAAATTCTTGGCGTGAGTACTTTCATTTGATTCGAACGTGCTATTAAAATTACATGATTTGGTTTGGTATTAACGAAGTATAAAGCCACTCAAATGATGAAACACTGTTTATTTTATACTTATTTTATACTTTTTGCATTTGAAATCGGGTTCCACGATGTCCTGTAAAAGCTTTGGAGTTAAATAATCGTGAGAAGAATTTATGTAACATATCAAACGGACATTTCATTGCAATTAATTAGACAGCTTAAAAATCAATATTTGATGCATCTTATTTCAGTCTTTTCATTCGCTCTACTGAACAGATCGCTATAATAAGAGTGAGACAGAAAATCAAAAAATCAAAGCATCCAATCCATCCAATAAAATTCCGTTGGACATTTCAATTATCATAATTCACCACTAATATACAGAATCCGCCTAATCAGCATTTGACGCATGATAGCAGTTTTGAATTTTCAAATGTGAACGGACGCGCCATCGAGATGGTTGTTGACGCGTCGTGTGTTTCCAGTGACATTTAATAGTAAATTGGTTTATTTTGTAATCGTGAAGTAAATTAAATCGGCTCCTGTGTTAAGTGAATAGGTGTTTTGGTGAAACAATTTGAAGTGACTTGTCTTGTTGTACATAAGCAGTGAGAGCCCCGTGCCATACAGTGTTAAAATTAAATGTTCGCATAGAAAGCGTTCCTTATAACTGATTAAAATGTCTTTGAAAACGGGAATACTTACTCTGATTGGCGAAAATGGAAAAGAAACAGAATTAAAAACAGTTGGCAAGATCTTTCGAATTGGCTCGTATCTTTCTTGTGATCTAGTTCTCGATAATCCAGAGGCTAGGAATATCCACTGTGAAATCCAAAGTGACTCTTTTGGAAGGGTAAGCATTATACGTTTAGTACAGTTAATCAAAGATTGTTGATTATAATTTGCTTTGTGAATAAGATTACCATCACCAATCACAGTAAAAGCAATCCAGTTCGAATCAATGGAGTACCATTAAAAGCCACTCGCCCTTTGTATACGGGGAGTGTGATTTCAATTTTTGAGAAGACTCTAAAATGGGTTAATAAACATCGTCTTCCGCGTAATATAGTGGATATGGAGAAAAATCAAACTCCCAAAATTGGTTTCAAACGTACAGATCAGGCACCAAATTCAGAACCGTCTGCTCCTGTAAGTAACAATCCAATATGTTAGGAATAGAAAGTTGATGTAATAATTTCCAGATGCGACGAAAACAAGCTCAAAAAAGGCTCACAATGCATAAGTAAGTATTGTAAGCTTAGTTAAAATTTGATGCATGAATTGATGAAATATAATTCTTAAAAATTTATGTACATACACTTGCCGGAAAAAGTATCCGTACACAACGAAAAGAAAACATTTCAAAAAATCGTTGTGCAGGAAACTTTTGTGGTAAAATTTTTTATCAAAAAGGTTTATTCAATACCTTAACAATATTTGCTAGACATCATTTCTATAGTATATCTTAAAATACTTTAGTTCATATAACAAAAACCTTCACTTAAATGAAACAGAAAAAGTATCCGTACATAACAAAAAAATTTAAAATAATCAAGCTTTGTGGTTAAATTTAGGTGTTTAGTAACTTGTCGGGTAGCCCTTTCGCTTGAGAACCTCCTTCAATCGATTTGGTGTAGAGTGGACCGATTTGGATGTATCCTTGCCTAGTTACTTTTCTCCATTCATCCAAAATCACCCGTTTTAGCATCTCCTTAGAAGTTATACTGTGTTGACGAATCCTCCGCTCTAGCAAATTCCACAAATGTTCGATGGGATTGAGATCTGGAGATTGGGGTGGCGTACGCAACTGATAATTCGTATTGTACAGCAACCAGAGCTTAACATTGACTGCCGGGATCGTTATCGTGCTGGACCCAAAAATCGTCACCCAGTCCCAACTGGCAACACTTTGCTTCATACCGGTCTTCAAAATGTTTAGATAAGCAAATTAATCCATCGTTGAATCCATGAAGACCAGCTCACCAACTCCGTTCGTCGCCATACACCTCCAGACCGTCAAACTACCTCCACCAAGTTTAACAGTTGGTGATAGATTTTTCTTTCTCAACGACAGAACCACTCTCCCGCCACACTAGCTTTTTTCCCTTGATGCTTTTATCCGAGAATAATATATATTCCCAAAACTCTGGAGGCTTATTTAAATTCGTATTCGCATTCATTCGCAAAATCGACACGTTTTTTCTATTCACTTCCGATATTTACTGTTTCTTACGTGCAACTCGGGTGCAATCATCTCTTTAATATTTTTCATACAGTGTTTTCGTGGAGATCCTTGCCAAATGATTTTTTTAAGTTTTCCCTTATTTGAGAAGCAGTTACTCTTGGGTTCGTTTTCACTGCTTGTAATACTGTACGTTTCCCGCGTTCAGTTAATTTACCTGGCCGACCGGAACGTGACTTGGACACTATATAGTCAGGTGTATTAAATGATTGCATGACATACTGGACCGAAGACTGAGTTCTTCCTACTAATTTTCCTATTTCACGGAAGGATTTGCCTTCTTCTTTGAGTTTAAGTATAATTTTTCTTTCTCTAACACTCATTTCTTGGGTTTTATGTGCCATCACAATATTCTCCTTGACAAGATACCCGTAATGATTTTATTCACTTCAAAACCTACAACAAATTAACAAAGAGCTGTCATATTGTTCAAGTACTTGCATACGTTTCTTCATGTGCCACCACTTAACATGGAGAGTCCCCAGATTTGTCGTGTACGGAAACTTTTTCAGGTCGCACATGCTACTATGTTTTATGTATGTATCCCATTCATTGAAAGTTCTTCTAGCTAGTACATAATAGAATATGCAGGAAACGAAGAAAGAATATCCGCTTAATGTGATGCTAAAAAATGGTCATATTACATGATGAAGATAATTTTAATATACGTAGTGTATATACATATGTACAAATTTATTGAGCCTGTATACATTCATGAATATACAAGAAAGTAATTAAATATAGTGATAGCGACACTAATTGTCTAGTAACTAAACATAGATAAAATCCGGTTCAGAGTACACCAGCCTTCAATGACCTTATAGTAATGAAATGATACAAAAACTTACTAACATGACACAAAACGTTTATGCTTGATATAGAGATAATCGAAAAGAATTAAATAAAAGGTAGTAATTCATCATTGCAATTGATTATGTTTGCATGTGTAATAAGTATTCTAAACCACGATCAAAAACAAATAGTGTTTTCCGATAGAGAAAATGGATTATGAGGACAGGTATTGAGGTCGTAAGCAGAAGATAATTATCAATACACAAAAATTTAATAGAAGAAATATATCCATTTGTGTTTTCCATATTAATATTCTGATATTAAATCAGAATATTAATATGGAAAACACAAATGAACAGAATGGGAAACCCGATTGGATAAACGTTTGATACTCAATTCAATCATGTAAAATAAGATAGGTTTAGTTCTGGTCTCGTTGTAAAGTGAATCGTTACTATATTTTTTATTTGGTCGTCTGTACTTAGAGGCGTTTCTTAAGCATTTTACGTTCGAAAATTTGAAATTTTTCTACAAAGGTAGATGAGACAGAGCCAAACTGGGAAACAATAGGTCATTATTGATCGAATTAAGCTTTTATACATCAAAATTTTTGCTACTACAATTAACAAATTTACTTGAGAGGGGAGAGCCAATGTTGCAGATCTTCCAGCGGCTTTTTTAACATTGAACGTGCAAGTTTTAAGATCATCACAATTAATGATAACATCTTACAAACGTATCATAAAATTCAATCAATTCAAATAAGCCAATTTCATCCCGTAGAACTAAATTGCTCCCTTAGAAACGATGAGAGGTAATAGTAATGTACCAAAAACATACTACTGTTATAAAAAAGCAAAATGGTCTGAATTCCTGAGTTTTATTAATAAAAGAGTGAACTTAACATCAAGAACCATAGAATCGCTCAATATTCCCTCATTACGTGAAGAGCAAATTGAAGAATTCGCTAAAACTATCTGCCAAGCTATTGAGTGTAGCGTCCCAAAACGATGAAAAGCTTCTTATAATTTAGAATTTGACGAAGAAACCTACGATCTAATAAGAAAGCGGTATTCTTTACGGCGTAAATGGCAAAAAAACCGCATTAGGTTTCTCAAAATTGGTGTTAATAGCCTCACTCTAGCAATTAAGAAAAAAATTAATGAGTTCCGAAAGCTCCGATGGAACAACATGCTAACAAATCTGAACTACAAATCGCGGAAAGTCTGGTTTTTAAATATAATTTTTCAAGGAAAGTATCATAAGTTGCCATATTCGATAACAAATACCAACGAAAACCATATTTACTCCAATCAAGGAAAAGCAAATATACTTGGAGATAAATTTGAACAGTTCCATAATATTTCCAGTGGGTTCTGCAACAATCAAGCAGAAATGATGGTGGCTAAAGCTTTGGAACAGCAAACTAACCAAACATCTTTACCTCCTGGTGCAGTAATAAAAACAAGAGAGTTAATAGGTTTACTTAAAAAAGTTAAAAACGGCAAAGCTCCAGGTATCGGTGGCATGCGGATATAGTACTTAAATATTTACCCAAAAAAGGAATAGTCTTCGTATGCCTCCTATTCAACGCTTGCCTTAGGCTCTCTTCCCATCCATCTGGAAACAAGCTCTATTTATACCTATCTTGAAGCCTGGAAGAGATCCGCACTCTCCCGACAACTACAGGCCCATTAGGCTACTACCAGGTTTAGGTAAGCTCTTTGAAAGAGTAGTCCTAAAAAGATTAAATGATTTAATGGCTTACAATAATATCCTACCTGATTTCCAGTAACAGATATTCGACAGAGCATCAGCTTTTCCGTGTTATGAAGGACGTCAAAGGAGCGTTGTACAATAAATTGTCTGTAGGTTTGGTGACGCTGGACATAGAAAAAGCCTACGATACAGTCTGGGTGAATTCATTTTCAAACTCTTTTCATAAAGTTTTAATTAATAATTCTAAGACATATGATGTGCTTATGAATCTTATGAAAGAGATAATTAAAGGCCTGACTGGACTTCTCCCAATAGAGGAAATCAGGAATGATATAATTATGCAAGCTCCTGGTATTCAAGATTTTGATGTCTGAAATCTGTCTACTGCCTGGTCTCGCAATAATGAGGTTATAACATGTTTCGAGTTGTTTTACGTTCTGAAATGAATATTTCAAAAATTTTAAAAATAAGGTTCATTTTGAATCATAAAATTACTTGGGATATATATTTTCCCTCTGATTTAGGCTCTCTCTGATTCATCTCTGATGAATTTGACGGTTTTTATGGAGTGGAGATTTAAATGCACGGCATCATAACTTTGGCGACTGCAGCATTAACTCTGCTGGTAGAATCATTCATAATTGGCTTACATCAGATAATAGCTCTTTTTTATTATTCAAGCAGGTGTCCTCACTTTTCCTAATGGAAACTTTTTAGTTTCATCATCTCTTTTGAGCGTTAGTCATGAAACGCATCATTGCTTCTCTTTTTCGGCGCCTTGTGATCATCATACTCTCATTTTATCTTTGCCAATTTTAGGTGAATTTATGTTTCATTTCATTAATATAAAGCCATTGAGCGATGGCGTAGTCTAAACATTTCCTTATTAAATATTTTATTTATGTTTAGTTACTAGACAATTCCTTTCGTTATCAGTATGTTTCATTCCTTTCTTGTATATTCATGTATGTATAAAGGCTCAATCAATTTGTATGTATGTTATAATTATATAATTGCGGATTAAAATATAAAAATTAACTATCATAATATGATAAACAAATCTTTTTTATTCAACTAAGTAACCAATCATAAACTACTCGATAGTAAAATCAAAATCCGCTACACACAAAATGACGCTAGCTTTATATTTATACATATTTATAAGTGTCAATTTTGTATCTATTTCTGTAGCACTTCTTGCGTCATTAATTGAAAAGTATTTACTAACTCGTTCAATTATTCCTCATCAATTAACTAGCTTTGGGACTAGCAATCATTTGGTGGATGAAGACGACGTTGACACGTTTCGAGATGGAAATGATGAAAACATCCGTCAAGATCGTTTGACTAGAGCATCCATCATATCAGCAGCTAAATCGTTTGGAGCAACCCCACCTCGTTCTGCTTGCCGATCAAAAATACTAAACCGAAAAACATTTGATACGAAGTTTCCAGATGACGATTATGCATGCAAAGAAAATAAGGTGATCGATACACCTGAAATGAAAAAATTAACATTGCTCAAGTGCCAATCATCAGCAATGGTTGTAACATCCTACTCGCCTAATGCAACTCCTAAGAAAACACCAAGTTCCTTTGCTTGTGTCATGTCTAATAAGAATACACCTAAAAGCGCTTATGGAACTCCGCGTAGTGTATTTTCAGAATTGAACACTTCTGAATGCATTAAAAGTTCATGTTCTACACCGAAAACTCCAACAGAAACGTGCACAATGTATTTGATAGATTTAACATCTCCAGACGTTTACAAAACTCCACTTCAAAAGAGGACTCCACTTTTCCGGTCGGCTTTGAAGAACTCAACTGCCAAGTCGGTATCGAAAGGTAAGTTGATGTTTTATGCTTTTTTACGCAGAAAAATTAATTTTCCTTTTAAAAGAATTTTATTCATGCTATATATGACGTTGCTGGATGCTTACATTACCTATTCTGATTTTTTTGTTTTATTTTCCAATTATTAGAAATTCTAATGGATTAGAATTTAAAGATTTCATTGGAAATTTTGGTTTATTCATTTAATGTTATAACTTCGTGGATTGCATTTTTGCTGACGAAGTAACCATAGGTAGACTGAGAATGCTATTGTACGTCCTGGTTAGGGATCTTGAAATCTACTTTATATTTTAGTCCTTAATATAAATTCCACAAGCAATTTTTACAATAGAAAATGAGATCTAAATGAATACCGAACTTCGGAAAATATGAGTACTTTGTTTTACTTATTAATTTCGTCTTTGAAGGTATCCTTCCATCATATCCCGATAGGACATAGTATTGTGGTTGGGCTACCCTAACCACAATTACAACAGAAATATAAAATAATTTTTTGGACACACGGCCAAACCGTGGTACTGACCATATCACCTCCTCGAGCGCCAATGCATACGATCAAGGTTGTGAGATACTGTAACCATTGTATCTCTTAGCGAAGGTCCGAAATAGACTGTAGTGCTACAAAAAATATATATACAAAATTGAGTTGGACACAATACAGAACCCTTTCGGAACACTAACAGATTTGCCGTCAATCAGCTCGTTATTAATGAACTGCAAGGCGTCGGCAGCAGATTTTATGCTATCTTTTTCAACAAAGCTGTTTTGGTTTACAACATGCCATAATGATGAAATGACTTTTTCCAATAATTAAAAATTAAAGTTAAGCTAATAGGTAGGTATTTATTAGAGTCATTAATGCTGCATGGCTTGAAGTCTGGAATAAGTGTGGCATGTTTAAATTCAGTGGGAAAGATTCCCTTAGATATAAAATTACTGAATTCAGATGCAATATTTGCAGTTGTAAAGCACAACATTATTCCTAAAAAAAAAACCTTTTCAAGAGACATGCGCTCTGATAAGCGACCGTATAATGACTCCTCTCTATCTTACAATTCATTTGTTTATTCACCAAGAGGCGACAGTCGATAACAGAATTACCAACAATAATTGCAATAAAATACAGTAATCGATGAAATTCAACCTACAACTCGTACAACCTGACTCGATCTAACAATTTTTTCCATTTTCTTCAACCGGCTCGGAGTGCTCACAACCCACCAGAGGTTCGGTCCATAACTGTAATCTTGATGCTTCCAAAACACATTCATATGGCAACTGGGTAATTTGACAATATTCTACGACGTATTCGTCGTTGGGTAGAGCCTTGCGTGGTATTGGGGATTAATTTCTTATTGGTACCAACGGTATTATCAATATTACGGACGAAGACAGGTGCAGGTCGGCTTCGGCTTATGTATTGTACCTCATGGCGGGCTTGGGATTGTTCGATTGCTGCGTTTGCACTCGCGTAAATTCAACAACTCTCGTCCGGGCGAGCTGATCATTTAACCACTAGATATATCCGGACAATGTAATGCCAAAAAGCAATTCTAACGGAAACATACGGGTAGTACTTATATATAAATGGAGCTGTTCAGGGCATTTTCGACATGGGTTAGTAAGGGCGTCTAATGGAATTGATCGACAGGTTCTGTCAACTTGCCTAACACACGGTTTGCACGCTCAACTTGACCGTTGGCTTGAGGAGGTCTCGTTCGAGAGGTGGAATTATAAAGTTTTGTCCCGACATAGTTCAGTCGCCATCATCTGTTCGAACAGTGAGGAGCGTGCTTTTGTCGTTAAGGTCTACTTTTTGAGCGGATGTTCTGTGATCGCAACCCAGCGCTCTTTTCGGAATCGCTTTAATTTTGCGCCGTAGGCTCCTGTCCCGGACCGGAAATCAATTGTTATCTTTTTTACTACGTTCAGACAAACTGCAAGTGCGACAAGACGAGAAGCTGGAGTTCCTCGGCCCATTAGATCACGTGAGAACATTCAATGCTGTGATCACCATGGCGTTCTGCACGAAATCATGCGTCGCCCTTGGACTCTCCTGATTTTGCCCCTTGTGATTTTTTTTTCTGTTTTTTTTTGAAATTCCGTATTTATGTGTCCAAGGATCCTACAAGATTTGAAGACCAACATCGAGGAAGGGCCAACATACCGTCTGCTATGCTGGCAAGAGTAATGACAAACGCCAGAAATCGATTTACCCAGTGTATGGAGAATAAGGGAAGTCACTTTTCTGATTTGATCTTCAAAACTATGTAAAACAAAACTTTAGGTATGTGCCTACATTATAAAAAACAAATAAAAATATTCTGATTCATACAATGGGTTTAATTAAGTTTTGAAAAAAGGAAGTTATGCTGCCGTACCCTGTATTTACAGCATACAATTCAAATAATTTAGTGAAAGCATCAACCACAGCTAAATGTATTACGTTTGGACTTCAAGCTAGCGAGAGGGCCATAAAGATCTTAATGAAAGATATCGAATGGCACCGGTTTCTTGGGAGTGCTATGTACAACACGTTTTCACGATTGTGTTGGGGTGATATGCATAATATAATGGATGCAATTCTGAACCTAATCAGTAATTATTTTCTTCATAGACGGGAACTAATAATTAAGTCGGATTTGAGTGTATTTCTCTACCCCTAAATGATTTAATTTCTCGTTTATAAAGCGAATAATATTGTAGTTTGCAGTCTGGCGGGAACGTAGAAAGCACGGTGGTGCTTGTATAGCTGGCGATAAACACCATTCCTCGGACAAAATTCTCCTACTCGGCCCTTTTCCAATTTATTCCCTAAATCAACAAAGATCGGGTCCCGCATTTGAGCTATTTTTAAATGTAAATCAGTTTCCTCCGTAACAGTACACATTGGAAGATTGGGACTCAACGCATTAATAAGCACCATTTTGTCACCTGAACGATGACAAATGGAATAATTATAATTCTCAAAGTTAGTGCGTTACAATCGGTGATGATTTTAAATATGATACCTTAGAGATATGTACGGAAACGACGTAAAGCATAAACGAAGAGAGTGCCTCATGTTCAAAACTATGGTTGTGCGATTCTGCGGGTGTAGAACGGTGAGGCGGAAAAAATAAAAAACAATGAAATTTGCCATCCGGGTGCTTCTGCAAAGGAACGTCCCCGAAACTTTACGAACTTGCATCAGCAAGTAATTCGATCTCACGGGAGAGATTTTAGATGGCGGCAAGCTCGACGCGGACACAAAACAATCTCATAATTTGTGAAAAAAAAACCCAACGCACTTCTGGTTAAACGAGAATTTCTTATCTTTATTTACTTGGCACATTAAAGAGTTAGCAATACGGGAAAAGTTGGGACCAAGTGTGCGGAAATTCGAAATTAACCCAAGGTAAGATTGTGTTTCGCGGAGAGAAGTCGGCAGTGGATACTTCCGTATAACTTTAATTTGAGTATCATTTGGACGGATTCCTTTTGGAGTGACGGTGTGAATCTATGTTCAACTGAAGGAAGCGGGATTTGGGTAGTTTCAGTTCCAACCCATACGAAATCAAGAGGTCAAAAACACTCGATAACATTTCAACATGTTCTTCTAGTCTGACAGCTGCAATTAAAATATCATGCATGCAAATATTTAACTATCCATCGTGGTTCATATCGGCAAAAATTAGGGAAATAAATCTCTGGAACACGGCGGGACCAAATGGCAAACGAGTGTATCCGAATGTCTCGGAGGGGGTGACAAAAGAGGTATACTGGACGGATTCTAGATCCATTTCCACTTGATAAAACCTGTTTTTCAAATCAAGAAGGGAAAAGCATATTTCCCCATCAAGGCAGTCTTCTATAAGGGATAAAGGGTAGTTATCACGAACGGTTAATTTGTTTATCCCACGGTAATCAACACACATTCGTTATGCACCATTACTATAGGGGATGCGTAGGTAGAGTTCCTAGACCGGATTATTTTTTTCATCAACAATTCATCAATCTTTATTAAAATTTCCTCTCGTTCTGCATAAGATAATCGACGGGGAGATCAGGAAAACGTCATATCGGACGTACCTTTTCTTTTCATGAAAAGTTTCCGTAATTCATGGTTAGTACACAAGGCAGTGATATATCTTGTTTTAATTAATGCACGGCAGCGGTTTGCTCATTCTAAACCAAAACCGAGACTGACTTCCACTTCTTCGGTATCACCTTGTTCATCAACCAGGATGACCGCTGAACTGTTGTTCGCATAAATCCCAACCAACTTAGAAATGGTGGGACCATTCAATTTATCAGATGATCGTACTTCGATGTGAAACCGTTCCCCACAAAGATATACCTGACCGAATGAAAAAATGAACAAGTTGGGTAAACAGACCTACGCTCATGTCAGTAGGGTTTTGTATTCAATTTACAAAATGCAGTCACCAGATCGAATCAAATCAAGAAACATGTCAAAGACGATTTTATTGGAGAAACTATGAAATACAAAGATCATACTATTATTAACGAAGTTGAACGAATTTCGAGTTCTGAGGTTTTTGGTATTGTTATACTCATAAATATCTGCCTTGATAATTATTTCAGATGTCCATTCGCGACGGAGGAAACACATTTTTCATGTATTTCCCCCCTGTGCCGCCACTGAAGCAAAAACTGACAGTTTAACAACTGTTTTGAAAAGCTCGCATGAAAACTTTTATTTCATACTCATATCGGCTACGTTTGATGAATTTTTTTTTCAGGGGCCACTCTCCTGTACTGTTATCATCGATTCATGGCCAATTTTTTCGAATCCTAGAATGGTTACAAAACCCTCTTGCTAGGAGCTCTCTCCCACCTCCTTGACTTGTTTCACTTATGAGCATTAATTGTAGGTACTCATTTTCAGTCATTCATCAAATTGAATCAAGTGTTCAAAGCATGCACCTTAAACGTTCAAGTTGGGAAAAAATAACTCAAAATTATTCAATCTTCGCATTTAAAACAGCCACTATTTTGTTTTACAATTACTGATACCATCTCAAAGATATTCATGACATCTATCATTCCTGAAATTTTCATGCAAATCCTAGCCCAACTGTAGTGTCTGAGTCGGTAAAAAGCGCATGTTGTTCCATAGCCATATGTTGCCATAGTAATAAATGCAGCGCATATTGTTCCATAGTAATACAGGAAAATTCAAACCGCTATAACATCGCTAAATATGATTCAATCTTTATGAAACTTTCAGGATAGATCAATCTTATAAATAGACATCCACGTATTGAATTTCATTGAATTTAAGGGTACCGTTAAGATTTTATTCAAGAAAACATAAAATTGATAAATCATACTATTACTAACAAAGTTGAGTGAATTTCGACTTCTCACGTATTTGTTGTTGTTGTACTCACCAAGGCCTACATTCCTGATTTTTTTTCAGATTTGTCGGATCACAGGTGTCCAATCGCGAGGGGGGGGGGACACAAATTTTTCGTGTATTTCCCCTCCCTGTGCGCCCCCCGAAGCAAATTTTGCCAAACTTAGACCTGTTTTGTAAAGTTCTTATCAAGACCTTTCATTTGATACCCATATCGGCTACCTTCAATGAAATTTTTTTTTCGGGAGGTCACTCTCCTATATGGGGAGACCCCCCTTAAATACCTTATAAAATTTTTTTGTAGTTGAACTTTGAAGAGATCACCACTTTACACCTACACACAAAATTTGATGCTTCTAGCTTAAGCAGTTACCGAGAAAAACTGCAGTGACACACGGACGGACGGACGGACGGACGGACGGACAGACGGACAGACTGGTCGCGAAACTAGTAGGGTTTTGTAAAATTATTTTACAAAACCCTAAAAAGGATTGGTGTGATCAGAAACATTTGAATAACTGAACGGCACTTAAAATTTATTCGATCTGATTTAATAACATTAATGCTCTCGGGTAATTCAAATTTCTTTTGAGAGATTTTTGTCTTAAAATGAAGTCCGATTCCAAAAATGTTGCCGGAATATCATCTCTATTTAGTAGAAGAGTTGCTTAGGGGATTAAAAATCTTACCTACGAGTATAACATCTTTATCTAAGAATCAACATATCATTTTATAATTTTCAGCCAAAGGACGAATGCTCAGAGTAAAAGCATTCGTAAAATTTTTGCCAACGATATTGCTCTAATTCAATTTAAATTATAGTATTTAAACTACATTTAGAATTTATTAGTTACTTCCTGTAGAAAGGATTGGCTAATATATACCGTTTATTGAGAAAGTTATGGATACTGATTCTTTCCATCATCCGTAACCAAAAATTCGGCGGCCGTCAAATCTTTGAAGAATCGCAAAATAATAAAATTAATTCGTACGAAAGTGTATTAAAATTCAATTTCTCGACTTGAATGTACCCCATTTAATTATTTATTAATGTTTGCAGAGTTGAAAGATTACAATTCTGTGTCGACACATTTTAGTCTAATATGTTGGCCTTCGTTTGAAAATTGGTACCGTTATTTGGCTTCTATGATGTAATAGAAAAAAGTCTTTTGCTTTGCCAAAAACAGGACTATTCTATCTATCCCCGTTCAAAATTTATGCGTGAACATGATAAAAAAAACAAAAAATATACGGCCCTAAGTGTGGGGCTCCCAGACGTGTAATACGTTCAAACTACTCATTAGACACCACCCCTGCCAGCCTGGGAACCTAGCCTGGAATCGTTTGACAAAGTACTTCGGGCTAAGCCTCGTTCTGCTACGCCGTGGGTGCCTTCAAATTGGGGTGGATCCCTTTTCCAGCGAAAGGGGAGGTAGGGAGCGGGATTGCTAGAAAACTGATCCCCCAACCCCGCCGTCCCCGGCTGCTATGAGCCCTTTTTATCTTCACGGTATCAGATAAGGAAAGATGCGCGCTGGGCACCCAGGACTCCTGCCAATCATTGCATGAGCGTTATTTCTCGCGGGCAACTAACTCCCTCGTATCTTCGTTCTACGTAAGTAGATAGTACAGCGCTCTTTAGCAAGAAGGGATGGGTATCAAACCTGCAATGACTAGCTCCGCCGAATCAGAGACTGCCGGATATATAGATGCAATCCTAAGTGCTCCGCTTCTCTAACGCGCCAAGCGTCATCTGTTGCCCTGATATGCTCAGAGAAACTCATCTTCGAGTCGATCAGCAACCACAGGTACTTGACGAATGGTTTATGTCCCGGTCAATAAAATATAATTAACGTGCACAAAGTATAATTGCAAAAAACTTACTAATTTTTTTACATCAAGGATCCAAATGTCAAAGCTGAGAATATATAGAAGTTGAACTCTGGGCAATTTTGTTGATGGCACTTAGACTCTCTTGAATTACAACGCTTTATTGTATTTGTTAAGTCAGAATCTGCGTCTGGCTTTCAGTTCGCTTGGAAGAGATCGAAACATTTTTTTTTTACTCTAAGACTTTAGTACGTGGCTTTAACAGTAAACCAGGATATGATATGATCACACAGGATCGTGAGATGATGACAGCTATCTTCAAGATTTCAATCTAACACACCTCTTGCCTAACATAATAAAGTTGAAAAAACTCATCAAGAGTGGAATGATAAATTTATGATCAATGTTATGATCTGTTGGGTTCAGTTTCTACCCATCTTTCATTTTCACATTCATTTCTCTAATTTCAAATGGAGAAACCCGATATGACTAAGTCATACAAGAATCACTGAGATCCAGTGGAATTGTCTGTGGAAGCGTCTAGATCTTTATTAGTTTAAACATGTTCGATTTTCCTAGTCTTTGAAAAGTGTCAGAATTTTAATTTTATAATTTGCGGATATGTTATTGAAAGAAGATCGGATTTCAAAATTGGACGAATTCCTTAACAAACTTCTTTTTTTTCATTTATTAGGAAGGAAACACTTTTTAGAATTATACATTACTTATTTTGTTATATAAATTGCATTAAAATTACTAAACTGTTTATCTATTTTTTTTAAATTCCAAATCCCGAAATTCTAATTCCAGTCGCAATCAAAGATGATCCAAATTCAACCATCATATCATGCACACCCTCAAGCAACAAAAAACTACGTTGGAATACGTCAGATGTGGTCATAAAAGCTGAAAAAGTACAAACACCTGCACAAATAACTCTTAACAAGAGCACCCCATATAGAAAATCGTCTATTACCCCGAACAAATTGAGACAATCATTAGTATGTCGGTCTATCGGCAAGAAATTGCATGACTGCTTAAGTAAATCGATCACTGAAACACCACCATCATTAACAAGACAGAGAACATTGACTGCATGTAGTGCAAAATCGACACACTCGATTTCTAAAGTAACACCAATTCTAAAAAGGAAATCATTAAATACTTCCCTACCATTGAAAACTCCAAAAGAGATTTTTTCAGATGGTAAATTTGGAACTCCGAAACAGTCTCGACTTTCTTTATTGAGAACTCCAAACAGTAACAAATTCGTGCAAAATAACGAGGTTTCAGCTAAAAAACCGCCAGCACGCACAAGTGTATCGACGTTAGATCGTTCAAAAACGTTCATTGTGGATAGCCCTTCAATTTCCCAAAAGAATATTAACAGAAATATTCCTAATAAAACTGAAGAGCATATAGAAGAAGAAAGTGCTGCTAACGACACATTCACTTGTGACGATGATTCTGAAATGAAGCTAGAAGATGATTCAAAGAAAATACCAAGTCGAGGTACGTTAAATGTGTCAAACATGGATCTTGGGAAGCCAATTCTGCATGAGGAAAAGATTCAAGCCAATTCTATCTTATCAAATGAAAATGCTTCTATACTGTCAAACAATTCAAAAGGCAATTTAAATGCAAGCAAAGCATCTGAAGATGGTGTAGATTTCGTACAAGAAACGCCAGTTGAAGATGAAATTGAATCAGAAGAGGTGATTTCCACTGAGCCTGACCAAAAGTTGAATAACCTTACGAGTCTTTCCGCTTCAAATAGAACACCCAATAAATCTAATGAGTCGCTAAACAATACATTTGATAGAACTGAACCTGAACTATCTGCTCGAAAATCATTAAGACGTCGATCTGTAAAAGAAAATGAAACAGAAGAAAATAAAAGTAACGTCAACGATACATTCAATTTCTCCAAAAATTTGGATTCTCCTCGCGAAAAGAAATCAGAGGAAAAAATTCGTAAGTCAAGAAGACTTACACGATATAGTACAAACATCCAATTGACCCCATGTCGAGGCCAAATCCAATCTACAAGTGAAACTACTACAACACCTTTAGATAATTCTCTTCCGATGAATGCAGATATTGTGAGTAATAAAGAATGCCTTGAAAAGCAGTTGAAACTAAGTTTAAGCAAAGGAAAAGGTCTGGACCGCAAGGAGGAAACATCAATTGAGGAAGAATCTGAAGCAATTACCGAGCAAGAAAACATTTCTTTCGAAGATGAAGAAATGTTCAATAACCCTTCAAACATGTCCATTTCAAATAGTACATTCAATAAATCGAATCGGTCGTTGAACAAAACAGGCGAAAATGAAGCTGAAATATCTTTGCGAAACTCAGTAAGACGTCAAACCTTGAAGGAAGGTCAACTGGAAAAAAGTAACGTTAGCAGTAAGTTTAACATTTCCGCTAAGTTGGATTCTCCACAAGAAGAGAAATTTGGAGCTAAAAGTCGTAAGTCAACGAGACTTTCACAAAAAAGTGCAAACATAGAATCGTTTTCATGTCAAGATTCTCAACAAGAAGAGACATTAGGAGCAAAAAGTCATGAGTCAATGAGAATTTCACAAATAAGCACTAATATCGAAACGATTTCATGTGAAGATTTTCCACAAAAAGAGAAATTAGAAGCACAAAGTCGTAAATCAATGAGACTTTCACAAACAAGTAAGAACATAGAATCGATTTCATGTCAAGATCTAATCCAATCAAATATTAAAAGCATTGAAACCTCATCTCCAAGTAGCATTTCAACGAAAGCGTTAACTAGTCCTTTTTCCGTTAGTGGAAAATGCATTGAAAAGCAGTTAAAGCTAAGTTTTAACGCTTGTGAAAATGATGTGAATTTCGTACTAGAAACGCCAATGAAAGACATATCTAAATCGTTGAACCAAACATTTGATAATGTTGAAAGAAGTGAAAAGCATGAAACTTCTCGAAAAAAATCGTTGAGGCGTCGATCTGAAAAAGAAAGTGAACCAGTGAAAGATAATGCCCACACTACTGATAACGCTTCTGAAAATGGTGTGAATTTCATGCTAGAAAGACCAGTAAAAGACCTATCTGAAAGCATATCTGCAAAAGAAAAAACTTTCAGCGAATTCCATGATGTTTCCATACAATCGTTAAACCAAACATTTGATAATGCAGAAAGAAGTGAAAAGCATGAAACTTCTCGAAAAAAATCGTTAAGGCGTCAATCTGAAAATGAAGGCGACCCAGAAAAAGATAATGCCCACGCTACAGATAACGCTTCTGAAAATGATGTAAATTTCATGCTAGAAACACCAGTGAAACGCCTATCTGAAAGTACATCTGCAAAAGAAAAAACTTTCAGCGAATTCCATGATGTTTCTATACGATCATTGAACCAAACATTTGATAATGCAGAAAGAAGTGTAAAGCATGACACTTCTCGAAAAAAATCGTTAATGCGTCGATCTGAAAAGGAAGGTGAACCAGAGAAAGATAATGCCCACGCTGCAGATAAATTAACTTCCACAGCTTCACATGAAAATAAATCGGATGAAAACCGGCGAAAATCTTCACGGCTTTCCAGAACTAGAACAGAGATCGAATCGATTTCACCGCAAGACCAAATCGACGAAAGCAATAGGGGAATTCAATGTGAAACAGTTACAACACCTTTAGCTGATTCACATTCCGTGGTTGGAAATGATGATAGTAACAAACCAAGTACTGGATTGGTACATAAAAGCCCTAAATTGTTTGGCATCAAAGAGATGCTGAAAACTCCCAAAATATCCAAGGATATTGACTTTACTGGAGTTAAGGAACTGGTGCGAGGGCGCAAATCGACAGTAGGCTTGAGAAATGTCGTAGGAGTCAAGGAACTATTTAATACACCAAAGCAAGGCGGCCTGACCAACTTGGTAGGTGTCAAAGAATTGATTAAAACGCCTAAAGCTGGTCAAGGATTAATTGATGCTAAAGGCATGAAAGAATTGTTCAACACCCCAGCACGAGACGACCTTACCGATGTATTCGGCGTAAAAGAATTAGTCAACACACCCAAACCCTGTACTGGACTAGATGATCTAAAAGGTATGAAAGAGTTGTTTAATACACCTACTCGTGATGATCTGACTGATGTTTATGGTGTGAAAGAACTAGTTAATACACCGAAACCAAATGTCGGGTTGACTGATTTAAAGGGTATGAAAGAACTTTTCAACACACCAACTCGTGATGATTTAACTGATGTTTTTGGTGTCAAAGAACTTGTAAATACACCACAAATTGAACGAGGTTTCGAAGATCCTAAGGGTGTTAAGGAACTGTTTAATACACCAGCTCGGGACGATTTGACAGATGTTCTTGGAGTGAAAGAACTAGTTAATACTCCGAAACCTGAAGTAGGTTTGGAAGATGGGAAAGGTGTTAAGGAACTATTTAAAACACCATCAGACAACACCGGCTATGTTGATACCAGAGGTGTAAAAGAACTTTTCAAGACGCCCACTGTGGAGCAAGGACTAGATGATGGAAAAGGTGTAAAAGAGCTGTTTAAAACACCGCGTTCTACTCCTGGTAAACGTGATGCTAGGGGCATTAAAGAACTTTTTAATACTCCAGCACAATATAACGTGTCTGATGTTAGAGGTGTAAAGGAACTAGTGAAAACTCCGATTGAAAAATCACCAATCCTAACAGGGATGCGTGAGTTAATGAGAACTCCATATGTTTCCTCATATGAAGATAATGAGGGTTTAAGCGATGTGTTTAAAACGCCTGCATCCAGAGGCGTTATGGTTTTAAGTACACCAAAGAGTATAGCTGTTGAAAAATTAACATCTACAGGAAATCTTTTGAAAACTCCGAAAGAACTGAATGTACTTGAAGACATTGAAGAAGTCGAGGAAATATTCAAAACTCCAGTTTCTGATCTAATAAACTCAGAATTGCAAAATGATGACAGTTTAAATGTATCTCCCGAAGAGTCATTTGATAAACTCGTTGGGAAGCCATATACTCGCCGTACATATGGACGTAAAAGCGTCAATCCCAGGATTTTGCCTATTCCCATTGCAAGTGGAAGTGCCGAAGACAACGCGAAAACAGATATTCAGGAATGGGTAGATAATGTGGTGACTTTGCCGAAAGTTGGCCCCGAATTACAAACAACGGAAGAAATAATCATAAATTCACCCGTTGTAAAGCTACATCGTAAGCCATTAGCCACGAGCAGCTCTATTAAGCCCAAAAACAATCGAAGATCCTCCAGATTTACAAATGCCCTTCTGAAAGATGGCGACCTGAACGAAGTTAGTGGTATAGAGCAGCTGGATGATTCATTTCTTTCATCAAGTGAAATATCTGGTGTGTTGGTTGAAAACGATGAAAGAAGTAAATCAATTATTGTCGACACTTTAACAGTCAGTCCCGAAAAAAGGAAAAAAATATCAAGCTCGAGGAAAGACTCTATAACTTCAAAGACACCGCAAAAAGCTGTACAGTTTGTTGATTCATCACATCATGCCATCAAGGTTACCCCTCAAATTCGACGGTTACGCAATCGGGTGTCAACTCCGTATACAAAAAAAGGATTGCCACCGGACTCGACTACTGATCCTTTTGCAGACTTATCAATTCAATATATTGATGAATCTTCACCCAAGATATCAGATTCGAAAGAAAAAAGCAAAAATACTTCATTGTATAAGATTCGACGAAGTGGAAGAACTAACGATATATCGCTGGAACTAATTGATTCCAAAGAAAGTAGCACGAAAAGAAGTACGATACTTAATACAATTAATAATTCTACAATTGGCGCAGATGTTGAATTTATTTCGACACAAGAAAATAGCATAAATTGTTCGTCTGTCGTGAAAACAGGACGTATATCGAGAAAAACTATAACAGAATCTGGTTGCGTAATTTCTATAAGTGATGATGAAATTCTAAATGGTACTTCCCGCTCTAAAGAAGGTAAGAGCCTTTTGCAATCAGCTTCGAAGACGCCAGATTCTGGACCAGTTGAATTTGTTGCTACAAATGAGTTGAGCGCAGTTTCTGATAATAATCAGATTCAAAGCGTAGATGCCCTCCAAAGTATAAATAACACTTCAGAAAATATCACACTTATTGATGTAGGAGCTAGCATAGACGATACTAAAGAAGCTTCACTGGATTATGTTTCGGAAAATATTTCCGGAGAATGTTCCACGTCCTTGGTAGATTCAGTGAGTTATAAAGAAGAAGAAGAAAAATTATTAAATTTATATGATACCAGATTGTCCGACACAGCAAGCCAAACTTTAGAAATTGTGTATGTAGATTCCAATAGTAGAACGGAGAGCACAAACGTTTCTGCTGATGCCGGCGGTATTAATTTTGATGATGAACTCTCATCAATATCTATTAAATCGAATAGACAATCTCTAAGAAAGTCAGTTATATCAGTAAACGAAGAGTCATGTGTAGAAAAATCAATGGACGGAAATACAACACAGAAATCTCTTAATGTCAAAGCTATTGAGCTTTCTGAAAGAAATAATTCCACGCAAAAAACAAATGCACTTAATCAAACCACATGTTCGTTTAGCAATCTAAGCGTAGAACAGGTACCACAAAATAAAAGCGAAAATATGTCGAACGAATTCGAGAATTTCGATGACAATCTTGAAGTAAAGCAACGCTTTGTCGGCAGCTCACTTACACCTAATGCCAATAAAAGCAAACAAACGGGAAAAAATACAAGAAAAACGATGGGCTCTATTGGCAGTTCGGAGCCAATCGATTTTGAGGCTGAAAAAATGCGACTCGAGTTCACTCATTTCACTATGAATCCGAAAGTGATGATGACTCGTGCCACTTCGCAATTGGAATTACAGACACCTAGGTTAACGGTTAGCCGGCGCACAACTGGGAAATTGCCACTTAATCCATACTTCAACGTGGAAGCAGAAAGAGAACGCAGGAATTTGAGCATCGAGTTTGAAAACTTCAACGCAAACAAAGTAAGACGTAGCTTTCGAGGACAATCTTTAAGTCCATTAAAACGTAAAAATGATATAAAAAAACGAAGAACTGTCGGTCAGAAACCATTGATAGATGAATCTTTCGATTATGAATATGAGTTAGAACGAAGAAATATGAGCCTTGAGTTTAGTCAGTTTGAACCAGTACCATTAAAAAGAATTAATTTAAGAAGCCGTTCATTAATATCAAACGTAGAAAAGATAGACTTAGAACAATCGAAAAATCGCTTAACCATGGGCCAATTGTCCAAAAATAAATTCGACTATGAAGCTGAAGTAGATCGAAGGAACATGAGTTTAGAATTCGAAAATTTCAAACCTGATGCACAAGTTGCTCTTAACTCCAGAAGAATGACTGTTGGCGTCAATAAAGCATTCGTTTCAAAGCCCTATAATAGATTATCTGAGGGTCAAAATGTAACTGAAACCAACTTCAACCTACTGGCCGAAAAAGAACGGAGAAAATTAAGTTTGGATTTCCAGAACTTCGATGAAAATCCTTTAAGAAAACCACGAACTCGGGGCCAATCTGAAAAATTCGACTCAATCGGTGCAGGTTCTTCAGCCAAAAATAATCGAAAAACGTTAGGAGAATATCCTTCAAGTGATGACTTCAATCTGGAGCGTGAAGTTGAAAACTACAATTTAGAACGTGCATTTGAAAACAATCAAGCAAGTCACTCACAAAGTCCGGTGAAAAATACAGAGGTAATTAATTTTTAGAAATGTTTGATTCGAGTCGTCACAGTTTATGTAACATTATATTTTCAGATGGTAGACAATAATGTAGAGGAAGCTGCTGGAACAAAAATTTCAAATCATCAAGACATAATTTTGAACATCGTAGAAGTGCCAGAAGGAAAGAATGAATCAGAAAATGAATATACAAATGATAGTTCAACAAAAGTTACTTCAAAGACAAGCGAAACCGTAGACGTTGAATTGGAAGCTGATGCCAAAGCACGTCATGTACGATTTGGGGAAAATGTCTATTATGAAATAAGTCTATTAGAATCTTATGATTCAAATAAAAGTCAAATTAAAAATTCAAGAGTTGCGAAGAAGCCAAAAGCAGCTGCCACGAAACGGACACTTGAAAAGGAAATCTTAGCCCCGAGATCTAGATCACGGAGAAATAAGACGGGCTATGATGATGGTTATACTGAAGGAATTTCAGAACATGGAGTTGATCACAATGCGCTTAAACCAGACGATAAAAATAAAGAAAATGTCACAACTCGCCGAGGAAAACGTAATAGAACTATTGTTCAACAGACAGAGGAAAAACTTGACGAAGTTAATTCTCTTGAAATGGCAGAACCATCTAATCATAATGATGCAGAAATAAGCGATAGCAATAGAGTAGCTACAGAACCACCGGTACCGGAGGAAGTAGCAACATCACTAAAATCGTCATCTAATGAGCCTTTAAAACCACAACGAGGCAGAAAAGCGACAGTTAAAAATCGTAAAGAAATTCAATCCGAGTCAGTTGATGATACTTCAAAGGTTGAAGGATATGCAAGTAACATCACAGTACCAGAGAGAGAAATAGCAGTTGTGGAAAGTAACGTAAAGGATGAGAGTGAAGAAAATAATACGAAGACGCGCTCACGGCGTGGTAAGCAGACTGGTTCTAACAAACGTGCAAAGCAAAAAGAAGATAAAATCAACATTAAAGATGAAAATACTATTGTGGTCGGTCCCGGTAGCAATGATACAGATACCAACGACGCAGAACATCAGAACCAGGAAAAACAGCGAGTTGACACTACTCAAGAAAATGTATTAAATGAAGAAAGCATCACAAAAACTCGTCCCCGACGCCTTAAAACCAGAGTTGAAACTGAAACCTCTGTTTCCGAGGTAGCAAATTCAAACGAAGGAACATTATCTGGCAATGTCGTCGTCACTGCTAATGACACCAGGATAGACACTACGCCTGTCACAATAGATTCGAAAGAGATACAAGAAGCTGAAACGATTTCAAAAATCCTTGATAATCCTGTCGAACATGAAGAAATAGAAAAAGATGGTAAAGACAATATGCTTGAAGAACGAAATGACAATAAGCCATTGAGAAAGATGGGTAGAGCGAGGAAGGTGGCTCAAATTAATGAAGAAGTCAGGTCAAGTCCTCGAACCAGGGTTCGATCAAACGCCGAAAAGACAACGACCAAAAAAGATGAAGTCAAAACAGTGGAAATTCAGCAAGTAAACAAAACAGCAAATGACGATAAAATGGATAGTTCTGCGAAAACCCCAGTTATACAAGCAGACATAAAAGAATTTAAATCTAATGAAAACTCGGTGAAAAAGCAACGAACTAGGAACACGAGGCAAAAGCCCACCGCGGAAATTTCAAATAGTGATGGAGCACCGCCGACAAAAAGATCTCAAAGAATTGTATCGAGTGATGTGGAAAATAAAAAAAATTCAGATGAATTTACTATGGATACCTCTAGTTCAGGTCTTGGTGTTGATCAAAGTGAGCCCATTATTAGCGAAAGTAGAAGGCGCAACCTAAGACGGAAACCTTTATTAGAAACTGATGGGCTTAATGCAGAAACTCCTGCTGATATCGTTCCAGCAAAACGTACACGACGACTTGCGTCAAATATCGAATCGACAGCAAGCGATTCGAAAACCAAAGGAAGAACAACACGCGCAAAGGTAGATACGGAAGATAAGGAAAATATAAAAATCATGCCAGAAAATATTACAAATGATGCGAACGCATTTAAAATTCCAATCGAAATAATGCCTAAGGTCGATGAAACACCACTTAGACCAGAATATTCGGAGAACGATCTAAAAGATCCAGAAACGCCAAACTCATTGTCTTCCACTAATATGGTACCGGCAAAGCGGACCCGAAGACTTGCATCAAACACGAAGGCAACTGTTGACAATGCGAAGCCAAAAGGAAGAGCGGGACGTGCAAAAGCAAAAGTTGAGGATGAAGAGGACGTTAATATTATAGTTGAACCTGCTGCCGATGAAGTCCTTCAAAGTACAGGTGAAGGAACCCGCAAAAATCCCGACACTAAATTAATAGTGGAATCAAACACTCTCGTTACAAATCCATCAAAAGGACAGGTGCAAGAATCAGAACCAGTAGCAACTAGACGAAATAGAAGACTTGCATCGGTAGATATTGAGCCAACGGAACGGAGGCCCACAAACAGAACTGCACGAACCAGGGGGAAAAAAGAAGAAAACGAAGATTTTCAATCAATCGCGGCAAATGAGTCAAAGGAGCACGAGAGTATAGATGAGAAAACTGAACGTGAAGAAATTGTTTTTAAAACTCCGAATGAAGTGAAACCGAAACGGCGAGGCGCTAGGCTCAGATCGACGACGGATACGCCCACCAAAGATTCAGCTGAAACAGCCAGCACTGTGCCAGCGAGAAGGACTAGAAGGCTGGTTTCAGTAGAAACTGTTCCCCAAAATACACCAGAAATAAGCGCCAGAACTTCGTCAGACGAACTAGTGACTTCAACTGAAAAAAATAATGGAAAGCTTGTTGCGGTAGAGTCGCAGGAAAAGGAAAGTTTACTTAAACTAAAACCTAAACGTGGGCGAAAAGTTGCAGCTAAAACTCAACCATTCACACCGGAAATTGAGCAGAATAAAGATGACAATCCCGAAGAGATGACGACACAGCCGAACGAACAACCAAATGATCCTGAAATAACACCCAAAGAATCAAACTCAAAAACAATTAAACGAGGACGTCTTGCCAAGCGAAAAGTTGAAAGTGTTGAGGTAAATACCGATGAAGCTGTGTCGAGGACAAGATCGCGAAGAAAATAAAAAGCATGTTCAATTCTCGCTTAGTATCTAAGAGAGATATTTTTCTATATAGATTTTTGTTTGCTTTGTGATATACACATGAATTTTAACCAACATAAAGGTTTTTGCTTTGATCCGTTTTATACATTACGATTAGTAAGGCTTTTTTATATTAATGATTTCAATTTTATTTTCAAATAAATGGAAATGTCAATACCTGTAATGAAGTAATTTGTTTGAGAGATAGACGAAAGAAGTTTCAATTGGATTTAGATTGGTGTAAGTTGAGTAGCAGCATTATGATTTTGCCAGAAGGGCTTTTATCTCGACCTATGAAAAAAAAAGAAAAAATACAAAGCGACCGCATCTTGTGTCGGTATTTAATTTTGACTTAATAAATCCTTGAAGTTAGAATGCATATCGAAGAAAATTCAAATTCGCAATCAAATGAAATCGAATGGCAATACTCGGAACTTTTAAACAGGAGTTGGAATTGTTTTGTTAAAAAGCTTAAATTGAAACAGCGGGGACGAGATCAACGATGCCTTTAACTGGCAGTCGCGGCCAGACATATTAATGGCGTAATTCAAAACTAAATAGAATATTAAATAGATTAATTTGCTTTGCGCAACCAGTACATTTTCATTTTGAGACTACTTGGAACGTCAAAGTCAAAGTCAAAAGCGCTTTATTTAATACTAATCGTTATAAATTTTAAAAGAATATAAAGCAAATTCCAAACAATAACAATAAAAAACTTAATGGCCCAAATGGCTCTCTAAATTTGTACGTTATCATTCATCACATTTAAAAAAAGAAGCTATAGCAAATTCAAATCAATGGATTATTACATATTTTTACAATTCAATTGGAAAAAGGAGAAAAAACCAACCAACACTATTCTAAAATTATTTATAATAACACTACAGTGAACTTTGACCCTACACCTAATATGTTTTAACTTAATTCTAATAAATGCTATCAAAAACTTTATCTTATATTTAAAAATCTATCTATAACAATGTTCCTAACCTAAGCGTTTTACCTTATCTCTAACCTAATGTGATAAACATAATATAAACCTAGCCTATACCTAATTTTTAACAAAAATAAACAACACTAAATGTAGCAATAATGAGCTGAAACTTAAAAACTCAATAACGAAAAACACCAAAACTGAAAATACGCACGAATAATTTAGACATTGTCATTCAGCCACCAATATCTAGATTGCCCCGTCTCAACTCGATCAGCTGCAACGAACCTAACAAATGAGTATCTCCATTGGAATTGTTGGTCTCGTGAACTCAAATTCGGAGGATATTTTATCTTCTTATCGGTGGCCCGTCGATATATGTGATATATGATTGGGACGCCGTCAGAATCAAAAACATATCCATGCATGTCCAAATACACGAATGCTTCTGGAGGAATGAAGCCAGTAGCGAGGCAAGTCGCTATATACCCGTCTGTGGGGTGGAACGGCTGTGAAATCCAAGGGTTTTCACTCACAGTCACAGATCTTGCGATATGATTCCGCAGAAGTTTCAATATGAAGGTATCGACTCTAGTCACTTCAGCAGTTTGATAAATTTTTCTATTCGATATATAATGTTTCCAATCCGTCTCAGGCTTTCTGTACAAACCAGTACATGCACAAGGACATTTCCTTTCGAAAACTCTTAATTTTTCATAGTACTAGCGGTCTGGTTGTACCAGATCTGACATCCATATGTCAAAACTGGTCTAACCAGTGTCTTGTAACAGATAATTTTGACCTTTTGATCAATGTATTTGGAATGAAAGAGTTTTCGAAGGGCCATGACTACTTTTAGTGCCTTACTGAGCATGATTTTCACATGTTCAGTATAGTACAGATACTGATCGAGATAAACACCGAGGTATCGAACACAGGATTTATGTGGAACCCGTTCAAGACTACCCTCACCAGCCATGATGTGGAAATCTTTCCAATTACGTTTCAGGTCTTGACTGACCCCCCGCAGGGTTGTCCGAAATAAGATTGTTTCACACTTCTGCGCATTGATTTTCATTCGCCAATTGTAAGTGTACAGCTGTACATCATTGAAAATTTTTTGGAGATTGCTCTGAACTATTGTAGCTTTTCGGTCTGCCGTATAGATGATCAGATCATCAGCAAACGCTACCAATGATCGCGTTGGCGAGACGTTAAAATCAAAGCCGTTCAATAGCTTGCGAATAAAGATTGAAAAGAGCAGAGGCGCAGTAACTGTTCCCTGCTGTAGACCATTCAAGACCTTGAACTCGCGCATTGTTGTCAGATTTCCATCAGTTACGACAAACGATTTCCCGTATAACATATTGCACATCATGGCGATAAGGTGTCTGGGGAACTTGTCCTGAAGGAGTTTAAAAACTAGTCCATCTAACCACACCGTATCGAAGGCTTTCTCCATATCAATGAGACATGCTCCAACACATTGTCTATCATTTAGTTTCCAACAGATGTCTGAGGTTACTTTCGTTATTGCATGTGTGGTCGAATGCCTGGCACGAAAACCAAATTGGCAATTCGGCATCAACTCATATTCCTCAATGTGGGCGTTTAATGCTCTGTTGAGTATCACTTCAAACACCTTGCTGATGTTAGGCAGCAAGCTGATTGGGCGATAGCTTTTGGGGCATGAAGATTCTTTTCCTTTCTTCAAGATTGGAAATGCCTTAGCCTTTTTCCACTCATTTGGGAAATATGAATTGCTCAACATGTTGTTGAACAATATGCAATAATTCCTAATAGCAACCTCCGGCAAATGTCGGAGAACTACATTTGGAATACCATCAGTACCATATGATTTCTTGTTGTTTATCCTGCGAAATATGAAACACAAGTCTTCATAGCTGACAAAATAATCAATAAGATTCAAGCTCGGTATGAGGTCAGATGTTAATGTTTCATTGAAATGAAGAATTGATTGGCCGTTCAGGCTTGACTTGAAGTCGGAAACTTTTGCTTCAACGATCTCTGAAACTATTTCATTCCCTCTCTCAGGGTTTGGTAGATGAACCAATTCAAAATGTGTTCCAATTAGGGCAAGTTTATCCAATCCTTCACAAATGATCCTGTTTCCATTTCTATCCGGAGTCGTACTATCAATTTCGATACCAGCCCTATCGAGAAGATTGATCTCATCACTAGTGACTTCAAGATTCGATACCTTCACTCGAGACTTCTTGCGGAATATGCTATTCACTTTCGTGAACACGCCGTCTGGGTCCTGTGGGCTAATACTCCTCAATTTTTCCGCCCATTGATTGCTGACCTCACTCCTGAAGTATGACCGGATTAAGTTCCGGACATTCTTCAGATGTAATTTCAACAAAGACAACGAGGGATGGTTGTAATCCAAAAATCGTCGATAAATATTGTTGACGCGTGTGAGAAGAAGGTTTTTCAATCTTTTCAACCTTGCGATGGTTGGTGTTTCATATCCTTCCATATTGTTTCGAAGTTTAATCTTGGGAACTACTTTCTCAATCGTTTCCAAAGTCAGCTTCTCTAACTTCGACAAATAGACATCTATTTCATCGTTAGTTAGATTCCTGTCATTAGGAACCATTGAGCAAGAGTTGCCACCATCAGAAGGGGGACATTGCTTCTGGTACTCCCGATTAAACTTCTTTTGAAACTTTCCCCAGTCTGTTTTTTTGAAGTTCAACCGATGATTTTCGTGTTGAACTGGAATGAGGAAGAAATCATCCCTTTGATGATTGATTTCCATTACGATTGCGTTATGGTCGCTATCATAAGGAAGCACCTGCAGTTTCCGTTGAGGACTATTAAAGTTGAATTCGTGTCTTGCGTCAGCAATGCAGAGGTCCAAATATGAATTTGTCCTAGGGTATGTTGGGAACTCCGACCCATATAGATTGCACCTGTATTCAATCTGGTTCTCTGTTATCCACGATTTCAGGAATACACCTCTTGGATTATTGGTGGCGTTCTGCCATGATGTATGCTTGGCGTTCAGGTCACCAGCAAGAATATAATAATTATGAAGCCTGTTCAATTCGAGTATTTCAAACAAGGAATTGAGTTCCTCCTTGAGCCTGAGAACAGTTCCACCAGTTGCATAGGCAGAGATAACGAAGAGGTTATCCCCACCTGGCAGTGAAATTTTGATAACGGACACTTCAAGAGATTCAAAGCTTTTGAATTCGACTTTTTCAATATTTTGGAAACGATAGGGTCTTCGAACCAATATCCCGGTGCCACCTCCCCCATCACCTATTACCCTATCGTTTCTTACGAATTCAAAATCCTTGAATGTCATGGAGTGCCATGAATTGAGGTGGGTTTCGGTGAGAAGCATGATGTCAGGCTTTTGCTTAACAATGAATTCAAGGAGATAATCACGCCGATGTATAGTAACAATGGAGTTGACGTTGATCGAGATGAGACGAATCCTATTCATGGGAATGTGATTGGATGACAAACTATTTTGGAGCATGTTGACCTAAACTTTGAACAACGAAATTGATTTTTTGGTCTTGCTTATTAATTCTATCTGAAAGCGATTCAAGTTGCTGGTAGATTTTAAGAACAGCTCATTATTGCCACTTACGTTATTTATTTTATTTATATTGTTGTCTGCTGGTCCTCTGGCAGCAAGTGCAAATGATACCCCGGATTTGATGAAGTTGGAAGGTAACAGATTGTGATTTACTTTGGTTTGCTTTGGGGAAAATTTAGCTCTTGCATCTTGATACCGAGGGCATCCTCGGTATGATGCTGGATGACCAAATGTACCGCAATTAACACAATATAATTTTTCTTTTGGCTCCATCTGAGCCAATTTGCATTCACCGGGGGCGTGGATATCTTTGCACTTAACACAGCGATAGTGCATTACACAATTGGCAGCCGAATGACCGAATCGTTGACACCTGTAACACTGGTTGACCTCAGTTTTTTGGAGGCGTTCCCAACTCACAACTCTAAAGTTTAAGTACCTTACCTGTTGGAGGGCACTCGGACTGCTGTCGTTGGAAATTTGGACCAAATAAAATGGTAATATTTTACCTTCTACAGTTGATCTCCTTGTAGCAAAATTTTTCACACACATGAACTTAACAGCTGGTGCTGCTTCCTGCAACATCTCAAGGAGATCAACTGTATTCTCCCCACAGTCCAGGCCCTTCAACAGGAAGGTCTGATTTTTTTCCGCCTTTGGCGTATATGTAAAGTGGGGAGCTTGGACACTATTAAGAGCATCTTTCGCCTGTTTGAAGTCAGCCAGTGTCTTTGTCTTGATCGAGAGCTTATCACCGGTCACTCTCTTAATTTCATTGTTTTCGATTTTATGTTCGGCTGCCAATAACCGAATCATATCTCCTCCACGCTGCCCAAAAACGTTTATTGGAGGAAGTTTTTCATTTACCTTATTAATTTTATTAGGAGGACCAGCAGACACACCGGTTGGCTTCTTCTCCTTTTGCTTATTTTTTAATTTTAAATATTTAATGAAATTATTATCGCTATCAATATTACCTATCTTATCGTTGCTCTCTATCTCGACGTCCATTTCTTCGTGCATTGCAGACAGCGCCGCATAATAATTGGCGCTGTCGTTCGCTCCTCCTGCGCTCAGGATATTTTCCGCATCATGGATTGTCTTGCTCATGTCTTGCGATTTCGTTTTATATGTTGGTACTCCTTTCCCGTTGGTCTTGCTTGTTGTTTCCTGTTTTTCATTCTTCTTAGTTAGTATCGGCTCTTCTTTGCCGGACGTATTCTGTGGCTTCGCTTTTTGTTTGCTCCCATTTGACAACGTCCGGACCATATCTTCCAAACTCTGTATCCGGAGTTTTAATTCGTCATTTTGTTTCGTAACCCTTGCATTCTCCATGGTTACTTTTTCATAATCTTCGCTTGAAATCGTAATTCGCTTTCCATGCTCACAATTGTCTTGTTCATTTTTCCGCTTGTTTATTTTATCATTTGTAATTTTCAAAATGCCTGGCTCTGGGTCCCCCAGCGGCGGGAAGCCGTCGGGCTCCTCCATCCCCCCGGTGAAAAAAAAACTTTTTTCTTTCTTGAAACTTTCTCGCAGGTAAAGTCAAGATACTCGATAAATTGTTCGAATGGTTCGACGATGTAATAAGTTTCTTTATAAAATTACTTTCTAATTGACGTTTTTAAAAATTATTTTAAACACGTCTACACGCAACGAGTGCTAGACGTAGAATATTTACTTGGAACGTCTGTAGCTGTGGGAGCAAATCCCTGGATTTTGCAGCCGCTCCACTTCAGAGACAGTACATTAAGCTTTGTCTCAACACTGGCTTCATACCTCCAAAAACATTCGTGTATTAGGACATGAATCTGTATGTGTTTGATTCTGACGGTGTTCTGATTTTATTATATCGCAAGCTATTGAACGGCTTTGATTTTAACGTCTCGCCAATGCGATCATTGGTAGCGTTTGCTGATGATCTGATCATCTATACGGCAGACCGGAAAGCCACAATAGTTCAGAGAAATGTCCAAGAAAAGTTAATTGATGTATAGCTGTACACTGACAATTGGCGAATGAAAATCAATGCGCAGACGTGTAAAACAATCTTGTTCCGGACAACGTGCAGGGGGTTGGTTGGTTTTTTCTCCTTTTTCCAATTAAATTTTAAAAATATGTAATAATCTTCATTGATTTGAATTTGCTATAGTTTTTTTTTTAAATGTGTTTAATGATAACGTACAAATTTAGAGAGCCATTTGGGCCATTGTTTTTTATCGTTATTGTTTGGATTTTGCTTTATATTCTTTTAAAATTTATAACGATTAGTAGTAAATAAAGCGCTTTTGACTTTGACCAGAAACGTGATTGGAAAGATTTCCACATCATGGCTGGCGAGGGTAGTTTAGAACGAGTTCTACATAAATCCTCGGTGTCTCGATCAGTATCTGTACTATACTGAACATGTGAAAATCATGCTCAGTAAGGCACTAAAAGTAGTCATGGCCTTACGAAGACTCTTTCATTCCAAATACATTGATCAAAAGATCAAAATTATCTATTACAAGACCCTGATTAGACCCGTTTTGACATATGGATGCCAGATCTGGTACAACCAGAGTGCTAGTACTATGAAAAATTAAGAGTTTTCGAAAGGAAGTGTCTTCGTGCATGTACTGGTTTGTATAGAAAGCCTGAGACGGATGGGAAACATTATATATCGAATAGAAGAATTTATCAAACTGCTGAAGTGACAAGAGTCGATATCTTCATATTGAAACTTCTTCGGAATCATATCGCAAGATCTGTGCCTGTGAGTGAAAACCCTTGGATTTCACAGCCGTTCCACCCCACAGACGGGTATATTGCGACTTGCCTCGCTACTGGCTTCGTTCCTCCAGAAGCATTCGTGTATTTGGACATGAATCGATATGTTTTTGATTCTGACGGCGTCGCAGTCATATATCACATATATCGACGGGCCACCGATAAGAAGATAAAATATCCTCCAAATTTGAGTTCACGAGACCAACAATTCCAATGGAGATACCCATTTGTTAGATTCGTTGCAGCTGATCGCGTTGAGATGGGACAATCTAGGTACTGGTGGCTGAATGACAATGTCTAAATTATTCGTGTTTATTTCCAGTTTTTGTGTTTTTCGTTACTTCGTTTTTGAGTTTCAGCTCATTATTGCTACATTTAGTGTTGTTTATTTGTGTTAAAAATTCGGGTTAAGTTAGGTATATGTTATGTTTATTATATTAGGATTAGAGATAAGGTAAAACGATTAGGTTAGGAATATTGTGATAGAATATTTTAGAATAATATAAAGTTTTTGATTGAATGTTATTAGAATTATGTTATAACATATTAGGTGTAGGATCAAAGTTCACTGTTGTGTTTAAATTATAAATAATTTTAAGATAGTGTTGGTTGGTTTTTTCTCCTTTTTCCAATTGAATTTCAAAATATGTAATAAACTTAATTAATTGAATTTGCTTTAGTTTTATTTGATGAAATGTGTTAATGATAACGTATAAATTTAGAGAGCCATTTGGGCCATTAAGTTTTTGATTGTTATTGTTTGGAATTTGTGTTATATTCTTTTAAAATTTATAACGATTAGTATTAAATAAAGCGCTTTTGACTTTGACGGGCCTTCGATAAGATAAAATCTCCTTTCAAGTTGAGCTCAAAAGATCGACGATTCCAATGGAGATACTCATTCGCTAGGTTTGTTGTATTGAATAAAGCGCTTTTGACTTTGACGTTGGTCGAGCTCGAAAGGAGTAAGCTAGATATTGATGGCTGAATGACAATAGCTAAATTATACGTGATTTGTTTTCGTTTTGTTTCCAGCTCAGCTGTATTTAATGTTATTGTTTGTTTATGTTAATTATTTTGAGCAATAATTTTAGCATGCATGTAAGGAATGTTGGTATGTTAGTAAATACGATTAAGATAATGTTTTTGATTAGAAAGAGGGCCACTAAGCTTTTGATTATTTTTACTTGGTGAAACTCGCTTCGTTTTTATAAAATTAGCAAAGCACTTTTGAATTTGGAAAAAAGTTATCCATGGGAAGCTTTAGCACATACGCAGCGTGTATTTATTCGCGCACTGTTTTATCGTTTGTCGCATTCGCTCAGGATGGCGTTTTCGCGAAAGTGAATAGCTTACTCCGTAAGAAGTCTGTAGTGAAGGTATCGAATCTTGAAATCGCCAGTGATGAGATAAATCTTCTCGATAGGGCTGATATCGAAATTGGTAATACGACTCCGGATAGGAATGAAAACAGGATTATATGTGATGGATTACAGAAACTTGCCCTGATTGGAACACATTTTGAATTGATTCATCTACCAAACCCTGAGAGAGGGAATCAAATATTTTCAGAGGTCGTTCAAGTAAGTTTCCGACTTCATGTCAAGCCTGAACGGTGAATCAATCATTGATTTCAATGAAATATTGACATCTGACCTCATACCGAGCTTGAATCTTATTGATTATTTTGTCAGCTATGAAGACTTGTGTTTCATATTTCGCAAGATAAACAACAAGAAATCATGTGGTACTGTGACGGTATTCCAAATATAGTTCTCCGACATTTGCCTGAGGTGGCTATTAGAAATTATTGCATATTGTTCAACAATATGTTGAGCAATTCATATTTCCCAAATGAGTGAAAAAGGGCTAAAGTATTCCCAATCTTGAAGAAAGGAAAAGAATCTTTGAGCCCTAAAAGGTATCGCCCAATCAGCTTGCTGCCTAACATCAGCTGTTGATCGTTGTTAGATCGATCAATTCAAAAAAGCTTAGATTATTAATTCAAATGATAACGAAACTATTAATACGCAAAATTACAATTCTAGCAATCATTTTGAATTGAGACGATCGAAGCGTATTCCTAAACTTCGACATTTTGAATTTGTAATCTTATACTTATGCTTCGTTCCTCCAGAAGCATTCGTGTACTTGGATATGAATCGATATGTTTTTGTTTCTGATGACGTCCCAGTCATATATCACATATATAGTAGAGCCACCGATAAGAAGATAAAATATCCTCCAAATTTGCGTTCACGAGACCAACAATTCCAATGGAGATACTCATTTGCTAGATTCGTTGAAGCTGATCGAGTTGAGACGGGGCAAACCAGGTATTGGTGGCTGAATGACAATGTCTAAATTATTCGTGTTTATTTTCTTTTTTCGTGTTTTCTGTTACTTAGTTTTTGAGTTTCAGCTCATTATTGCTACATTTAGTGTTGTTGTTTATTTGTGTTAGAAATTAGGTATAGGTTAGGTATATTTTATGTTTGTTTTAGTAGGTTAGAAATAAGATTAAACGCTTTGGTTAGAAATATTGTGATAGACATTTTTTAGTACAGGGTGCGGCAGCATAACTTTTTTTTTGAAATGCCCGCCCTTAAAGTGCTAACTGTTATAGCGCGGCGCTAGTAGTCTCATTCGAGAGAGGTGATTTTAAAGTTTTGCTCATCCCTTGGTTAGTCGCAATCATGCGTTGGAACAGTGCGGAGCGTGCATTTACCGTTGAAAAATTGAAAATTTGTTTTGTTGAATTTTGAAAAAAGGAAGTTATGCTGCCGCACCCTGTATAAGATAAAAATTTTAATTGCATTTTTATTAGAATTAGGTTATAACATATTAGGTGTAGGATCAAAGTTCACTGTTGTGTTTAAATTAGAAATAATTTTGAATAGTGTAGGTTGGTTTTTTCTCCTTTTTCCAATCAAGTCAATGTATATGTAATAATCTTTATTAATTTGAATTTGCTATAGTTTTTCTTGATGAAATGTGTTTAATGATAACGTATAAATTTAGAGAGCCATTTGGGCCATTAAGTTTTTTATTGTTATTCTTTGGAATTTGCTTTATATTCTTTTAAAATTTATAACGATTAGTATTAAATAAAGCGCTTTTCACTTTGACTTTGACTTTGAGAGCGTGAGATTTAAAAAGGGAGTATTGTATTCTCTTGGTAATTATAACTACATAAATAAATATATAATATAATCCAGTAATGCATGCACAATCATGTAAGTGCTGCCATCTAAAATCAATTTTATGTATAGTATAGAGATATGACCAGCCGCTATGTATAAGCAGATCATATTTGAATCTTGAGCGGTCAACTTGTATCAATAATTAAGTATTCTAATAAAGTCTTCTTTATATTCTTACTTCGTTGGGGTCGTTAATCTTATATACAACAGTTTTAAACAAGCTTTTGGATGAGATCACGCCACCTCGCGTATTTTAAGGTCTCCGAATCAGTTTAATGCATTTTTTCTAACTTTTCCTTCTTCTATATCTTTTCTACGCATCATATTGCTGCAACATTGTCAATTTCAGTGAATCTGGTAAGAATTCGAAAAATGTTTATTTCATTGGAATAAGAAAATGCTTCACTTGGATATGAAACGTAACGTTCTTTTATATAAATCCAAAATTTCAAATTACAGAGCTATAAGTTATTACTTAGAAATAGAAGTAGTTAACGCTATACATAAAATTCGATTCGAATTTTTGGAAGAAAGAACTATTGGTTGAAATAATTGATTCGTTTGTTGCACGAATTTTGTATTGAACATATCCCATATACTCATAGATTAGTTTATAACTCAGTGTGGTGTGAGGGAAATCGTCTTAAAACTGCAGTGTACAAATTATAAAATGCATAAACCGATACGGTTACAATGACCAGAAGTGCTCCCGCAAACGCAACACTCAGAAAATTTCCGTCAATAATTCCTGTTGTTGTATGATGAGGTCTTGACCAATCTTCTGTATTGTTACTGTTCGCCCGTTCAGCCATTAAACGTTTCATGGTATTAAGGCGCTCACGTAACACTTCAACAGATTCCGAATTGAAATCATCTAATCAAATTCACGTGAAAATTAATACAATATACATACAATACACGATGTGGATACTTACCGTCTATTGGGTCCTTGTATTTGCTGTCCTCGTACTTTGCATCTTCGTACTTAGATCCCATTTTCTGAAAATTCCGAATATTCGTATGTCGTTGAAATTTGATGTTGCTAAGTTGTAGTATCCACAAAAGTAACAATAATACGGTATGATACTTCTAAATAATTCATGAAACCTGAAAAATCAATAAGGATTCACCGATTTGAACAGCGCATGTCACTGCATGATAGATTAAATAGGTGGGAATATTCAAATTTGATGAAGTTTGCACTGAAAAAAGTTGCGGTAATGTTAACCTGACCCTTCACAGTTGTATTGTCGAAATTAAAGAAAATGTAGTTTAAACGAGATATGAATTTAAAATTTGAAAACTGGTTAATGTAATGCAAGAAATTGGCTTTGGGTTAACACATTGCATTTTCTTTTGGTAAAACATAATTTTATGTTTGGAGTTCTGTTCAAACAATGTACAGACTATTTATTTAGATTGCTTAGTTCCGGTCAGTTTCAGAGGAATACTTTGTTTGCAGTTAGGCAAATTCTTGAAAATATTGATCGAGAAGTACTGTACAGAATAATGCTTCAGATTCGAATCCTAGTCCATCTGACGATAGATGGATAGATATTTTATTGAGTCTTTTCCGTATATACGAGTACATTTTTAACATCATAAAAAGGTACATAGCTTGACAATTCCACTAAAGTAACCAATTCACAGTGATTGAAAAGTTGTACTACACCAGTGGCTTGTAAATTAAAAAGAAATACAATTAAGAATAATTTGCAAAAAAAAGCAATAAGAAAAGAATCGAAGTTTAGACGTGACCGCTTTTTTAGGGAAAGAATTAGAAAAGTTTAAAGAAATTATTTTATTTTCCTTTTATTTCGCTCAATAAAATGCAAAACTCACATTCATCGACATTTGGGGAACCACTTGTTCCCTTCTTCAGTGTGTTTACAATAATTCATCTCAAATTTTGTCTATCTATTTGAGCAGGTGACTTTAAACAAAAATGTAATTACGTTTATTTCCAGGACCAATTTTGAAAAAACTAAACAAGCAAAGCCCTGATGATGCATTTCCCTTACCTATATTCAATCAAGTTCTTTGATACTTTAATCAAGTTTATTACCTCATATGCAACTGATTTGAAAGGTTTATTAACTTTCTTTACTATTTTGACGTCGTTGACGTGTTTCTCATCAATTATGAGTTGGGTGACGGCCGGCAGGATGCTTTGTTTCGAGCTCTTTTTCATCAGCCACTGTTCCGCTTCTCGCTAGTGCTCTTTGAATCTCGTCGTTACTAGTCTTTTAGTTTGGGCGATTGTAGTGAATGGATAACTTCAAAGTCCGTGCAGGACTGCAGCGATGGTCTGCTGCCTCGGCAAAAGAAGATGGAGAGTATCTGCCGAGAATACCCTTGTCTGGGGATGCGTGAATGCGCTGGCAGGCTAGCATTACGGTGTCGTGGGGCGGGTTCATTCCCCATTTCGCATTCACGAATTTCTTGGGGTCGAACAAAAGCAAGGCGACCGAAGTCGCAAAAATTGTAGGCAACTACAGCAGGGGTAAATGACTTGTTCATGGAACAAGAGAAACAAGTAAAGAGGGCGGAATTAGGGTAACTTCGTCCTTACCCGAAGAGGCTCATGGCCCACAAATGAGAGAGGGGCAACCGGGTGGTGATGGAGCCCCCTCGCACCCACCCAACCGGATCAAAATCCATAATTGTTGTAGTGGCCAGGTATTCCTCTTCTGAGTGGAAAACTCATACAACTTAACTTGCATGAGCCTTCCCATCAGAGGAGCAGACCATCGCTGCAGTCCTGCACGGACTTCGAAAATAACTATTCACTACACGATATACATATACCTTCGTACATTAAGGGCACGTTATCTTGAATACGCTGCTTGCTTCTGATATTTGTCTTTTGTCCTTCTCCGACCTTAAAATGCTTTTCAACCGGAGGTGCTGCTCGTCGTAATCGCTTCAGCGCCAAATTTTTTGAATGACTTGATGATTGTTGGTGCCACCTCCGAATATCTGTAAAACACTCTCCACTGGCACATTCTAGCTTTCTCCTGTAAGAAGAGAGAAGAATTATTCCGATAGATGCTTTTTTTCCGAGAACTGCAAAATATTATCGATAAGGCTTTTGCTGAAGCCATTTTTGTAAGCTGTGTCGTAAATGTATTGTAACTCTCCATTGTATCATCCCTTCATCATTGGTATGGTCGCCTATGTACATGCTATGATACGCCACAGATTTTTGTTGTTGAGAGTGCTTTGATATTGCTGGGATATCATCCACACAGTACAAATTCTAAACTGGAATATAGTATTTATAGAAAACGGTCGACAACGCTGATAAATATCCCAGCAACATCAAAGCATTCTCAACAACAAAAATCTGTGGTGTATCATAGCATGGTACATAGACTCCTTGACGTACCAATGACGAAGGGAAGATACAATGAAGAGCTCCAATACATTTACGACACTGCTTACATAAGCATTACGAAAACAGATTAGCTCACATTTTTCAGGGTTAATTCTCGGAGCCCAATCAAACATATAATTGTTTAGCACTTGAAGATGAAAATTAATTTTATTTAAAGCTATTAAAGAACTTGTATCGCTTGCAAAAAGGAATGTTACTTTAAAATTATTTTTCATATTATATTGATGGCTGCAAGGAGTAGCGACCAAATAAAAGTTGAATAGAGATGGACTAAGAACAGAGCCTTGGGGAACACTGGAACACACACTAATTGAAGATGAATAGGAATTACCTATTTTAATCGATAAAAGACGGTTAGTAGGAAAACTCATAAAAATGCGAGCTAAAGGAATAGGACAGTTTCTATTTAAACATTTTTAGGTTAAACGTTATAACTAAACCAAATCGAAAGCCTCTTTAAGGCCGACTATACACGCCCCTGTAACTAGTAATGATTTTAAGTTTTAAGTTTGCGCAGTGTATGAGTGCCGATATGTAATGATTTTTCTACGTCCGTCTCGTTTTGAGGGAGCTTTCCCGAATGAAATCCAAACCGACTTCTCTTCGGTTATAAACGTGAAGTCTTGGCTTATGTCAACGGACTGTACCCATTCGGTCGAAAAGTGCGGAGACCTTTAGTCTACTCCGAGGTGGCTACTGGCAGGATAGCTGGTATGGAGAGGAATTCCGGTCGCAGGCCTCTCGCGAGCATACCAAGTCCAAAATGAAGTATCAGCCGTGCAATACAAATGCTCGATTAAAAACACGTCCAGATCTTCCTTTAAGCTGACTTTACTTTTTTTCATTTCAAATTTCCGACCATATGACCAGTCTAAAATAGAGAAATCTGAAAAAGACAATCTCAATCCAAATCACGTGTCCCCGAATATTCACCGATGTGTCGCCCGAAATAAACTACTTGAATCCAAAAGCGAAATAAGCCACTCGAATTCAAAACCGAATCAATCCACTCTAATTAAAAAGGCGAAGCTAAACTAAAGCAACACGTACCAAACCGCAACAGGAAATCGACCATTCGCGGGTACTCACCTTCATCTTCATTCCCTCGGAAAAACAACGAGCACATACTGAAAAGGATAGCTTTAGCTCTTTTTAGCAATCCATATATTTTCTCCTTTTAAGTTTATTTAGTCGTCTATATCTTTGTATTGAGTGTTCTTAAAAAATAACATATGTATTTATATGTAGTCGTAAAATATGTTAACACCCATTATTTCTATAATATCTAATAATAAATTCCTAAAAGATTCTAGCAATTGCTCAGTTGTTACCACCCACCCATCTGTGATATAGGACCCCATCTGTGATATAGCCCCCCCCCCCCCCCCATTTGTGATATAGGACCCGAATAATTTCTAACAAAGCCCGATTTGCAATACTAGCAAAACAAAATTTTGAGATTAAATCCTAAAATCTTACATATTTATTAGTCCATTCTTATGATTTAGTTCCATCTTTGTCAGAAAATCTCCTCTAGGTTTAGTATAAAATCAAACTATCAAGAAATAATAAGTTGTCCTCATCATGGCACCAATCCACTGCGTCTTATTGCATTTGGGGCCATATATTTGTCCATATCATGATCAGTCCAATTATCATATGTGTCACAATAATTATTTAAGGTATGTGTTAACCCAGCTGTAAAATATTTGTCAAATTCGTACTGTGCTCCGGGTTCACAGACTGTTTATGCGGAAGTGCATACAGGTCTAACCGAACCTCTGATTGATGAAACTTTTTGGAGGTATTTAATTATGTCTGTGCATACGGATTTATGCGAGGTGAGTAGTTAACCGAAACAAGTTCACTTGATCATTATCGTATAATCATATGTTCACTGTTGATGAAAAATGGCCCTGATTGTCGTGCACGTTTGTAGTTTGCCGAGCCAGAACCACAACTCAGCCACATTTGACGTCTCGACAGAGATCTGACAATTGTCAACTGCTTAGCGAATTCTGCATGGATTCCAGGCAAAACTGACGATAGATACAAGCCATATAGTAGCAATTTGCATATGTATTAGTCGGCCTACTATGGACAAGCTTCCGGTAGCTGTCACCCAACCGCGGCATTAGCAAATGCTTATATTTCGTCATATATACTATTTTCCGAATGAAAAACGTGCCGAACGCATTCCGTTCATGCTATAAATACACTTTGTATAGCCCATTGTGCTCCTAAACTTTCCAAGACGAGCAAATGAAGCACACGTTTTGCACCTTCGACTGATAGCTCAGCGTTGAGATGTAAACAAACTCCTATAAATTCACTTTGGAAGGCGATAAAAACTAACCGGGTATAAGAACTGAAATAATGTTTACTTCACTAGGAGCGCTATTGTGTTCTCCGCGGATCATCTGGATTTCACTGTAGAAATCCGTCTCTAAACCGTACAAAACCTCGAATTTTTGTTGGCACCTCCACAATTCTTCATATAACGCCATGTAAGTTAGCCAGCAAAGTCGGCCTACTAATGGTCATGTGTGTGGTAGTAAGCGCTGCTGCCATATGGCTTGTATCTATCGTCAGTTTTGATTCCAGGTCTCTGTTGGGTATCGTTCCGAAATATCAGAGGTTATTACAGATGGAGCTATAAAGAAGACCGAGCTCAGCTAACTGACTTCGCTTAACAACCGCGTACGCGTGCTTGTCGGCTAGTTATTTGCGGGATCATATGAGGTGGGTTCTTGTCGCATCACGAAGCTACACTACAAACTATTTATTACATGTGCTCTATTCTACGAGAAATTCCGATCAAGTTTTACTATCTTTAGAAATGTTCTGTTGTCAATTTAGCTACTCTACAGTAATTCAAATTTTTTTTTGTTTCGTTAAAATTAGCAGATATGTAGGCTTGAGATAAACGCAAACATCATACAAAAAGCAACCGTTACTTTCCCTAAAGAAGTTCGGTGCATTACATGGAGAATGCCAAGCCTAAAGATTTTAAAGTGGCTGAAGTGAACCATTCATCTCTACCTATAGGATGGAAATTTGACGGGTGTAGTTAACTTAAACCTAGTAAAACAACAAACTAAGTAGTTTTAATAGAGTGACCACCTTCTCTCTTCAGGACCAGCCACTCCTGATCACCACGGAGCTGCTTTACTGCTTATGTTTATTACAATCTTTTTTATTTCCCAAACCAGAAGAAATTTTATCATGACTGGATAAGATTGCATGCTCAGTAGAAACGTTTTCCTTGAAGCAACGTTTTAATATACGCGTGCTTACTCAGGCCCTGAAGGAAAGCAATTAACGAGCAAGACGTCACAGCGGGGACTGTCAAAAGCTGTTCAATTGGTCTAATAGAACAGGTCAATAGGTCGAAAAACCTGGTGCGCATTGTGACGTAATGCTTTCGCTTTTGGGCCTGTGTGAGGAGGCATTGCTATGTTCGAAAGAAGAGAGATTGGTCTAAATTTCTTAATGTCACCATTCAATCTTGTTTTTTGACAAAGGAACTACTGTGGCTGATTTTCAAGCAAATGGAAAGAAATCAATATTAAAGCAATTATTTACAATGACGACAAGAGTCTAGAGATTGAGTTGCTATATTTCCAGATTACTAAGTTTGGAATGCCATGTAAACCAAAAGATTTTCTAATATTCAAATTATTGAATCGGATTTCATCAAAAAATCACGATAATATAAACAAGTGGGATGTAAGAAGCGATTATTAGGAGAGAATATTGTCACAAAAGATCCTTCAAAACTCAAATGGCAAGGACTGATTTTACTCTACAAGTTTTTTTAAAGCATTGTTAACAGAAAATATTTCACTGTAAAGACTATTATACAGAGAGGAGCAAACGTTCAATTTTTCATCTATCGTAATATATGATTGTGCATTAAAACTAATAGGATCCCTGAAAATATTCCAATCATTCGATAACCGGCCAGTTAAGCTATTTATTTCTTAAAAAACATGTGAGGATGGTTTCATAGAAGAAAGTCGTAGTTTATACGGTGAATTCAATTTAAAACACATCTCATCTCTTATAATTTTACCTATACAATTAATTTGTGAACAAAAGATTTTCTATTCTATTCTTTTTAGTTTTTGCCGCCATTTGCTTCTAGTATGAGTTAAATGGAGTGTTGATGGGGAAAGATTGTCATATTTTGAGTTATTAAATTTTTTGGCAGAGGCAAAGAAGTCCATGCATAATGAATTCATAGAATAGATGACATGAATTGACTTACCGATTTTTTGGTTGTTAAATGCATGGTGATCCGGGAATTTTTCTACCAACAGATCAGATAACCAGGGAAGGACTAACCTAAGGGCTAGCAGGGGCTATAGTCTCAAGTCTCAAGAGCCAAGGGGCCACACTTGCCACACAAAACAAAAAAAAAGTTTCCAATCATGTATGTGTGGAGCTTTCGGCGCCCATCGAACGCGTCCTTAGGTGGCATATAAGGGATACCCTAAACGGCCAGCTGATGGGTATGTGGGAAATAAAATACTACTCGTGGACCAAAAACTGACTAAGTTAAATTATTAAAACGCTCTACTTAGTAGTTACTTGTCATAAAGCTAGAACAACAGCCTCGAATTGGATAAATGGCAATGACTATCGTAACGTATAAAGGACTATTCTTTTGGAATTTGGAATATTAGACCATTGAACACAGCAGGAAGGTCACTGCAGTAACTTCTGGATGAAATAAAGAAGTATGAAATCAACATTCTTGCAGTGCAAGAAACCAGAAGGCATGGTGCAGACATGCAAGAAAGCCATGAGTTTGGAGTGCTTTTCATTGTCGACAGCACTTTGAAACAAATTATCAAAGACTTCAAGCCCATTAACAAAAGGATCTGTATGATTGTTATCAAGATCAAATTCTTTAATGCCCAGCTGTCCAACTATCACGTGCCCACAGAAGACGAGGAGGCAATCAAGGATGAATTTACAGCACCCTGGAATACACTGTTGATGCATTGCCGCCAAACGACATTTAAATTGTTCTAGGTAACTTAAATGCAAAATCCTGCCGAGCAACGGCATGTAGAGGAAAAACCGGAGAGCACAACTTTCATCCTGAGAGCAGCAACAACGGGTAATACCTGACAGACTTCGCTACTAGTAGAGGCTTAACAGTAAGCTCCATAAACTTGTCTATAAGAGAATGTGGACATCCCCAGACCGTCACACATTTAACTAGACCGACTATGTTCTCATGCAAAATTGCGTCATCCCCAGCAGTCTCGTCATGCGCTCGTTCTGCTGCGCTGTCTGCGATTTAAATCGCTGCCTTTTAAGGGTCAAGTTCCGAGTACAAGCCTCCGAAAGCTGTAAATAAGGAACATCAGTTACCCCAAGGTACCAGAAACACAAGCTAAATGTAAGCTCAGTAATGTCCACATACATGTCACCGCTGGAATATCGCATCTCTGGTAGAATGTATTGATGACATCAAAATCATATGGTCTTGGGGCACCAGCCAAAGAAGCGTAGGAACGACTAGTATGAATGCAAGGAAGTTCTACTTACAGCGTTCCCAACAACGATTGAAGCTGTGAACATTCCAGAAGCATAGCAAGAGTTTCCAGTCTCATCAGCAACCAGAGATGAAGTACAGGCAGCAGTATGGGACCTGAGGAAAAATAAGGCTCCTGGAGTGGATGAAATACCAGCAGAACTGCTCCGGCGCGAGGGTCCCTATCTAAGAAACTACTACATCGATAATTTGCAGAATATGGTCAGAGTAGCAGTTACCAGAGGAGTGGCGAAAAAATATAATATGTCCATTACACAAAAAGAGGGACAAGTTAAGGTGTGAAAATAATAGAGGCATTACTCTGCTGTGTACGTCTTATAAAGTACTCTCTTAAATCATAGAAAGAAAACTAAACTTGTACCATGAAACTATTATAGAAGACCATTAGGGAGGCTTTCGAAGTGGGCGGTCTATAATAGAATATTGTCTGTAAAGCAGGTGCTCGAAAAGTACTGGAGATATAACATCGATATGTACAAACTCTTTGTTGACTTCAAGCAAGCATACGGCAGTGTCAACAGAAATGCCCTGTATAAAATAATGCTTGACTTTGGCATCCCAATAAAACTAGTCAAAGTCACGATGCTGAATACAGAGTTCTAGGTCAAGGTAAACGGCGAACTAACAGACAGCTTCAAAATGGAATCAGGCTTAAAACAAGGGAATGGACTTGCCCCAATACTCTTTAATAACATATGCTGATGACATCAACATTATAGCGCAATCAATCTCAACTGCCAAATAAGCATTTCTGAGCCTAGAATCTGAAACAAAGCAAATCGGCCTACGAGCTAATAAAACAAAAACTAAATTCATGACTCAAACGACGAAGAGCAATTCAATCTGACAAAACTTGACTGTAGTAGACTATAATCTAGAAAGCGTGGATAATTTTGTTGATGTTGGAGCGAACGTGAATAAAAAAAGTGCTGAAATGGGTCAGGTTGGACGCGACATAAAGGCCGCAAATAAAGCCTTTTACTCCGTACTTCCCATTCTAAGGTTAAGAGTTGTGCACTGCTGAAGTAAGCTTCGTATTTACAAATCACTTGTCAACCCTGTGCTGTTATATTGAAGTGAAACAAAGAATAGAGGGTAGACTACGTTACAATGATGAGTCATATGAATTATTTGACGAACCACTTGTATCAACTTGTATAAAATTACGCAGGTTGTGATGTGGAGGTCATGTTAAAGAATTGAAAAACAGACTAACGTTAAAACTATTGAAGGGTAGAGCAGAAGGTAAACGTCCAGCGGGAAGACTGAGGAATCCATGGGAAGATATGATAGAAACTGACAGGACATACTTGCTGGGAGTGATTAACTGAGAAACGAGGTCGCATAACCATGATGATTCTTCTTCTTCGTAGCAATGCAGCCCCTCTTATGCCTTCGCTTTCTGCAAATAGTGCCTTCAACAGTCTCGGTCCATCAAACACGTCCTCCGATTTTAAAATCCGTGATGATTGGATCAGATTAATCCTCGAGGCCAAGGCCCGACTTGGGTTATCGCGCCATAGATGATGATGAGGTGGAAGTATATAGTTCACGCCTAAATTAATACTTTTAAATAATTATTGCTAGTGAGACTGGTACTCCCATCCTATGAACATTAAAAACTTTCTGGGTATGATGAATTAAGGATTGTTTGATTGCTTGAATTAAGGGTGAGTAACCAATTTGAGGTAGCTCATAATCAATGCATTTATTCCTGTGATTTTGATTCAGTTCTTTTTGCGAAAATAAATACAAATGTGTTTCCTATTAATTAACAATTAATAATGAATTTGCTACTTGTGTGTATCATCCCTCATATGGAATTATTAATATTCCACTATATATATATATATATATATATATATATATATATATATATATATATATATTTATATATATATTTATATATATATATATATATATATATATATATATATATATATATATATATATATATACATATATATATATATATATATGTAAATATATATATATATATATATATATATATATATATATATATATATATATATATATATATATATTTATATATATATATATGTAAATATATGTAAATATATGTAAATATATATATATATATATATATATATATATATATATATATATATATATATATATACATATATATATATATATATATATATATATATATATTTATATATATATATATATGTAGGTAATAGAATATCATTTTCTAACTATGGAATGCTTTGTGTAGTTTCACCCATCTAAAGATCGATTTTTTCAAAATAGTTCTTTCAATTATTCAATTGCAAAAACTAATTTATGAAATAAATGCAAGCGTAGGGTTAAATTGTGTCAAAGTTCCAATATATTATTTACCAAGTATATAAGTGCCTGATAAAAACAATGTTCCGCGGATTGTCAATTTTGACGTTTCTTAGTGAGATTTGTAAACACGTGCGTTTTAAATGTGACCAGTTTATAATAGCAGAAATTAAACTAAAATGGGATTGACGAAGCAGTATTTAGCATTCAAACCTGTCGGAAGTTTCAACATCATTGCCAGTGGTCGCCCAAATATAAACTTCACCGTTTACAATAAAACGCAGGGCCGGTATGTAGTTGTCGGTGGCGCCGAAAATGTTATCATTTGGGATTTTAGGTATGTTAATGTTTTTAGCATTTTAAAACGTAATTTTCAGTTAAATATTCTTACAGATTGGGTGAAAAAGTGTCAATATTGAAAAGAGAAAAACACGAAGTGACGGCCATACGTTCAAGTCCTGATTATCAGCATATTGCAATCGGTTACGCTGATGGAATTGTCGAAGTTTTTAATATTGAACAGGCTTCATCAGTTTGCACGCTTGCTCTTCATAAGTCAGCAGTAAGCATCTTACGGTATGATGAACAGGGCATTCGATTAATATCAGGTGGTATGGACACCGAAGTAGTAGTTGCTGATCTTGTTTCGCAAAGTGGAAAATATCGCCTGACTGGACATAATGCGCCCGTGACAGATGCACATTTCATGGAAAGGCTAGGCGTAGTTAACGTAGTCGTTTCAAGTTCGAAAGATACACAGATAAAATTCTGGAATCTAGAAACTCAATCATGCTTTAAGACAATCGTAGACAATCGAACAGAAGTTTGGGCTTTGGCGATTGTCGGCAGCTTCCTTATTGCTGGTAGCGGAGAAAGTACCATGAATGTATATAGAACATCTAAAAAAGAAGAAAAAGATGATCAGCAGGTTAATACAGCGACGCTTATTGAAGGTTTAAGCTTAGACGATGAAGACTCCATTAGTCCTATAAATGTTACAAATTGTGGAGCCGTACAACGTGCGGGAAGAGGCAGAACAGTGAATTTAGTATCAGATCCAAGTGGAAAAGTCCTATCTTGCCACGGTACGAACGATTTAATTGAAAATTTCTATATTTGTAGTAAAGAAGAAGCGATGGCAAGACTTACAAAGCGACTGAAAAAAAGTTCCAAAATTGCTCAGGTAACCACCAGTGAATTAAGTTTGACTGATGAAATCAAACGCTTACCACACATTAAATGTGGTACGAAAATTAAATCGATTGATTTGATATTAGGAGAGCAGAATGAGTTGCGAATTGCAGTGAATACGGCAAATAATAGTCTTCGCATGTATTCACTTGATATTCAAGCGAAAAATTCTGAAGCGAAAATCCTTCGATCAATCACACAAAGCGGCCATCAATCAGAGGTGAGGGCAGTATGCTTTAGTTCAGATTCCCAAGCGATTGCTTCTGGAAGCGGTGAGTCGTTAAAACTATGGAGTCAACGTACAATGCAGTGTTTGCGCACAATTGTAACCAGCTACATCTTATCATTATGCTTTGTACCGGGTGATCAACATATTCTTTGCGGAATGAAGACGGGACAGCTTTTAATTGTAGATATCGGGACAGGAGATATTTTAGAAGAAATACCTGCACATAAAAACGAACTTTGGAGTATATGCTTGCTTCCGGATTTAAAAGGGTGTGTAACAGGTAGTAGTGATACTACTGTTAAGATTTGGAACTTTGAACTAGTTGATAATGATTCAAATGAAGCATTAGGATCAAAAATTCTTTCGCTCTTGCATAAAAATACAATTAAACTTGAAGAGACTGTTCTTTGTGTCAAAGTGGATCCTAATAGTAAATTTTTAGCTGTTGGACTATTGGATTCGACAGTGAAAATTTTTTTCCTTGACTCGTTTAAATTTTATTTATCTCTATATGGTCATAAGCTTCCTGTTTTATGCATGGACATCTCATACGATTCAAATCTTATCGTAACTGGATCTGCGGATAGAAATGTGAAGATTTGGGGCTTAGATTTCGGGGATTGCCATCGATCTCTATTTGCTCATGATGATTCAATAATGGGAATCCAATTCATCCCAAAAACTCATATGTTTTTTACTTGTGGAAAAGACGGTAAAATCAAGCAATGGGACGCTGACATATTCACAAAAATCATAACACTGCCGGGACATGTGGGCGAGGCGTACTCACTTGCAGTAAGCCCGAACGGTCGATACGTGGTTTCATGTGGGTCTGATAGGACTCTGCGGTTGTTCGAAAAAACAGATGAACCACTTGTGCTGCAAGATGTCCAAGAAGAAGAACGAGAAGAAATTGAAAATCAAACCCTTGCAACAGGAGAAGACAACGCGATTCCTACAATGCCAGGTTTAAAATTACCGTCAAGAAAAACAGTTGGCGCGGAAAAAGCAGCCGAATCCATTCTAGAATGCCTCGAAATCTGTAAATCTTTTGATGAAGACGATGATAAAAGTAAAGATCTTCATCCCTTGATGCGAGCATACGAAGCAACTACCAGCACCGACTTTATAGTAGCTGTTCTGCAAAGAATACGAGCCTCCGATTTGGAAGAAGCACTTGTTATTTTACCATTCACATATGTTTGCCGGTTGCTGGAAAAGGTGCCAGAATTGGCAATCCTGCGTAAAGATCAAACAGAACTTATATGCAAAGTGGTTTTGTTCTTGTTTCGAATACATCAAAAGCCAATAGCAAGTAATGCGGTACTTCTGTCGACAATTGGAACAATCATTACAAGTTTGCAAGGACTGGTAGTAGAGTTGCGAGACACAATTGGTGTTAATTATCATGGCTTGCAAATGCTTCAATCAATTGTTGAAGATCGAGAAGGTGTGGAACTGTTTCGCGATGCAAGTCGAAATAAAAGGCAGAAAGATAAAAAGCACAAAAGCAGGCAACTGAAAAAACGATTGCACATACAAATGAGCTGAATTTAATATTTGTTGAATAATTGATATAAATATAAGTTTTATAAATTAACAATACGTTAAGTACTTTTTGCGTTTTGAACTTCGCCACAATTTGGAATATTATGTGTGGAAATTTATTCCTTCTTACATATGAAAATCTTATAAGGCATGAATTTAATGTCTTGAGTGGCCTGGAGCAACGAGCAACAACTGCGATGAAGCTTCTTTTCATTTCCACAGCCGTTGAATGGCTAGTTTCGAGCCAATGTGATCATTTATGAAAAAAAGCAAGAAATATATAGCGGCAGCATTTTAGAGAAATGAATTTTTCATTCCTTTTCCTCTTTGCACCTGTGCGCAGATTGAACAGTTTTGTGACATGTGAAAAATTCCACATAATAACTTCTAGTTTTATGGTAATTGTGGCTTCCATCGTTATTGGAAACCAAAGAGGAGGATAGAATAAAATTAATTGCAATAGGATTTGTTTTTGTTTTTGTTTTTTGCTTTAGACTAAAATCTCTTCCGGGCCTTCACTTAGAGATAGTAAGTGTATCTCATTATCTTGATCCAATGGTCAGTACCACGCTTTGGCCCTTCATCCGTCCATTCAGCTGCGATACATTCTGATTTTAAACCAGTACGTATCAACAGAACGGGCTTATAGTCCGTCAAAAGAATCACTCGAAACAAATCTCGTCGCCAACGGGGCTCGAACCAGGAAGCTTTGGCTTACGTAGCGAGCAGTCTAACCACTGCACCACGCGGACTTGGTAAGACTTCAAATTTTTAGAAACCGTAATTATGATAGTGGTGATCATTAATGAAACAATGAAAAACTGAATTGAACACGCCCTCACGAAATTCATTTCACCCTTTTCGGGCAATTTGAAGTCGGTTTTCTTATTTTTCTACGCGTTTTTTTCTTTCGCCTTTATTAAGGCAACATTTTCCGTTTGAAATGTATTAAAATTTCTTGATTAGATTGTACCATGATTTTCTTCATAATCTATGAAACAACTGGTAAAATCTGCAAAATCCATAGGTTTCGAATTATTTTCCGGTAGATTTGAGTTCAAGATGGTGTGTTTCATATATAACTACAATAATGAAAATAATGTGTCAGTTTTGCCAAAAATCAACCGAATAATCGTTCTATGGCAAAACATAACTCCTTAATCCATTTCCATTCAAAATTTATAGCCAGATACATAAAAAAGCAAAAATAAATATGGAATGTAATCAAACTAAAAACCAACACTCCTATAGGACTCGTTTAAAAAGTTGATCACATTGTCACATAAAATTGTGCTGAATTTCAGTTTTTCCATATCACGAATTATACCAGAAGTGTGTGATGCCCTAAATGAAGCTCTCAAGAATTACATAAAGGTAAGCAATAAAAAAGTGTATTTTATTTATAGCTACTTATTAATTAATGTAAAGAAAAGTAATTAATGATCCGTTCTTTGAAATTAATTATATATACACTCGTGTTTGTGCAGTTTATTCTGTGTCTTCAAAAACTGCTGTAAAAGCTTCTTCTAAAATATTTGTATCTTGGGTGAAATTGTTTGCAGCCTCGTTGATGGCAATTATTTGAAATTCCGGGCCGGACCTTGTTGTTCATGTGGAATCGCCAGATAAGGTAGTGGCCCATGACGATAAGGAAGGCGAAGACACTGGGATAACTGATAGTACATTGGTTTGTGGAATGTGGCACCTCCGAGCATCAAACAATAAATTCGTAATTTTTTGTTGCACTGTAATATTTGTATTTTCTGTTCTTAGGCTTATAATGTTATGAACGACCATTTCTCCAATTACATCGTACTCACTTGCTCTCTTTTTTCATACAGAGTCTTCATCATTTGAAATACTTGAGAGCTTTCGTTGTCCTTCTCCATATTTTTTGGCTTATCTTTTGCGTTGGAATTTTTGGTGTTGTATATTCATTTTCGCAATCTACACTTTTTGGTGCATTTGAGGTTGAAGCCTTTTGCATCAGAAGCCTTTCTGTTTGCAATGGTGGTTCATATCTTTCACCTTCATCTTCAAGGTCACTTTGGATGTCCAAAGTGTTTTTTGTCTCCGTTTGAGGATCGTCATTTGAAGATTCTCTTTCCTGAAAAATAAAAACTTGTACAATTTTATGCTTAAAGGTTACTTAAATTCTAAAATGAGTTACAAATTTTCTTTTTATTTTAGGTGCCCAATAACTCAGCACAGTAACAAAAGTTGGCAAATGATTATAACACAAGATGGAACTTCCCAATGTGCGTTGGAAGCATGGATGGGAAGGATGTTGTCATACAATCACCTAAATATAGCAGAAGCGAATTCTTTAATTATAAAGGAACATTTAGCATTGTTCTCTTTGCTATAGTCGATGCGAACTACAATTTCACCTACGTGTACATTGGTTGTCAAGGGCGTATATCGGATGGGGGTGTTTTTAAAAATACCGGCTTTGCTAAATCCTTGAGCGAAGAAACGCTTAGCCTGCCTCAAAACAAATCACTTCTAGAGAGACAAAAACCTGTACCATATGTTTCTGTAGCCGACGATGCTTTTCCGTTAACATCGAATATAATGAAACCATACTCTGGACACCAGGAACGAGGGTCTATGGAACGCATATTTAATTACCGTCTAAGCCAAGCAAGAAGGGTGGTCGAAAATTCGTATTTTCCGTGAACCACAAAAAGTAGAAAAAACTGTGTAGACTTTTGTTTTATTACACAATTACCTACGCCAAAATGCTTAATCAAAAAATACTTATACACCACCGGGATCATTTGACATAGAAGATATAGATTCAGGAAATGGATCATGGAGGAATCTGAACCAACTGAATCGATGTTACCTCTTAAACCTGTGGCAAGAAAACCTCTACAAGAAGCAAAAAATATAAGAAACGAATATTGCGAATATTTTATTTCAGACCAAGGACAAGTATCCTGGCAATTAAAATATGCACAAATAAACAGACGATTATAAAAATCACAAAATATATTTTGGTGTTAGGAATTTGTTTTTTTTTTTTCAAATTTATGACACTCTACATGACAAAAATTTTTTTTAAGGATCACTCCCCTATATGGGGAGCCCCCCTTAAAACGTCTAAAAAAATTTTGACCCCTGAACTTTTGAGAAGTCATAACTTCTGGCCTTTTCGCAGTTTGATGACTGTAGCTTCTATAGTTTCCGAGGAAAACTGCTGTGACACACAGACGCACGGGCGGATGGGCAGATGGACACAGGTCGAGATTTCAATTGCGTTTTGTATTTTAGTACAAAATCCTAAAAATGCTTCAAAGAAATGCACATGTCCGTATAATATTTGGTTTAAGCAAAAAACCGATGCTACTCCATTTTCTTTCACCTACGTATTATTTTGACCTACATGCAAAATTTCATATTTCTAGCTTGTGTAGTTTCGGAGGAAACTTGCTGTGACGAACAGACGGAGGGACAGACAGGCGGACAGATATCGATTTTAGATGGCTTTTTAAAAATTATTTCACAAAACTCTAAAAAGCTTACTTCATACTCCCCACCGATCTGTACGCCTTTTTTGGGCTTGTTTCGGTCATGCACGAAGCTCATGGCGTTATAGCCGAACCACTTCGATGTGAAATGCTGACCCGCGCCAGATGCTTTTACTTTTTTGTAACTTTGTGGTTCGCGTTTATATTGCGTAATCACGTTTCTTACCTTTCGTTCCACTTCCGTGCAGTTGGTGCCAAACAATTTCGCAATTTCCTTATACGAATCGACTTTCATAATTCTATTTTTGTAATTTTTGTCCTTTGGGCACCATAAATTTTTGTGTTCCCTGAAGGCTTCAATTAATAAACCGATTTCTCTGGTACTCCACTGCTTTTTGCACATTTGAACCACTTCATACATTATCTGGTATAACCAATATATAATGTAATGGAAAAATATATGCATATGTTTATAATCATATACTATATATGTGTGTACATATATGTTCTGTTATATGTACTTACTTAAATTTCTGCAGCGAATCTATAAAAAAAATATACTCTATGCAAATACCACAAACACAAACAAAACACAAACTAGTGTTTCCACTAAAAAGACATGTTTCAAAACACGTCAAAAGCTTTGATCTCACCGCTTTTGATCGGGACTCGAAAAACAAAACAGAAACTGTTGCAAAACACAAAAGTCCCCAAAAAGTTTCAGAAAACTTGCAGTTTTGTTTCATGCGACACGAGTGTCTGTTTGGTCGGTTTAGTGGAGAACCGGCATAATATTAAAAGATCTCTTCAAATTTTTAGCAGTTCACATTCTTATATGGAGAAAGTCCCTTAAAATTCTATCAAATGTTTTCCGACTATATACATTTCACTAGCTAACCACTTCTGAGCTGTTCATAAGAATGCATGACTCTAGTTCTTGAGAAAACATGCAACGAAGCACTTATGGGTAGACGGACCGACAAAAGGTATCGATTTTAAGTGGGTATTGTCAATTTTTTTACAAAATCCCAAAAAATTATTTTTAATCAATTGGCTAATTGGAAAGTCCCCGGTCTGATCCACAGATGGTGGTGCTAGTATTAAATCCATAAGATTTTAATTTAGTATCAACCTTCAAACGATACGTGTCAAAATTTGACAGCAGTCCGACCATTAGTTTGTGAGATATTGCGTTGTGAGTGTAGCTACTTTTGTTATTTGAAAAAAGATGGAAGAAAAAGAATTTCGTGTGCTGATAAAATATTGCTTTTTGAAGGGAAAAAATACAGTTGAAGCAAAATCTTGGCTTGATGAAGAGTTTCCGGGGTCTGCACCAGGAAAATCAACCATCATCGATTGGTATGTTAAGTTTAAACGTGAACGCCCAAAAGAGGCTGTCACCGACGAAAACATCAAAAAAGTTCACAAAATAATTTTGAATGACCGTAAAGTGAAGTTGATCGAAATAGCAGACATTTTGAAGATATCATCTGTACGTGTACATCATATCAATCACGGATATTTGTACAGGAGAAAGCTCTGTGCAAAATGGGTGCCACGCGAGCTCACAATCCATCAAAAGCAACAATGTGTTAATGATTCTGAGCAGTGTTTGAAGCTGTTTAAGCGCAATAAACCTGAATTTTTGCGTGGATATGTGACAATGGGTGAAACATGGCTCCATCATTTCACTCCAGAGTCCAATCGACAGTCAGCTGAGTGGACTGCACACGATGAACCGAGTCCAAAGCAAGGAAAAATACAACAGTCAGCTGGCAAGGTTATGGCATCAGTATTCTGGGAAGCGCAAGGTATAATATTCATTGATTACCTCCAGAAGGGCCAGACCATCAACAGCGATTATTATATAGGGTTATTGGATCGTTTAAAAAATGAAATCGTTAAAAAACAGCACCATTTGAAGAAAAAAAGTGCTGTTTCATCAAGACAATGCACCGTGTCACAAATCAATGAAAACAATGGCAAAATTGCATGAATTAGGCTTCGGATTGCTTCTGCATCCACCGTATTCGCCAGATCTGGCCCCCAGCGACTCCTGTTCTCAGACCTCAAAAGAATGTTCGCTCGAAAGAAATTTAGCGCCAATGAAGAAGAAATCGCCGAAACTGAGGCCTATTTTGAAGCGAAAAACAAATCGTACTACAAAAATGGTATCAAAAAGTTGGAAGATCGCTATAATCACTGTATCGTCCTCAAAGGCAACTATGTCGAATAATAAAATCAAATTTCGCCAAAAAAATGTGTTTTAGTATGGTAGATCGGGGACTTTTCAATTGGCCTTGGGTTATATAATTATGGAGTTATGTATATTATAATTGTATAAAATAAGCAAAATTAGCGTAGGGAATTCCTACTATGAGTTATTTGTTCATTTTTCGAAAAGTTATCTTACCCTTACTCAGTTATCTTCCATGAAACTTTTCATCTTTGAAAGTCAGGGTGTGATCTGGAAGATAATAATTGAAAAGTCCAGTTTCGTAGGCATTGAATATGTTCTTGAATCGTAGCCATTTAAAAAGTGCGTTCGTTCATTGATCCATTTAGAACGAAGACAGTTTAAGGGTTCTCTTCGTAGATTTTTTAAACTAGATGTAGTTGCCACAAGTTCCTTAACCCTGGGAAACTGGTCTTGGTATTTCTGTGATCATAAAACCACCCATGAGCAATTTTTGACCCCTACAATCCACTTTAATAAGCATTGGTGAAGATGAGGAAACACTACATGTCGAGACTTATTTTTCGTGCTCTTGAGCCACCCGCTAATACGATCTGTATTCTTATGTATTAATAACAAAGTAGATAGTAACATTTTTAGCTTATTTATCATACTTTATTCAGAACGTTTCTATCGAAAGCTATAAGGAGAAGCATTTACCGCGGATTGAAAGACTCTTGTTCTTCCTAAAACACAATTTAATTTAACAAGGTATGAACTTTAAACGCAGGATGAAACAACAAGTGGTGTCATCGGAAATGCGATCAACGGAGAGACCGCCTGCCCGGCGGTCGCGTCGACCGCTGCTCCCTGAAGCTGATGCCTGATGAGAATATGGGCTCATCCCGAAATCACCTTCCCAATAATCAGTTCTCGAGTAAAATTTTTCATCCAAATTTCTAGTTTGATTTAGTATCTCATTTCCCTCCAAGGGCGTAAATGTTCCAGGCTGGGTTCTCAGGTTGACAGGGGATCTGCTTAGTGGGTAGTCCAGTCGCCCCTTCTTTCGAGCATGGGAGTCCCACACTCTGTGCATAAATGGCATACCACAAAAAAAGGCATAACTGAAACAGGTCGAACCTTCCCGCGCCGAATAGGTTTACGTGTTACTTGACTGACCCGGCATACAGTGTATATAATTTGTATTTAAAAATGGAAACATTTTTGACTAATGAGGAAATTTCATTCATTCTGGCACAAATAACTATATACGCCAAAAAGCCGGGCAGAAGAGATATGGGCATGTTTAAACGTGATGTAAGGGTTATCTTCGGCCCAGTGGAACAGTAATCTACCAGTAAAACTCTACAACTGTATGGACTGGCTCACTGAGAGTCAACGAATATATTTGGAAATAGAGTCGAATTGAAATAGCTTCACGGTTTTCAATTCAATATTTTCATGCATTTTTTAAATAAAACAATTTTTCAGCACAGCATTATATTAGAAAACTCAATTATGCTTCAATTATTCTTCTTCTAATTTTTTCAATTCCTCATCAATATATCTTTCAACATCCTTAAGAGCTTTCATTGTGTAATTTGTACTGGTGCAAAATTCTTGCACTAAAAATTTCCGCAGAGTATCAATTTTCATGTCGTTCAATTTATACTGAGCTAATAAAAGTTCAAGCGAATTTTTTTCGTGCGGCGCTAATTTCATTTCAGTGCAAACTCTGAGCAATTCGACTTTATTGCTTTTTAGTTTGATAAGATCATTCGTCAGTCTCTGTCGTTTCTCTTCGAGCTGTAAAATTTCTCTAGCGTGACCATCCACTACAAATACGTTTGGTATTTTCCTCTCAATTTCATCAACATATTCGATCACTGGAGTACAAATTTCCCGTATCTTTACAAAAAGATGTTCACATAGTGCCTTTCTTTCCGGGTTTGTGAAAGGTAAACTGTTGACGGTTTCAAGCCCTAAAAAGATTTTTTTAAACATCTTCAAAATATATATTCCAATACCTACCAAGGATATTATCAGTTTCCGATAGTCGAATATAATTCTGAATCGAAAGAGTTCTGATCATTTCCTGAAACCGTTCCTTATCACTGACATTCAAATCTTTTGCATCAACGTTTTTCAGTATATCTAATACTAATTCCGCTTTGTATATTTGTAGAATAAGTTCGTTTCGCCTTTTGTACAGAGAATTTTCCTCTTCTCCATGATCTATTATTCTGCTGCCGTCTACACTAATTCCTCCTGACATTGCTTGTTTTAAAAGTTTACAACCGTTCTCGCCCTCTTCTTGAACTTAATTTGACAGCTCCATTCAAAAAATAGAGGAGGGAATGGTATCGGAAATCTGCATAATCCATACAGTGTCCTATAAAAAGTGCATTGTCGCGTAAAGTGGTAAAGTGATAGGTGTCAATTTGACGTCAAAATGGTTGAAAAGAAGTAAATTAGTTGGGTTGATGCCGTTAAAGAGTTGTGCATAGATTTGCGGCATAAACACGGCATTCTATAGTGTTTAAGGTATGTACCCACAACAAACATCAATACGCAATACGCGTCTAAATTTAGAACATTTCGATCAAACTACATTTTCCAGCACTTCACTGAAAAATCTTTCCCACATTCACACTATCTACTCATATATGTACTTCATAGTTACTTTCTGTTTAATAATTTTTTCTCTTATTTAGCTCTCTGTATTTATCTATCTCTACGCTATTCACTTTTTTAGGATTTCGAAAACACTCTTAAAATATTTCTGTAAAAAACTTTAAACGAAATCCACAATACCAAATAGTTTTCCGTATCTTCTTCATCTAAGAAAGTTAATACTTACAATAAGATTTGTAAAACGTTTTCTCACAACGAGAAATTATTTGTAAATTGAACAAAAATCCATACAAACCTATTGCTCTCACAAAATGTCCAGCTTGCACGACACCTACACGACTTATAGCAACAGCAACGGCGATCCGACCATTCAAAATCCAGATAACACAACTATGGCTTCACCGTCACAAAACAGTCCTCTGTCCAATGCAGGAATCTCATCAAATCAAAGCAGTGGTTCAAGAAAAGCAAGTACTTCTGAAAATCAAGGGCCCGTTAGTAGAATTTAAGTTTGTTTTTATGAAGGCCAAGAATAACGCAAAATCATTTCAGATATTGACAAAACCTCGTCTTCAAGAACTTGTACGTGAAGTGGATCCCACAGAGCAATTGGATGAAGAGGTTGAAGAGCTATTACTACAAATTGCAGATGACTTTGTTGAAGATACAGTGAAAAATGCTTGCGCGTTTGCAAAGCATCGTAAGGTATCAAAAGTGGAAGTTCGCGATGTACAGTTACACTTGGAACGAAAGTGGAATATGTGGATACCTGGCTTTGGAACGGACGAACTGCGACCATACAAACGAGCCACCGTTACAGAAGCACACAAGCAAAGACTAGCATTAATTCGAAAAACGATAAAGAAGTATTAATAAGTTTCAAGGGATGAAGAATTGTAAGATGTTCAGACGTATGTGAAATAACTATCGGTCTTAAGTGGTGTTTAAGAAATTATATATGGGTGGATTTAATTACATTTTTGTATTTTAGTGTAACTGATAATTCGATAAAATTTTATATAAATGTAACGAATTTTGTTCAACTGTTTTGAAATTTGTTTATTCCTGGTTTCATTTAAAATTACTTTGTTATGGATTTTAGTACATATTACAATTGTACTAATGTTCGTCGTCGTTGCAGCCTACAGCAGACAGCGTCTCGATCCATTGACCGCGTCCTCCAATTTCTGAAACCGAGCATCGATGTGCTCCCGTCTTCGATCGAGTCGGACCCGCGTTTTGTCAGTTTTCGCAAAGGTCTCAATCCCTCAGTTTTTCCAACGAGTACCTTTTTAGGCACCTGCTGCTCATACATACGTATTCCGTGGCCAACCCATTGTAGCTTCGTTGAGACCGGGTTCGTCATATATTTCATACAATTTGTGGTTGTATCTTGTTCGCCATCGTAACTACTATTTTCAAAGACGTTGAATATATTTGAGAAAGCTTGGGTGAGGGTCCATGTCTCAGAACCGAAGCATAGCACAGGTCTTATCAACGATTTGTATACTTGGGGCTTTGCTTTACTGTGTATGCACCTGGTTTACAGGATCGTCAGAACAGAGTAAAATGATTTATTTCGTATTTCTATAGTATTGGCAACATCTTCGCTTATTTTAGCGTCTAAATATATAAATACGTCTATTTTCGATTAGACAGTTTGGGCGGTGTTTAGTTCAAATATGGTCAACAGGATATCCTGATCTCTATAACGAAGCATGTAAAATGAATGTGTTGCGGGAATGTTTTTAAAAGTATATACTGACATTCGACAAACGGTTATTATAGTGACAGCAACACGAAGAAGAATCATAAAATCGTATAGAATAACCAGAACCACGTAAAATAAAGCTGGAAGTCGGTTTTCTATGAAAGCAACGTCAAAGACTTGGATATCAAATTTGAACACCTAGTTTTTTGATATGGTTTAAAAAGGTAAGAAACGAATTATTTATTGTTGACAACAAACCAATATTGAGCATATTCTAGATCAGTCTGACCAGGTCATGTAAGGGGAGCAGTAATAAACAAGAAAAGAAATAAAAGTGGATTTTAAGGACCGCCTTAGTAAAGGATAGATGAAGCAATCCTATTGGTTTACATTTGGATATGTAGCCTGAGAACCAAACGAAAATAAGAGTAATTATACCTCTTAGTTCGAGTTTCATGATTAATATATTGTAGTAGACCGATTGAATACTAGTATATATTTGCAATGCAGGGAATTGATAATCAACAGACTAAATTCGAGCCTACAGTTTCAAGTAGGGGAAAGATTATATAAGAGCCATACTAGAGAACAAGAGAAGTATAATCATAAATTCAAAAGGCGCCTAAAATGATGACTTCATTTGGCGCAATCATTAAATTCAATTCCTATTTGTTATCGAAAATAAGAAATTAATTTAGTGTAATATAGAGTGTAAATACTGCTCGCTTAATTCGGTGCTCGTATCGACCCATGGATAATCACAAGGGAAGGCTGACTGACACTCCTCGTATTTTTCTCCACTTTCCACCAGCTTGGAGCAGCTCCACTATACTACCATAAGTCCCTAGAGGACATTAATCGTATATCGGTGGCTTGTGCGCTTAAGCAATAGCCAATCCACACCTAACATAGGTTGGGTAGAAGGAAAAAAAAGAGCAGCTCGACCAATGGGTTAAGAATAAAATTTTCTCTCCCTCTTGAGACTGATACCATTATACTTTACACAATTTATATACAGATATAAAATTTCTACGTGTCACAAGTACAAAACCCTATACATTGGTCATTGACTTTAAAAGAAAATGATTGGAGATAAAATTCTGCACTGCAGAAATATGTTAGGTGTAATAATTATACATTGAAGGCACTTCAATTTACGAGTATTAAAAATTGTAGTCAATAATTTTGTTTAAGAGGCACTGAAGATGACGGAAAGGAGTTGGAACGGGCCTCCTCAAAGCAGGGCCCGACGGCTTTTCAAAAAAAATATTAAAAATTATTAAAATAAATTCAGAAACTTTTCTCTAACAACTTAACCTGTTAGATGAACACAATTGTGGTCGGTATTGATTAAAATTTAATAAATTTTTCACCATTATGGCCCGCAAATAATCAAGTTTAAAATAAAATAAAACCAGTGTTCAGTTATTGTACATTAATTTAATTCACACTTCAGATGTTATAAATGTATATTTTATTCTAAATGACACGTATGAACTTCGGTGTTTTTGCCAACTAAACGCTGTTTGGGCATTTTTACAATAGTTCTGAGATAATACGCATTTTGGGCCTACTCCGAATTGGTAAGCAATCGCAAAGTGGAGACAATGAATTCAGTGCAGTTTGAAAGGTTCTTATCAGTTTTCACATCTTCTCTTGGAGTCAGCAAAAATGAGAAGGTTTCGTCGTACATGCAGTGTTTTGACAACTATTGTGATCCTAAAAACGGTAGTGATAATTTAAAAAAGGCTCAACTCTTGCATTCATCGATTGGGAAAGATCACTATAACAATCTAGTTGCATTTCCAGTACCAGATAATTTTATCAAGGAATCGAATTCAAAACCTTGAAGGGTAATTTTGAAAAAAATCCTGGCCCCACCAGTCTCAACCTTCGTTTCTCAGCATCACTCAGCAGCCACATCAGTCAATCTCAGATTTCGTCGCATCTCTGGAAGGGAAGTTGAAACACTGCGATTTTTACATTATCTGTCTCAATACCACCTGTAAAAAGGAGTTCTCCATAGCTGATGTATTCCTTCGTGCTCAGTTCATCAGAGACCTCAAGGAAAGCTGGGTGCATGAACAAATCCTACAAGAGACAAACCCCAAGGGTTTCGATGGATTTCTAACGAAAGTCACAGTACTGGAAGCATCTCGGTTCGAGTCATGTCAACTGAGTTAGCCACTAGAGAAGCCGCTGGATCAAGTTGCAGATGCAAACAAAATCGATCATTGTCAAGAAGAAAATGGTCGTAGCCGCCTGTGTTCCAATTCTTAAGACAATCGTCGAATATTTTTACGAGTTTGGGCCAGACACGGATAAATACATACATTTTCATGGTCACTCTCAACAACAAGCCATAAGCATTTGAAGTAGACTCAGGCGCACGTTTCTCTTTGCTCTCAGAAACTGACTAGATTCTCCTTCCGCTCTTACTCAGATCACGTCATCAAGCCTAAATGTAAAGTCGCCGCATCAGTCGCTTACAAAGGGAATTCAATGGAAGCCGATCTATTCATAGTGCCAGCAGGGTATGACGCTTTGCTCGGATACATGTGGAGTCATAGTTTCGGAATCAGCCTCAACGAGACAGATAGCCACAAAAACTCAGCTCTTCGTCCACTCAACATCAACGTAGTCACTTCGGTCCAAGACATCATCAAGAATTATCATTCCATGTGTGTGTTCCGAACGTAGAAGTTAAGCTTCAACTCAGAGAAGGCGTGAAACCAGTTTTCATCCGTGAAGGCGATATTCCCTGTACATTGCGAGAGCGAGTTGAGAGGGAGTTAGCCACACTGGAGTCTCAAGAAATCATCAGTCTGATTGCATCAACCGATTGGGGATCGCCACTCGTTGCTGTACCTACCCCTGACGGCGGGGGAAGGCTATGCGTGGATTACAAGTGCGGGGTGAGTTCCAGACTCGTTGCTTCAAATCACCCCATCCGCAGAATGGACGAGGTTCTGCATAGTCTCAGAGGTTCCAAGTACTTTTGTAAATTGGACTTGCATTAAGCATATTTGCATTTACGAGTCGATAAGGAAGGGAGCAAGATTCAAACGATACATTCAAAATGAACCGTCTCTGCTTCGGACTCCTCCAGCGGAATCCAAACGGGTTGTAGGCCAATTGCTGAGCGGCCTTCCAAAAGTCGAGGCATACTTTGAGGACATCATCTGTCATGGCTCAGATCTCGGGGAGTGCACCAGAAATCTTGGCTCATGCCTGGAACGTCTCAAAGAAAATGATCTCCACCTTAGTCTGCTAGCTAAATGTTCATTCTTCAAGGAAAGCATAAACTACCTTGGCCATGTAGTGTCACACAATGAGATTCTGAAGTGTCCAGCTAAGATTCAAGCAGTTTCTCAGATGCCGCGACTGAAGAATGTGGATGAATTGAGAGATTCCTTGGCTTAGTCACATATTATACCACATTTATTCCAGACTTCTCTTCAAAGACCTATAACTACGTCGCTTACTCAGGACGGGTGAACGTTTCTTTTGGCCTGCAGCTGCTGAGGCCTCCTTTGTGAATCTCAAGATAGAACTATGCTCAGTTAGGGTGCTCATTCCGTTTGATCTTTCAAAATAAGTAATACAAGTGATACACACAACGGAATAGCCACAGTACTTAGGCACGAAATTGATGGTTACGAACATCCAATCGGCTACGCCTCACGAGCTCTAATGCAGGCTGATTCAAATTACAGTCAGCTTGACAGAGGCTTATTTTATAGGCAGCGACCCACTTCTTCAAAGGCAGTCAATGTACGATTGTGTGCGATCCGTATAAAAGCGAAATCATTCGAAATTTGGCTAATAAACGTACATGCCCTGACCGAAGAAAATGGCGAAGAAATTAAGAAAATATTCTACAATCATCAAGAAAGACTAGTCGACTCATTGCCTACTAACGATACAAAAATAATTCTGGGTGATTTCAACGCTAAGGTTGGCAAGGAGCTATCTCATCGGGAACGACTGGTGGACATAACCTCCACGATGAAACAAATGACAACAGCTAGCACGCGTTCGGCTTGCTTCCCACATTGACGCATACATAAAATTACTTGGTCATCACTGGGTGGCAGCACAAAACTAGATCGAACGTGTTCTGATCCAACAACGATGAGCCTCGAGCACGATGAGTCCTGAGTCTATATTGTACTGAATGCAAAAAATATGGTCATGTTGCTAAAGTGTGTCAATCTGGGCAACGTTCATGAGCCGATAAATTCAAAATGAAGTTTAATCGAAACAAACGCGATGCTTCAAAATCTGAAACGAAAAGATCCGTTGAGTGTCAATCTAAAGCGGTGACCCATCAAATTACGGCGTATCACAACGAAAATGTGGACGCAGCGAATAACTTCGACAGTTCGGCCTTGCCCCTCTTCTCCCATTTTGGCTTATTCCACGTGCAAGCAGGAACGGACAGGCAAATGGTAACTGTTTCGCCTGCGATAATAATTTCAGTGACCATTGATGAAAAGCAGTTGTGGGTGGAGATGGATCCAGGCGCTGCCGTCACTGTCGTTCATAGGGATACCTTTTTTAAATTATGAAGTCCTCAGTATAAGCTCAATCCAGTTGTTGGATTGAGACTCGACACCTAGGATGAATAAGAACTTCGTATTCTCGGCACGAGGACTATCAAAGTGAATTTCAACGGCAGAGTAGCCCTCCTATCATTAGTCATAGTACACAACTGCAAAGATCGCTCGCTTCTAGAGCGTAACTGGTTCAAAGCATTGGATATGTCGGAAGAAGGCATAAACGCAATTTTTGCAAAGTCGGTTATTCCAGAGCGAGTTTACATATCCAGCGCTTGCAAACGACGAACGAGACTTAGGAGAATTTAAAGGACCTGCACCTGGAATCGACCTGCACCTGGAATCTTTCAAAGGTTAATCGAAAATTTGTTGGCAGGCATCGACGGAATGGCAGTGCTAATCGACGATATTATTGTGACAGGCCGAACAAAAAACGAACATACGCAACGCTTAAAGAATCTTCTCGACGTCTTATATGAATATAGCTTAACAATATAGAAGAAAAAGTGCGACCTCTTCGCAAACAGCGTTGAATTTTTGGGCTACAGAATAGATGCTCAAAGAGTTGTTTCGTTGAAAGACAAGATTCTGGCTATTCTGGATGCCCCTGTGCCTCACTACAAAACAGAGCTGCAAGCGCTCTTAGGAATAATCAATTTCTACGACGATTCCTGCAAGACCAAGCTACAGTATTGGAGCCCTAAACTTCTGAACAAAGATGCAGCATCTACGTGGGCTGACGCTCACTCCAACGCATTGAACGTGGTCGAGAGGAGGCTTACTACAAGTCCAATTTTGACTCATTATGTTGGGAATCAACAACTGCTGCTCTCCTGCGATGCATCACCGCACGGGGTATCAGGGGCTTTTGCTCATCTCATGAACGACGACTCAGAAAGGCCAGTTTCATTCGCGTCATGTACCCTATGTCTAACCGAGTGAAATCACGCCTAAATTTATTCATTTTTGGAGCATTAAAATTCCATAAATATATTTTTGGTCGCCCTAATGTTCTCTTTGTTACAGATCATAGGCCACTCCTAGGAGTTTTCAAGAAAGGAGCCGTTACTCCAGAGCATGTCTCGCCACGTATGCTTCGTTGGTCACTAATACTTGGGCCATTTGACTACCAATTCATGCATCGGAAAGGCGATTGATATGGTAACGCAGATGCACTTTCGCAATTGCCACTGCCGCAGAACCTGTGCAGGGTGACGTATTCCTAATTGCTGGCGATACTTTCACCAGATTTCTGAAAAAGTTAATTCGGGCAGCCGCAGAGCTCATAAGAAATATTCAAGAAATGTTTGCAGACTACGGAGTGCCTTCAATCACCGTGTCGGATAATGGTCGCCTGCTGAGATCCGCGGAATTGTTGGAGTTTTTATCGAAAAATGGAGCACGCATTAAATTTTCACCACCGTTCCATCCACCGTCAAAGGCGTGGCAGAACGCATAGGTCGTAGCTTTAAAAATCTGTGGTATACACACTAAGAAGTAGCCGACAAACGAGCAAGATTAGCCAGAGTTCTGTTCGCTATGAGAGCAGCCAAACTTGCAAGCTCAAGCTCCTCCCCAGCAGAGCTTTTTCATAAAAACTTGAAAATTCAAACACCAATCAACATGATTCGTCCCAAAGGAGTTGAAAAGTGTCTGAGTCGTGAGAAAACTGCCCGAAACTACGAGGTTAATGAGACCGTACGTTTTCGAGACTACCGTAGGGATGAACTCAAATGGTTACGCGGAGTTATCAAATCAAAACTAGGTACACGTCTGTACAGAGCAGAAGACGTGATAGGCGTTTAACATACGAGGAGCATCGATCAACTGGTTACGAGTTATGAAAGCAGCGAAGACAAAGATAATAGATTAGTTCGGTCAAAACCATATACCTGCCTCACTTAGGAAGACAGAGATCACCGAGATGCCCTGTGATCCGTCACTCCTGACTCAACATCGGGAGAAAGGGCAAAAATTAGAACCTGAAGATAAGCAGCGTAGTAAGGTAAAAACATGTTGAAAATGCGACAATAGTTGATCACATGGAAACAGAAGTAGATACAATGACAAGAGAAGCTGAACAAGGCAATTCCCCAAGAACTTAAAAAACGCAAGAAAAGAAAAGCAAGCTTAAACGCAATCGCGGACCTCCTTCAAGATACGGAGGTGTGCGACGATGGTGAACTGAGACTTATGTTAAGTGACTCTAAATTAACTAATTGTTTATGATAATTATTGTTTTTTTTTAAAAAAAAACGATCAAAATTTTTGCGTTTCTTAATTTAATATTCTTATTATAATTTTAAATCAATGTCTTTTTCACTTTTTGTAAATTCTGTAATCTAAATAATTATTGTATTAAATTTGATAAGATACGCATTAAAGCGTAGTGCGAAAAGCTACGGTGGGAGGATTATTGTATACTCGAATTTAATTTGCTAAATGTTGTTAAGTTAAATGTAATTCAGAAATCGTGCCATCTATGATTAGTAGCGCAGTGTAAGTACGAACGCGGTGACAGCAGTACCTGCTTAGCCAGGCAAGGACGGACACGTAATTCGCCGAATAAACCAAAATCATTTATTAAGTAACTACGTCCCTTCTTTCTTTCGATCCCTTGGACACTTCACAAATAAATCTCTTATATTATTTTGGTATCATATTGCGGTAAAAAGGGTAGAAGTGCGGGCTAATGGATATTTTATGCTATCTAATCACAGTATCCAATTTTGCATATGTGCTTGAGTTCTACTCTCCGTTGATATCAATTTCCACACGCAAAAACTCGCTTGAAGTATATTACGTTAATCTTTACAAGCGAATCACCATAAAGACTTGTGAGTAGGATCCGGTAACAGCGAGATCCCTCTTTATTGGAAAATAGAGACCATTTGGTAGAGAAGAATTACGCAAATTATTTAGCGCCCAGATCGAAAAATAGGCTGAGAATTGAAGATATACCTACCTTGAGATATTAATTGTAAAATTGAATCCGGTTTAATAGAAAAGTCAAATTGTTATGCATATAGGTATATACAGAGGTGGCCAAAAGTGATCGGACAATACAAGAAACAAGCAATAAAATACTTTTACGAGCATAAGCTTTGAAATGAAATAAAAATTTTTCCCTTATATAAAAGTCACTTGTATTCTCAATTAATTGCACAAAAAAATAAAACAGAAATAAAAAGAATTTCACAAGAAAATTAACAACTAATTCAAATTCACATTGCATCAAGTGGACAAAAGTAATCGGACGTTCAATTGTAATACTTTTCTTTCTGATGATTCCATTAGAACATAGGCTTTTAATATCTAGTTGCGTATCCTTTTTGTTTTATAACTTCTGTTAACCTATTGGGCATAGACTGTACCAACTTACGGATAACGTCCGGAGTAATGTTGTCCCATTCTTCTAATAACACCGTCTTCAGTTGACTTTTATTAGTAATGTGATGGTTCCTTATTTTTTTATCCAGATGATCCCAAAGATGTTCGATGGGATTTAGGTCTGGGGATTGCGGTGGTGTTTTTAATTGACCAGGAGTGTTGAAAAGGAGCCACATACGAACATCATGAGCTGTATGCTTTGGGTCATTATCTTGCTGGAACAAATAATGACCATCAAGACCCAATTTTTGTGCACTTTTTTTCAAATTTTCTTTCAAAATCGACAAGTAACCTAGTTTGTCCATAGGTTCGTCAATGAAAACAAGTTCTCCTACACCGTTGGCAGCCATACAACCCCAGACCATTACACAGCCACCTCCGTGTTTTACTGTATGTTGAATGTTTTTGGGATGAAGCTCACTATTTTGAGTTCTCCACACCAACAACCTGCCGTCGGAGTGGTAGATATTAAACTTACTCTCATCAGAGAATATTATACGAGTCCAAAAGTCGAGCGGCTTGCTTTTAAATTCTTTTGCAAAGCATAATCTTTTCTTCTTATTAACTTTGCTAATTAGTGGTTTCTTTCGAGGTACTCTCGCTTGATAACCAGCACGGCTGAGAGCTCTACGAATAGTCCGGGCACTAACATTGGTACCATTTACATCTGCTAATTGATCCCTAATACTTCTGGACGTTGTAGTCGGATTCTTTTTAACAATTCTTAAGATTTTTCGTGCGTCTGTCTCTGTTAGTTTACATGGTCGACCACTCCTAATTTCGTTTTCCACCTGATTATTTTTTCTGAACCGTTTCACGATATCGAAAACTGTCGAACGACTTCTTCCAATTATTTTTGATATTTCAGAAAAGGATTTATTCTCTTTATACAACTTTATTATAACTTTTTTTTCATGTATACAGGTTTCTTTGCGATTCTTAGCCATGTTTAACTTTCTTCACTTAAAACTGACAAGTAAATGACTGATATCAGAAAAACACATATCAACATATAATTAGGGGAATTCCCTTTTAAACTTGGAAATGAAAAGAAAAGAACTGCTCCAAACTTCAATGACTAATTTCACACTTTTCAAAATGTCCGATTACTTTTGTCCACTTGATGCAATGTGAATTTGAATTAGTTGTTAATTTTCTTGTGAAAATCTTTTTATTTCTGTTTTATTTTTTTGTGCAATTAATTGAGAATACAAGTAACTTTTATATAGGAAAAATTTTTATTTCATTTCAAAGCTTATGCTCGTAAAAGTATTTTATTGCTTGTTTCTTGTATTGTCCGATCACTTTTGGCCACCTCTGTATATATATATATATATATATATATATATATATATATATATATATATATATATATATATGTATATATATACACATATATATATATATATATATATATATATATATATATATATATATATATATATATATATATATATATATATATATATATATATATATATATATATATATATATATATATATAACGGTTTATTCGTTATGAGATTTGACGTTCTATAGGCTTTTTTTGACAGATCACGCGTTACTCCTGTCAAACTGTAATGTAATTTTTATTCAGTATTGTTTGACAAATCATCATGGAAGGACTTACATCGCAACAGCGTATCCAAATTGTTCAGCTGTACATTACGAAAATCAGCGTTCTTTGAGAAATGTTTTTCGTGTACTTCGCATACAGCGAGAGAAACAATGGACTTATTGAGAAATCATTTTGGTGAGAACTTGATTTCACGTTTGGGACCAGTAAATTGGCCGCCTAGATCGTGTGATATCACACCTTTAGATTATTTTCTTTGCGGTTACACGGTCTCTGGTCTTCAGGGATAAGCCAGCTTCAATCGACGCTTTGTAAGCTAACATTACCCGTTTCATTTGCGAGGCAGTGGTTGCTATGCTGGAACGCGTCGTCTAAAACTGGACCTCAGGACATGCCGTTAACGGCATAGTCGCGGTCAACATTTAAACAAGATAATCTTTAAAAGGTAAATTTCATATATTGTTCTTTCGACTCACAATAAAATTTTTACTATAGAATTCAACTTTATGCCTTTTATTTGAAATTAAAAACCAAACTTCATAATGAATCACCCTATATGTATATATATATATATATATATATATATATATATATATATATATATATATATATATATATATATATATATGTTTTTTATTTGCTTTAACACAATAGACCCTTTAGAGCCTATGCTTAGAGATAGTTAGAGCATCTCACTATCTTGATTGAATGTGATATGGTTAGTATCCCGCTTTGGCCGCATATCCGTGCACTCAGTTGCGATACCTTCTGATTTTAAACCCGTTTAGTTATGATAAACTGAACGGGCTTATAGTCCGTCCAAAGAATCACTCGAACAAATCTCGAATTCAATAAAATCTATGAACGAATTCTAGCTTTATTGATGGACTTCTGGCTCTTATGAATGTTAAAATTTAGTTGGTAATCTAACCATACTTTGTTCCACATATTGATGCCCCAATCATATTGCCAACATCAGTAATAGGACTTTATAAGCTACTACGCGATCCCAGGCTCAGAAAAACTGGACTTGCTTCTCTGATTAAGCACAGAAGTGTTGTTTCTGCCAGTGACTTTTTAATCGAAATTTAAAAACAATTGAATAACATATAAATATGAAAAACATGCAAATTCTTTTTATTTCATATTATATTTTTAAAATATTTATTTTTCCATAGAAAAAAGAAAACGAACAAATTTTAGGCGCATATCAATCACTGATATCCATAATATTCGTGAAATGATCAATCATTAGAATAAATATATTCAAGTTAGATATACATATATGAATGTATCTGTTCAAAACAAAGTATTTGTCGTATAATCTAAATTTATACATAAAGTCTAGTTATAATAGGACGTGTAGGATGATACGTTAAATTAAAAGGTGTGTTGGAAAGGTTCAATTCAACAGCTTAGGATTAAGTGCATATGTTCATCACATTATTGTCTCACAATAGTAACTTCAAAACGATACCAAATCAATTGAAAATAGAGTACATTTGAGGGGTTCAAACAAAAATGAATCGAAAAAATTAATAAATTCAATTTGATTTATCAAAGCTGAATGATTCAATCCCCGTTCAATCACATTATTCACAAACATTCATTTAACATTCTTAAAATATCTCAAGACATCAATAATTTATTTACTTTTACTTCTTTTTATAAGGACATTTTTCTTTTCAATTTGGAATGGATCTAATCACTAAAATACATTACATTACACTTAATAGCTTTTGATTGTTGATTAAACCTTAAACTTTTTTAAGGCTAGTTCCACTTTCAATTGTATCAATTCCTTATTTTCCTCAAAAACTTCTTTTGCTAACATATCTCGTTTTTGTTCGAGCAAAGCATTTTCTTTCATATAATGCTCGATAAGTTTTTCGTATTCACTATCGTCGACTGACACACCTGAACTTGTGCTTGGCGGTGGAGGAGGCGGAGGTATTGATGGAGGCGGCTGCTCATTATCTGTTGCAGGTACCAATTTCTTTAGACGAAGCAGTTCAGCGCGTTCGGCATTGATTCGTGTTTGAAGTTGGCATTTCCAATTCGTAAGCTCTTGATTTTCAAGTTGCAACCGTATCAACGTAAGGTAATCTGGGTGAGATTCAGGCAGCATTAACAAACCGGCCTCGTTTATATAAAATTTGTCGGGGTTTTTCGCGGTGCTCGACGTACTAATATCTTCTAATACAGGTGATATGTTCTCCGATAGCTCACTAGGGTTCTCTTCACATACAGTAGATGGCACATCTGGATACACATCCTGCGGTGTACTTTTTGTTTCTGTATTTGTAGCTGATTCTGTAGAAATTATTGTGACGGTTTTGATTGAATCATCGTCCGAACATGAAGATTTAGCTTTCGGTCGTACATGCGAGTCGTTCGTAACATCACCGTCCACAGTATCTTCCATGCTTTTCTGAGTCGAGTCTTGTTTTCTTTCGAACGTTCTCAGCTTTCTTTTCAATTGTGTAATTATTCGTTGGACTTCCCAAAGTTGTTCCTCGCGTTTTTTCGATACAAAACCTGCATTCATTTCAGCATGTATTTGTGCTAACAGACTCTCCTGTTTTGCTAATTCCACTGAGATTTCTTCACGTGTTTCAGGTAGTTTTGGACTCATTGCAGTGATTGGTGGCACATACCTGAAAAACAAGTATTCAATGAGACTGTTTGTTATCATTTGTATTAATTGATTGAAATGTTCATTAACTTTTTCGAAAATAACTTTGATATTGTAGAGAATTTTGTCATTTTTTTCATAACTTTTTTCCGTAATAGTGATTTTAAACTTCGTTCGTATTTAGGTATTTGACTATTTACTTAAGCTCTTTCGAGATAAACTAGTGTTGTTGTCAGTCATAGTAATATTCTTCAAGTATGAGGTACTATGGCATGAAGCTGAGCTTTACAATGTGCTTTTATCTTTTGTTTACTTTTCATCACTTATCACCTCCGCGCATCAGAGATATTTTCTCAGCTTGGTGCAGTACATAAATATTCTTCATGTACGCAAGTGTTGCATTATATTATTTGAAGATTGGAACGTGTGCGAATTTCGAGGATCAGCGGTTTAGTAATTTAGTTATGAAAATATTTCGGAGCCGTTCATTTTCGGATAAAATGCAGTAAATAAACTCATAACATGAAACAAGTATTAACGTAACATTGTACACGCACTAGATAATCGATTCTCACAGTATACCGCAAAAAAGGCTCCGTGTGGTAATGGCTTATATTTTTTGAAAATTGCTGAAAGTGTATAAAAATTCAAGAATAAAGTGAAATCGCATAGCCGAATTATAAACAAAATTTCCTTTATCGTAGCTCCATTTAAAACTAAACGGTAGCTCATTCGAAAAAGTAAATGTGGGAGGGGGTACTGCAATGTTGATGTATCATATGAGAAGTCTAAGTTGTATCATCTACTGTGTATGTATGTCTTTTTAAACTTCAAATTTCTTTTTACTGCTTAATGCCCTTTTGAAACGAGTTTTAAAATATGTTTAAAATATTATCTTTTATTCCGTTCTGCGTCGAACAAGTCAAATTATTAAGTTTTGTGAAATTTCGTTTTAATATAAGTTTAGCAGTAACTCATTGCCCTTGTGGCGATATCGGTCCCCTATTGCAGGTTGCGAATAAAGTAGTTTCCTCACCGGGGAACTAGCAGGGAAATAAAATGCTACTCTCGGATCAAAACCTGGCTAAATGAGAACACGTCCTCAGTTTCCATTCTCCAGAAATCGGGAACATCACCTCGGAAAGGACAATGAAACACGGCTACACTATTGGAGAATACCAAGGAGACTTTAGAGCTGGGCGGATCACATTTTTGCAGTTAAAAAAAATTTAGAGAAAGGTTGAGAAAAGAACATTGATGTATACCAACTTTTTATAGATCGAAATGCCCCTTGCTATATATTCTTCGAATAAAGAATACCAACTAAATTAATACGTCTGATAAAGATCAAATTAAATTATTAAATAATTATAATATAATTACCTCGTTTTTGTTGGCCGTTTGAGATCTTAAAAATGTGGTTATTTTCAGAATTATGACGAGTGCCAAACGGTCAATTTAATCAGGATAATAGCAGCAAATCGAGCATCAAGTCAAAATGCGAAACAAACTCAAGGAAATCTTTTCCTCAGAGAAAAAATCAAAACAGGGAGACGGTCTGTCAACACTCATCAATCTTCTTCTTCTTCGTAGCACTACAGCCCCTCTCGCTCCTTCGCTTCCTGCAAATACGTCCTCAAATTCTTAAATCCGAGCAGCGATGAACTGTCTTCATCGACCAAGTCAGACCAGCGTTTCCTCGGTTTTCCCACTGGTCTACGCCCTTCAGTTCTCCAAACGAATACCTTTTTGGGTATCCTTTGTTCGTCCATAAGATTCATGTGGCCAGCCCATTGCAGCTTCCGCAGCCTGACAATCGTTGAGACCTCCGGTTCGTTAAAAATTTCATACTGCTCATGATTGTAACGAATTCGCCATTTGTCTCCGATTATTCGCGTCAGGACCGGTCGCTCAGAGGCGTTCTAAATATTTGCGGATGCTTGGGTAAGGGTCCATGTTTCACACCTATAGCATAACACAGGTCTTATCACAGATTTGTATATTTGGAGCTTTGTTTTCCTGTGTATGCAGCTGGGCTTCAAGATCGTGAAAACTGAATAAAATATTCTATTTGCGAGCTGTATTCTTTGGCGTCTTTCGTCTCTTTCATTACCTGTTTTCGTTATTTTGGCGCTTAAATACGCAAATTCGCTCACATTTTCGATACTGTATTCGCCAAGTGTGATATTTTGTGTATTTGAGGTATTTTTCCTCGACTGCGTCATGAGCTTTGTTTTATTTTCATTGATTTGTAGCCCTACTAGTTTTACTTCGCTGTCAAGTTTCAGGAAAAGTTCTTTGACAGTTGTTAATGATCGTGACAAAATATTTATATCGTCCGCATAGGCTACTACTTGGTTCGACTTGTATAGTAATGTACATAGTACATTCACCTAGTACCCACACCTTTCATTTACCCTGTGTTGCACACTTTTTGAATTTTCCCAGGGCACGTCAGCTGATCTGGGGCACTACAGCTGAGCCCAGGCCTCGACGCTCAAGAAACAAAGCAAAAAACAAATTAAATTTCCGACGCACGTGTTCTTTTACGCATTTCAGAACATAGGAGTGCTGCCAGCTCCTAATAAAAAACTAAAAGATTGCATGGAACGTATTTGTTTTTCTGCAAATTCATTGATTTTTTGAGATATGGTAATCCTGAAATCTCTCATCGAAGCACATGTTTATATTCGCGCCAATTCTCGCGTCAGCGTTTAACTAACTACTTGCTAGCGAAGATTTATGGCTCGTTGTTCGGATTTTTCCGGAGGTTTGATTGAGTGTGGATACTAGTTGAGTATACTATGGTAATGTACCTCGCGTATCGACAGGTAGCTTCCGTATGACGTACTCCAGAGCCAAATTGGTTATTGATGCGGACTTGGGAAGTCGTCAATATCATTGTCATTTTGGTAAGACGAACTAATTTGGCTGGGATGCCAAAGCAAAGCATTACTCTTCAACCTAACCCTCGAAAATTTCCTGAAGAAAATCTCATCCATACAAGCAAACGGTACGCCGGTCGTAAAGTCTGTGCAATCGATAGCTTATGCCGATGACGTCGATAAATTGGCCAGATCTGTTTGCCGTTTGCAGGAGGGCTTCCCAGAGCTAGTTCAATCCACGAATCAGGTTGTTTTAAGGGTAAACAAGGCTTTTTTGTGGTAAGGGAGCAAAGGCCGCGAACATACACTAGATCGACAAAAAGTCAAAGTTGATGACTTTTGAACAAAAAGATCATTTTCTCTGCTTAGGGTTACTGCTCTCCAAGGATAGAGGTGAGAAAGACGAGATCTGGCGGGAACATCTATAGCGAACAAAACTTATTTTGCAGTCTTTTCTCTTTCTCGCTCTCTCTCTCTCTTTCTCTAATGAGATCTAAGAAACTGTAAGGATAACAATAATTTACAAAATACAGATAAGACTTCTTTATAGGTGCGAAATGTGGACAATAACGAAGACATGGAGAAGAAAGAGAGATTGGATAAATGATTATGAAAAATGAGTACTCCAATATATACGAGTATATCCTGTGGGATCCGATACAACAAAGAGTTGTACAGTCGTTTTAACGAACCAGAAGCAACTATCAATATTAAACTGGAAAAATTGCAATGAAACGGCCAGATTGAGCGTATGTCGGAAGCTAGGATATCTAGAAAGGTACATAAAGGACAAATTGTTGGTAACGACTACGAGAAAAGCCATGTAAACGCTGGGAAGACTCGATTGACAGACAGCAGAACGCCACTAAGAACTGCAAACCGGAGGATGTGTTTAATGAATCGAGACTACTAGACACGATGTTTCCAGGATGCCTACGTCCGGTTCGGACTGTAGCGGCGTCGTAGAAAAGGAAGAATAATAACCCATTGTACAATTCAAATTCGAACATTGGCGAGTAAATGTTTTACAGCACTCTATTTAATGGCCATTAACATGTAATCAAAATTATCAATAAACAAGTTGAGTAAGCAGGAGAGTGCTCCTACCAGAAGGTCTTTGTAAACATCCTAGGGTTAGAAGCAAGTTTTCTAATGGCGTGAATCGATAACTTGAATTATTCATCTAATACTTAGATATGAAATCGTTCAAATTTATACAAAAGATGCGCAGTTTCTTTCATAAGCACAGTGCAGCCGCCATTTTAATCTAGCTTAAATGATTTTTCTGAATGCTCGGCCGATTGAACATGTTCAAGTTAAACACTATTCCTTAAATTTTCATGAAAATTGAAAGAAAATAAAAGTACCTAAGTCAACTTTAAATATTTATAGGTTTTTCCAATAAGAGGTGTTATTTTGAATAGATCTTGTGATGTAAAACCTTGCGACTTCTTCCTTTGGAGCCACGTGATAGAGAAGGCCTATGCCAATAGCCCAACGTCAATTCAAGATCTCAAAGATGAAATTCGTGAGGCTATCGAGAACATAGGGTAGCCACTTTGCGATTTGGTTATGGAAAATTTCATGAAGAGGATATGGTCCTGTAAGCGTGTCGTAGTGGCTATTTGCCCAATGTTAGTTATTGCTATTAAAGGCATATTTTCTTCTTTATAATGAACTAAACATCCGATCATTTGTTTTAAAAAATGGCATTTTTCTTTTCATATCAAAATAACACCTCTTATTGGAAAACCCTATATGAACCATAAACACGTGTTATCGTTGTTGTAATTCCATATAATTGAAATGGCTATAACTCACTTGATTATGATTCGATCTCAATTAAATTTTGTGAACATATATATGTTATGTCAGTATATATAATTGCAAAATTTCAAGAAGTTTAAAGGTACCGTTTTGATTTTATGGGCAAAAATGTAAAATCTACAAATCATACTACTATTAACAAAGTTGAGCGAATTTCGATTTCTAAGGTATTTGTTGCCCTTGTACTCATAAAGATCCACATTCGTGATAATTTTCAGATTTTTCGGCTGAAAGGTGTCCAATCGCCACCAATTTTGGGTATATTTTGCCTTCCCGTGGACCCCCTAATTCATCAAATGATTTTTTTATTTCAGATTCTAAAAGTTATAATCAAGACCTTTTATTTGATATCCCACTCGACTACCTTTGATTAAAAAAAATTTTTAAGGGCCAATTCGTTATTAAGGGGGACCCCCCTTAAACATTTTTTAAATTTTTGTCAAGGCCTTAACTTTTGAGAGACCATCACTTCTGACCTTTTCACAAAGTTTGAGCATTCTAGCTTCTATAGCTTCTGAGGAAATCAGCTGTGACGCACGGACAGACGGACAGACGGACGGACGGACAGACGGACGGACAGACGGACAGACAGGTCGCGAAACTAGTAGGTCTTTGTAAAAAAATTTTTTACAAAGACCTAAAAACTTATCGTATGATTATTAACTGGTTACATATAGCAGCCACTATAACAGATCATCGATCGTAGATATGTTAAAATATCCCATTTCGGAACCGTAAGGATGCTTTTAAAAGAAATATAGTCAGTATTTTACAACTTATTTTAAATCAGTACCCTTAATCTCCATATGAATAATTGCGCCAAGCAAATTACGTTGTCACCCCTGTGATTGGAACCAGTGAGTTTCTGCTTAAGCAGGAAGCCCTTTAATCACAGATTCAAAGTCAAAGTCAAAAGACAAATTTTAAAGAATATAAAGCAAATTCCAAACAATAAAAAAATAATAATAACTTGATGGCCCAAATGGCTCTCTAACTTTATGCATTATAAATCAAAAAAACATTTAATCAAAACGCAATATCAAATTCAATTTAATTAAAATTACTATATATATTATGATTCATTTGGAAAAAGGAAAAATAAACCAACCAATACTATTCATAAATTAATTCCAATATTAACTCAACAGAACAGTGAAATGTTATCCTACATTTAATACGTTATAAACTAATTCAATCAAAAACTTTATCTTATCCTAATATCTTCTTCTTGTATTAGCTAATACAAGTACTTACATGAGAAATTTACCTTGAATATAACTTGCAGATACAAAAACATATTGAGTTTGCATAAGTAGAAAAATTAAAAATTAACTCCCTCACCTCTGAGCATGGTGGTCGCCATCACCGGTGTGTATCTAAGAGTGATGGCCTGAGGAGAATTAGTGCACACGTCGAAACCACCTTCTTCTAACATTTTTCTTCTCTAATAATTTTTCAGAAAAATTATTATTCAAAATATGCAACTCATTTATACGTAGCTGCAAACAATTCCATAAAAAGTAATCTTCTTCTTCTTTGTAGCACTACAGCCCCTCTCGGGCCTTCGCTTAGCGATAGTTAGAGTATCTTATTTTCATGACCGTATTGATTTTTTCGGAAGTTGGTTTAGTCAGTACCATGCTCCCCAGTGCCCACTCAGCTTTGATATGATCTGATTAAATCAGTACATATCACCACTCAGTGAACACTCATAGTCTGTCCGAAAAATCCCCTGAACTAAATCACGTTGCACCTAACGAGATTTGAACCTGGGACCTTCGGCTTATTGGTTCATGCTCTAACCACTAGACCACACAGACCTACTTATCCCCTTATCCTTATATAATCCTATCATAATATTCCTAACCTAAACGTTAAACCTTATCTCCAAACCTAATATAAATAACACAGAATACCTATCCTAAATATTGAAAACTATCCCTAATTTTTAACATATTGTAAATAAACAACAACACCAGATGTAGTAATAATGAGCTGAAACTCAAAACTAAGTGACGAAAAACACAAAAAAAAACCGAATAATTTAGATGTCCGCGAGTACCCTCGTCACGGCCGCCTGGATGTCCGTAATCGACTCAAAATGGGTTCCTTTGACCACCGATTTTGTTCTAGGGAACAAAAAAAAAGTCACAGGGTGACATATCGGGCTAATAAGGCGGCTGTTGCAACACGGCGATCCCTTTAGAGGCCAAATACTGGGACACGCTGAGGGCGGTGCGGCACGGCGCGTTGTCGTGATGAAGGTCGATACGCGAGGTACATTACTATCCAAGTCGAGCCAAGTAGTAGCCTATGCGGACGATATCAACATTTTGTCACGGTCATTAACAACTGCCAAAGAACTTTTCCTGAAACTCGATAGCGAAGCAAAACTAATAGGCCTACAAATCAATGAAAGTAAAACAAAGCTCATGACGCAGTCGAGAAAAAATACCTCAAATACACAAAATAAATACAGTATCGAAAATGTTAGCGAATTTGTGTATTTAGGTGCCAAAATAACGAAAACGGGCAATGAAAGAGACGAAATACGCCGAAGAATACAGCTCGCAAATAAAATATTTTATTCAGTATTGACGATCTTGAAGACCAGCTGCATACACAGGAAAACAAAGCTCCAAGTATATAAATCTGTGATAAGACCTGTGTTATGCTATGGGTGTGAAACATGGACCGTAACCCAAGCACCTGCAAATATATTGAACGCCTTTGAGCGACGGGTCCTGAGGCGAATAATCAGAGCGAAGCTAGACGGGGACGAATGACGAATTCGATACAACTATGAGCTGTATGAAATTTTTGACGAACCGGAGGTCGCAATGATTATAAGACTGCGGAAGTTGCAATGGGCTGGACACAAGAATCGTGTGGACGAACAACGGATACCCAAGAAGGTATTCGTTGGGAGAACTGAAGGCCGGAGGCCAGTGGGGAAATCGAGGAAACGCTGGTATGACTCGGTCGACGAAGACAGTTCATCGATGCTCGGATTTTGGAATTGGAGGACGCGGTCAATTGACCGAGACAGGTGGAGGCGCTGTTTGCAGGAAGCGAAGGCCCGAGAGGGGCTGTAGTGCTAAGAAGAAGAAGATGATAGCATGCTAATCAAAGGAGATTTTCAAAATATCATTTTCTTTTCTTGAGATCAAGCCAAAATGTCTTATAATTCAAATTTGTAGCTTTTGTATATCTTAGATTAAGCATTAACGTAAATATTCTGTAACTTACTTGATTAATTGAATGCTAGGAAATAGGCTTGGTCCGTAGCACAATAACGTCACTAATAACCGATGAGACATTTGCATTGTAGGACTCAATAGCATCGCCAAACTTTGTGCATTCATTTTGTTGTATTTTTCATTCTGTATCACGCTATCAAAATGCAATAGTACCCATCCAAGAAGGGTTAGATTACATCGTGGTAACTGTTCTAGAAGGACACGTAGTTCTCTTTCTTGTTGTGTCACGTCGGTTTGTGAAGCTGCCTCTTCAAATCTAGCACACAGATCCGTTGTCAGTACCGGTTCTGGTAATTCTCTGAAAATATTTCAAAAAACAATATCAGATGTAATACAGTAAAACAATGAATAAGCATACCTTAAAAATAATTTAAGCAAACCACAAGCTGTAGGTATATCCATATCATTAGTCCCTGTAGATTCTCGATTGTTATATATTCGTTTAAAGTGTTGTAGGCGAGTTTTAACTGGTTCTACTTTATACAATTGATCACTATGAAGAGCATGCTCCTGAAGATAATCAATACAATCACGCACGACTAGTGGGAGATCAACTCCATCGTGACATCGACTGCGTTCTGTTGCCAAACTAACTGAAACACCAAACACCGGCTGCACATCACCGAGCTCGAGTACTTCTTCCGAATTATGTGTATGTTTAGCCTTTTTATCTTTTTTATCCTTATCCTTTGATTTTTCTTTTTTATCTTTTTCCTTCTTATCTTTTTCTTTTTTCTTATCCTTTTCTTTCAATTCAGCAATATCTTTGTCCTTATCTTTCTTGTCCTTATCCTTTTTCTTATCTTTTTCTTTTATTTCAGGAACATCTTTGTCTCTATCTTTTGTATCTTTATCAATTTTATCCTTTTCACGCGATTTTTCTCGTTTTTCTTTACTTTTCGAAGAAAATTTAAATGCTTTAACTTTTTTCGTTGATTTTGATGGGCTTCTGTTTTGGATGATGATAAAATTATTTGTAATCAGCACGAAAATTGTGTGAATAATAAAAACTTACTTCGTTTCTGTATCTTCTTCAGGAGAACTTTCACCTTCAAGAGCTGCATATCCACGATCCTTTTTGTCTTTTTTGTCTTTCCGTCGGCCAATCAAGAGATCTTTTTTACTAATTTTATCATGATCTCCTTCGCTGACTGATGGAGGAAGTAGAAGAATAAGAGTTAGATTATTATACCGGCGGTAATTTCAAACCAAACAGTAACTTTATAAAAAGAAAAATCCCAAGTAAATTGTGAAATGAATATCGAAAACAGAGGCATTGGGATGAGTATCTTAAATAATGAGCGAAAACTAATAGATACCATAAATCAAGTAATTCATTTGCTTTATACTTTCTAAATTTTAGAAATAGATTAAATAGTTGAGTTTTTGGTAGAAAAAATTCCAAGAATTATTTTGAAAGACGCTTATTCCCACACCGCTAAGTGTAATCCAAATGCCTTCCGGCTTTTAGCTATCCTGCAATGCATGCAAGTTTTTGAAGCAATAATTGGTTAAAAACGAAACGCAGAAATATAAAGAATTACAAATAGTTTATTAGCTAGCCAAAATTCAATAATCAAAGCAAACGCAAAGAAGGATAAGTATGGGCACCACTTGAATTTGAATACATACAATCACTTTCATCTTTCTTTTTTGAAGCGCCTGATTCGGATGCGTATAGCCCCGGGAAGTCCTTTTCAACATCGGGACTATCAAAATCCATAACAATCACTGTTTATTACTACCAATTAACATTGATTGAACAGCCCCTTGTGAAAAACTCAGCAATCGAATGAAACTTCAAAAAATATCGTAAATGTCAGAATTGACAATCAGCCGATTATTCGTGGGGTTCGTAAAATATCGACAGGAGTTACGAGTGTGGCCGAAAAAGCACGTGCAGACGTTGTGCAACAAATGTGTAAACATGACACCTGTTGTTGTGTTATTTGTAGTTTAAGATTGTGTAGTAGTGCAGCGAAGAGGGGTTACGTGTGGAGGCCATTGATAAGAGCATGACCTTGACGAGAATCAAGGCTTTGTGACCAACCCAATTTTAGAGCAGAAGTAGGCCAGTTGTCTGCATATAGTAAATGCGTGAGCTAAATTGTGCTTGTATTTCCTAGTGGTAAGGATAACGAATACTTGCTGCCTGTGAGCCTGTTATAAGCTAAATAGGGGGTGCAGTGTCATTAACATACACAGCTGGACAAAATATTAGGTGGGAGCGGTTTTTTTTTCTAAAACAAGCTTAATTTTCATACTTTTCTTTATTATACCTGAAAAATTAAGTTGGTTTTTAAAATAAACACACTTCATTTTCGTAACGAAGAACAAAAGGCTTCACAAACTTGAAAAAAAACTGGACATTTAGTTAATTCATAAAATGTGTTAATTTTCAAATGGCCAGAATAATAGGTGCGCCCAACAAACATCGTAATTAACATAGAAATTTCGATTGTTATGGTCCCTTTTTATACAGAATCTAATATCTTGAATAAATCTAATGCCTTGAATACCCGCCATTATTCTTAAGGACTTTTTCGATTCTTCTGGGTATAGACGAATTCAACTTCCGACAAATTTCTACAGGAATATTGTACCAAACTTCCAAACTCTACCCGGCGAAGCCCCCTGGAACTACGAAGAAGTAAGAAGCTACAGCCCGATTGGTAGGTCAGAATAGAGGGTCCAGCCACCGTGGCGGGCCCCGGACTCGGTCGAAATATCAGAAATGAGAAGACCGGAGGCTTATTTACCTCACCAGTTCATATTAATTATATTTTAAATATTTTTCACCATCATCATCATTATATCTTTAATCTTTAATTTAATATTAAAGAGCATACGCAAAAGAGCAATTCGTGGTGTTAATCAATTACATTGTTTGCAATTACATAGCTCAAAAAAAGGAACAAATATGGAACCAAACATTGCACAACGTTTCATGATCGTCACAATATTCATCTGCTGATGATAAACGAATTCTATTTTTGATATAGCTATCTAATATTGGCCAATGACATAACAGACCCGATATTACTGATAACATAATTCTATCCAGAATATACTTCTAGCAACATCTGATTCTTTTTATCTATTTTTTGATATTATATTTTTTTGCTCAAACGTTTACTTTGAAATATACTTAGAACTTATTAACTTAAGCATACGTATATTACAATCAATGGCTATTATTTGTTTTCTATAAAAAAAGCAGCGAAGTTTACTCAATTTTAAAAATCGGTCTCAAAACATTTTTTTTTTTGAATCCTTAATTTTTAACGTTATCGCGTCTCTATTATGTTTGATTAAAATCAAAACAGTAACTTTAATTATCGCTTGATATTACTTTACTCTGGTAGTTAGCTTTAATAAATTCATTTAAAATGCGGGCGGGAGCGTCTCCGAATTTTCTCGTGCATGGAGGTAGATTATTATCTTTCCCTGCCTTCTCTTTTGCCGGACATATGGATTCAAATAGAATCAAAATTAATATTAAGGAGGGGATGTAGTCGCAAAAACTATCAAACAATCTAACTTCGTAACATCACGCCGCGTTCCCAGTTATTCTTACAGTTTTCATCCATAAATTTCGACTCTCACAAATTATCGGTTGTGTTTCGGGCAAGAAATAGTTACACGTCACTGTCCATGGCAAGATTTTTTACCTCGACGTATCATATTCATGAGTATATATTTTCACTTATTTTTCCTTTCAACCTCTTTCAAACAAATTCCGTTACTGATTCAGTTTGACTTGCAATTTCCGTTTCCCAACCATACGTATGTGTTCTAGAACACGGAAATCTGACGGCGTCGTGGCATGTGCATCCAAGTACAGTAGATGTCCATCCAAAACTTCCTTGTATGTATTCAATTAAGAAACACCACCCATCACGTCCACACCTGGTTTTGAGCTGCCCAAAACCGCAGGTTTGATTTGTATCGGACCTACACTTTGCCATGAAAAATAACCCCATACCTCTGTCACCTCTGTGCTTCACCGATTTGTTTGCAAACCCAGAATGAAATTGTTTGCCTTCCGGTCGACGAACGTTTCTTTCCGCATCATTACCAAACAAATTTAGCTTTGTTTCATCCCTCTAGAGGACATTTTTGTCACCGTGCGATCCCCACCAGGTTTTATGATTTAACGCAAAGTTTTCCTTCTTCCCCAAATTTGTAGTCTTAAGGAAAGTAAATTTTCGGGCAATCCTACCAAGTAGTTTTGCGCTTACTGATCACCGTCAAACGGTTCTTGATGAAACAACATTCCCGATTTCGCTTGCAATTGTTCTGATTGATTTGAACGGGTCACGTTTAGCTAATGTAACGATATAATTGTCGGTCACTGGTAGAGCTTTTTAGGTATTCCATGCGTCTTAATGTATTTTTCCGGTTTGAGAGCATTCGTAACAAAATCAGACCGGCCAATTGATATGGCAATGAACTTGTAGGATTTCCCCTCATCTAGGAGCTGACGAGCACGTCTTCTCTCCTTTGCACTACAGTAAGGCCCACGGCCTATCTAATATTATTACTATATTATAATTAATATCACGGAAACCCTCGACAAACAGCTTGCTCCCATCCTATCAGATGCATCGCTAAAGACAAGCAACGAGCTTTGGATGGAAATGAAAGCGGCTATTAAGACCATGGCAGAACACTCAAACGGAGATAAAGCCCGGCGCAAGAGAAATGATTGGTTCGATCATGAGTGCCACAATGCGTTAAACAAAAAGAATCAACGTAGGTAGGAAAACCAGGAAGAAGAGAGAACATTATGAAAATCTCAGAAGAGCAGTGAATAGGATAATTAGAATTAAGAAAAGAAAATACTATGACGACCAATTGAGAAGTATAGATGTAAGTCTAGCGAGCAACAACACAAGACAAGCATACAAAGCAGTGAAATCGGCAGTGACATCGGCAATATCATCGCTGATGAAACCAAGATTAAGGAAAAATGGGCATCATATTTCAAGAACCTCCTTAATCCTCCACACAGTTCCAGAACATCGAAGCCTATAGATGTCTGCAGAGAGCTTCCATTGGCACCACCAACTCTGGATGAAGTTTGTACTACCATGAAAGTTCAAAAGAATAAAAAAAAAACGCCGGGTATCGATGAGATTTCAGTGGAGCTCATCAAATATGGAGGCAGTAGTGTTCATAAAGCTATTCACAAAGTCATCCAGCACATTTGACAACAAGAACATATGCCGAACGAGTTGAGCCAACCCGCTATATTCCCTATCCACAAAAAAGGGAACAAGCTATAGTAGCAAAATTATAGATGCATATCACTACTTTGCACGGCGTACGAAATATTTTCAAAGATCTTAGAAAATAAAATCGGATCATACGCCAATTGTATCATTTAGGAGTATCAAGGTGGTTTTAGAGCAGGTAGATCGACAATAGACCAATTGTTCACAGTCAAGCAGATACTTGAAAAATGCTGGGAGTTCAACATAGACGTACACCACATTTTCGTTGACTTTAAGCAAGCATACGACAGTATTGATCGTAAATAAGGCTTTGCTTTGGCATTCCAGTCAAATTAGTCCATCTTACCAAAATGACAATAACGGACGACCTCCCAAGTCCGCATCAATAACCAACTCACCGATGCGTTTGACACAAATATCGGACTAAAATAGGAAGATGGGCTGGTCCCATTGCTATTCAATTTGGCTCTGGAGTACGTCATAAGGAAGCCACGTTCATGTTTTATATTTTTTGGTATAACATACATACTCGTATAACCCTCTTGATAAGAATCACGCATACACTTAACAAAATAGTTGTAACATTAAGAGAAGGGCCTATACACAGAAGTTTATTTAGAATTAATAATGGGACGGCGGCCAATTGTAAAACCATTCATTAAAGTGCGCATAATGTGAAAGGACGCTTCAACCCAAAAAAACAGATATATATATATATATATATATATATATATATATATATATATATATATATATATATATATATTGGATAGTCTAGACTTATCAATATACAATATATATATTGCATATATATACACTAGGCGGAAAAAGTCTGCTTTCACTTGATGCCATTTAGTTTTCAACATTCGCAAAACGAAACGTATAGAACATTTTCTAGATTTTGTTTCGTCTATCGATGAATAATTTGTTTATCACTAGGCACCCAGACTTTCATTAATTTCCTCCGAGCCATTTTTGAGATAACTGTACTTTTCGCGGGAAACATACAAAACGGAAGCAGAAAAATTCTGCGTTCACATGTAATAAACGTTTTTAAATAACTGATAATTACAGTTCTGAAGCCAATCAATAACTTGTAGGGTATCCTTCATCCTTTATGAACTCTTGAAGTCTTTTAGGCATGGAATTGATGAGCGTAGCTATCTCTTCTGGTGATGTTTTCTCCCACTCTTCTCTGAGAACATTTTTGAGCATTTCTTTGCTTGTTATCATATGTTATCAAATTTTTCTCTCGAGCGTGTCTCATAAATGCTCAATGCGACTAAGGTCTGGAGATTGCGGTGGCGTATGTAGCAGTTTTGGGGTATTATAAACTAGCCAGAGCCTCACAATTTCGGCTGTATGCTTGGGATCATTATCTTGCTGGAAGTGATAATCATTACCCAAGCCGAGGTTTCGCACACTTTGCTCCAAATTGTATCTTAAAATGTTAAGGTAACTGAATTTATTCATTGTCGACTCAATGAACTCTAGGTTATCAACACCAGCAGCCGCCATGCATCCCCAAACCATTACTCTACCACCACCATGTTTTATAGTGGGTGGCAAATGTTTTTTTTTGTAGTGCTGCTCCTGATTTTCTCCAGACTATTTTTCGTCCTTTTGCAGAAAATGCAGAATTCGTTCTCGTTCGAAAAAAGCACATTATTCCGAAATTCTTTAGGTTTTTTTAAGTACTCCTTAGCAAAGGCAACGCGCTTTTTCTGATTTATCGGGGAAATGAATGTTTTCGTCGTACGACTTATCCATGGTACTCAGTCTTTTAAGAATTTTCCTGACGGTATCAGGACAAATTAGTTTCCAGAACTTTTGCTTCATTTTTGCTGCTATTTCCCTTGCAGTTAGTCGCGGATTTTTTTCCCATTGTGAAAATATTTCGCTTTTCTCTCAGGGACAGCTTTGATGAACGACCAGAATAGGATTTCGAGGAGAGTTTTTTTGTCAATTTGAAATTGTTTATAACTCTTTGAATTGACGAAAATTGTCTTCCAACGACTTTTTTATATTTCGAAAGCCTTTTCACTTCTTCCATAATTTCGCAATGATTTTTCTTTCGTTCACATCAATTTCTTTTCTTTTATTTGTCATTGCAAAAAAAAAACACATTTTTTTCACTATGCAAACTTTACAATATCTTACTAAACACTTGCCCAAATAAAACTTAATAAATTACTAATGCAAGACAACATAAGGAAAGTGCGCTTGAAAAGTTATTCTTCGGGGATTCCCCTAATTTGATGAGTGAACGCAATGCCTCGGTTTTGTATGTTTCCCGCAAAAACTACAGTCATCTCAAAAATCGCTCGGAGGAAATTAATGAAAGTCTGGGTGCCTAGTAATAAACAAATTGTTCATCGATATGCGAAACAAAATCTAGAAAATGACATCAGGTGAACGCAGACTTTTTCTGCCTAGTGTATATATATATATATATATATATATATGTATATATATATATATATATATATATATATATATATATATATATATGTATATATATATATATATATATATATATATATGTATATATATATGTATATATATATATATATATATATATATATATATATATATATATATATATATATTTATATATGTATATATATATGTATATATGTATATATATATATATATATATATATATATATATATATATATATATATATATATATATGTATATATATATATATATATATATATATATATATATATATATATATATATATATATATATATATATATATATATATATATATAAACATGAATTGCAAATCAAAACAAAATCTTTCCTTTTTAGTAGGTAGTCGTTCTTTTTCAGAACCAAAAGAAGGCGGGAGGTGAATATGCCGCCAAGGGGCAGGGTTCTAATAATCCGCGACTGGTCCGTTCGTTGATTAGGTTTTTTATGCAGTGCCGTAGTTCAGCTTTGCGTTTTTAGAGTAGATCGATTCGGTTTCAGATTCGAGTAGTTTGCTTCTGGCATCGCGCCGGTGAATAATCGGGAACGCGTGGTTTTTGATTGCTGCTGTTTCTTTTTTTTTCTTTTTTGGACTGAACGTACGGTCTGAAATGAATGAAAATGAATTAGTTAAACTAAAGTAGGGTCGTTTTGATAGAAGTTGTTGTGAAGCGTATTAAATCGGCCATTTGAATCAGAGGCTGATAAATTGTATTCGGACTTAGTCTGCACACGGAGGACCTGCGACCGAAATTCCTCTCCGAACAAGATAGCCCGCCAGCAGCCATCTCTGAGTAGACTAAAGGTGTCCGGACTTGTTCAACTGTTGGGTACAGTCCATGACACATTCCAAGACTTAACGTCTATTAACCGATGAGAGATCGGATTAGATTTCCTCCGGGAAACGGACGATATGAACGAGGACAGAAAATCATTACAGAATCAAGAAGTCCATTACCAGAATCAACCGGACCACTCCAAGAGCCGATTATCGAATCTCCAGCTCAACCACCTATTCAGACTAAAGATTCACTCCCATCAGGCCCAGCGATTGCAGTTTCAATAGAGAAACTCAGCGTGCCAGCTATTTTTCTTATAATGTACTCCAGACAACTTCGAACAAATCCGACGCTACTCTGGCGGAGAATACTCGAACTTTTCTTTCTCCCCCTTATCGTTTGGCAATTTGCGCTCACACATCTCGTTCTAAGAATTGCTAAGTCGGAATTTATTCTTCGTTTAAATAAATATTAATAGAGTAAAAAAAAGAACGTGTTGTCCCGTATAAGATTTACAGCCGAAAGTATACACCGAAAAACCCGCACGGAGTTTTGATTCCTTGTGGAGTATTTCTTGTCGTTTTTTTGGATGAAGTGGTTTGTTATCGCGAACAAGGACGACAGTAGCTTATAAGATTGTTCGGCCAGGTAACACTGCAATTTCTTTGTCTATACACATCTTGTGCCGCAGATATCATTTTAGCAATTAATTTTACTTCTTTGTAGATTATACAGTACGGTTCGAATTGAACACAATTACAATTTTCCATCTGCGAAAGAGGCTTTGGGCGATTACCCTTGACAATGCAACTGTTCACCGTCACGAAGCATCCGATAGGTTCGCCGCATTCAATTTTAAGTCGCTAAATTGTGGTACTTTGATGTTTGACTGTTCACATGTCTATGGACATGGCCAGCAAAGCACTTGCCGCGGACACGTATAGCAATGAAAAACTTCCAAAATTGAATTTAGTAATCATTGTAAAGTTAGATAAAAAAAAAACTCTGAATTTAGTGAGCACGATACTTTCTATCTTATTTATACTCTAAAGATAATACCTTTACTATGTGTTAATTTAGCAATACATTTATAATATAATGTTGCATAAGATATTAAGACTTCTTATCACTAACAAATTTCAATCCAGAAATAGTAAAGAGCTTTTATCACGAAGGCGTTGAAGATAGCAAAACAAACATCACCCATATATGAAGGAATGCAACATAAATGAAAACCATGATTCGCACCAACGGGTAACGGCGGAGGAATACACCCAAGCGAATACCAGCAGAATCCAGTGAACTATAAGCCCGTTTAACTCGCCTAGTAACATTCGTATCAAAGGGAGTTTCCCGCATTAGTAGTGGCATTTGAGCTTTGGCGTCGTCAGTGTCGTTGACATTGATTATTTGCGCTCGATTTTGCCGTTGCTCGATAATGAGATGTCGTAATTGATCCTGCAGCACGTGTAAATAGTAAAAAAAAATATTTGAAAAATAAATGCTATATATCATTGAAATTTTTAAGTTACTTTACCTCAACTTTTTCCAATTGCAGCCGCATGGCATTTCTCTCTGCGGTTACTGTTTCAAGGGCAGCCTGTTTCTTCACCAAAGCCTGAGTTAATGATTGCATACGATTTTCTACATTACTACTTTCAGACATAGAAGAAGGTGTTTCGGAAATTTGAGTTCGTATTTTCATTATTTCATTCTCTTTTTCATGAAGTCGAGCCGAAAATGATTTTTGTTGTCGATTCATTTCTTCGCGAACAGCGTTCAATTCCTGGTACAACATTCGATTTTCTGATTCAAACTGCTGTGCGCGATGTTGCTCCATTGTAAGTTTTTCTCGGTTGGCAGTTTGTAGTGTCGAAATTTCTGTAGTTCTATCGTTTAATTGCTGCTCAAGGTTTTCGATAAAATTTTTGGATGATTCCATTTGATCGTGAAAATTTTTTAATTCGTCACGAAGGTGTGAGTTTTCCTGGCGAAGACCATTTATTTCTAAATTGAGGATTTTCTCATTAGAATTGTCCAAGGGATCTTCAGGTTGAGTGCCTATCGAATAAGTTTTTTAATCAATTTTGAAGAAGTATTAGTATGGATTATTAGCTGATGTAAATATTAAATGAATCACCTTTTGCTTTGAGTTCCTCTATAATTTTTTCCTTCATTTGCAGTGTTGTTTGGGCTTTCTTCCTATATTCTTGGAGTTCATTTCCTTTCTGTGTAATCTCCTTAGTTTGCCAGTCACATTTCTCGGTTAGTTCAATCACAGATTGTCTTGTTTTTGAAAGATTGGTTTCCAAGTCTGAAATCGTTTTGGTATACTCATTTATATTTGATTTAATTTCATCGCGTTCCTTTGTAACTTCATCCCTTTCAACAGCCAATGCATCCACTAGTTGTTCCAATTCACGAATTCGATTCTCCGCTCCAAATTGTTTGATTTGTTCGTGCAAGTTGTGGAGTTCAGATTGTAGCTCATTACGTTCGGCTGTTACTTCAGCTAGAACAATCTTCACTGCAGCTAATTCCCGTTCAAGACTTACATCCATTTGAGTGGATTTGGGGTTGTTTAATTGTGTTGAGGAAGTCAATTCATTATCGTTTGGGGCAGTATCAGCTCGAGATCCGATCGAGCTTCGACGGGAAGAGATGTTAGACCCCTCACCATTGGTTTTTTCCGATGATTGCGAGCCCTCCCCTAGATCCGACTTGGTAGAAAGGCTTAAGTCGTTTTTCAAATTTCTTTTGGGTGTCAATGAACGAGTAAGGATTAAAGAATTAGATGAAAGGTTTCGACGAATTGATTCAGTGGAAATTGGATCGACACGAACTTCATCGTTTTCACTTTTAACTGTTTCGGTCCGAGGCGGCTGTTGTAAAACGTTCGCGGCATTCTGATCAAGTTTATTGAGAATGTTCTCAGCTCGACCAGCTAAATCACTTATCCAAGACATTACAGACTTTGACACGGGTCTTATTTCTGATTACCTGACTAAATAGTCAAGTACCAATAGATGTCTTCGCAACAATCTTGACACATCACAAGTCAACAAAGTGTAGGAGGAAAGCGAGGAAATTTTGATATGACAGTTGGCTGTGAAGACCAAAACTTACGACAGATACAAGCCATATGGTAGCAATTCGCATATGTATTAGTCGGCCTACTATGGACAAGCTTCCGGTAGCTGTCATCCAACTGCGGAATTAGCAAATGCTTATATTTCGTCATATACACTATTTTCCGAATAAAAAACGTGCCGAACGCATTCTGTGCATGCTATAAATTCACCTTGTATAGCCCATTGTGCTCCTAAACTTTCCAAGACGAGCAAATGAAGCACACGTTTTGCACCTTCGACTGATAGCTCAGCGTTGAGATGTAAACAAACTCCTATAAATTCACTTTGGAAGGCGATAAAAACTAAACGGGTATAAGAACTGAAATAATTTTCACTTCACTAGGAGCGCTATTGTGTTCTCCGCGGATCATCTGGATTTCACTGTAGAAATCCGTCTCTAAACCGTACAAAACCTCGAATTTTTGTTCGCACCTCCACAATTCTTCATATAACGCCATGTAAGTTAGCCAGCAAAGTCGGCCTACTAATGGTCATGTGTGTGGTAGTAAGCGCTGCTGCCATATGGCTTGTATCTGTCGTAAGTTTTGGTGAAGACACATGACCAGATATCTTTTCTTTTCTTTTCCCATTCAATAGAATTCAATAATGTGATGCTCGCACGCTCGCAGCATGTTGCCAGTTTATTTAAAAGTTACGTACGAGTGGCAGCACTTTTATTCTTTGTCACTTAACCAGCTGATCCGATGATAAGCAATATGTCAGTTTGAAAAGTATTTTGCGTCTTTTTTCTTGCAATTGTTTCGAAGTAAATTGCACTTTGTAAACGTCTTCATTAAATTACCGCCATTAAATAACATAAGATCAATATAAGTCGAGTTCCAGAAAAATGACTACGCGAAATGAAGAATCTTTTTCTCGTCAAATGCGAGCGGTGACCAGAGAATCTCATGATATTAGCGATGCTTTGGTCAATTCAAAAATGGCTTTAGGTAAAAAGTGAATGCAGACGCAAAACTTATTAATCAGTAGATCACTTACATTTCAGCACTGACTGACAATAAAGTGTGGGCAGAAGGCCTTCAGATATTCTACGAAATATTCGCATACCTTGAAAGTAACGTTTCGCCCGATCTTCTACCGGAAGAATTTCATCGGAAAGAAGCGTTTGAAAAGGATCTCACGTTTTTCCTGGGAGCTGATTGGAAAGAAAATTATTCTCCACGTCGAGCTGTACAAGACTACTTAGACCATCTAGAAGAAGTGAAAAAGGAAAATCCGGATTTACTCGTTGCCTATGTGTATCATTTGTATATGGGCTTATTGTCTGGTGCACAAATTCTTCAGAAGAAACGTTCAATCGCAAAACGATTTAATCCTTTATCTTCGAAGTCAAGCAGCACACTTGGCGCAGAAGCGACTTATTTTAAGAATCATACGGTGTCGGAATTGAAGAAGAAAATGCGGGAAATTCTTAATGAGAAAGCGAAATCATTTGATGAAGAAACAAAGAAACGAGTACTCGAAGAGAGTGTCAAAGTATTTGAGTTGAACAACAAGATTGTAGCAACTGTGCGAGGTGTAAATCAAGTTGCATTTAAGAAACTTATTGTTGGAGCCTTGTTTTGCATATTGACATATTTGATTTATAAAATGTTTTTCCCATAGTTTGTTAAATATTAGGATTTGGTATGCTTGAATTGTGATATAGCCTAGAAATTTATATTGGCGAAGTAAATAAATTGTTAAACACACAAAAACTTAAGGTGATTCTAACAGGAGGAAATAATTATAAAGATAAACGAAAGATATGAGAAACATTGACTGGGCCAGCCTGCACGCTTCTCGTTGCTACATTCCTTAAACAGGTGAATCAAGTGTTCTTAGCCAGAAAGTACGCGACCTCTAGGAATAGAGATATATCGGCCTATCCACTGGACGGAGGGATCTGGAAGTTCGATTTCTTGTTCGAAATACTCGAATTGAACAGGCTGCATAATTATGCAATGAATGATGCTTTGCGTATATATAACAATCTACCAGAAATGATTAAGAAAGCAAATTCACTTTTGGTATTTAAAAAAAGACTAAGGGAGCATTTAATGAGCACTGATTAAAGCGTGGACCTGAAGTCCTGCTATTATGAGCTCAGTATCTCAGGGCATTTTTCACGCTATCGGCGAGATACTGAAGAGACAGTTACTCAGAGTTTTTTTGAATGTGCCGTATTATATTGAATTTTTTTTATCCCTGAGAGCTGATCATGATTTTGGACTAAATTAGATATTCATGAAAAGGATTAGAGCACATTATTTTGTGTGACCCTCATACCGATGTATTAAACATTTCCGGGTGGCAAAAAGGATGAACCCACGTAATATCTGAATGCAGATCGCACGGGGGTTGTGCGACGAAGAAAGAGTGATGGAGAGAGTGGTAGGCAATGGAGGTATTTAAAAAAAATCGATGCCGGTGATCTGAATGCCCGGCATATATCATGCCTAAACGCCAATAATCTGAGTTCTTTTTTGAAATCGTGGATAACAGAACTAAATTGAGTACATCGCCGTTGGCGGTCCAAAGGCGGTTTGAGAAAGGAGGAGGAAGCCCCTCGTTTCCCCAACCCACGGCCTCCACAATTCATCCCAAAACCCCTAATTAAATGGTAGTTAATGCTCTCGGGGTCACACATTGGGTATAATGGTTCCCCAATAATGGGGCATTAAATGCCCAAGAAATGCTGATAATTGTAAATACATCTACAGCTCTGCTACTAAATCCTATTTACAGCTCGTTTGTTGGGACGGATGAGGTTGAAGGCGAATCTTCTCGCCTGGTAATGGAATCGAAGCAATAACCATGCCGCCGGAATGGAGATTGGGCGACGGGCTAGCTCCCCGTCCCTGGAAAAGCCAAAAATGTTTCCAAACCTGCAGAAGGGCCTCGGAATGGATTGGACTCACGGTAACGACCTCGCAAACGGAAAAGGACTATGGAATTCGGTCCTGGAATGTCAGATCACTCAATTAACCTGACACTATTAAGGACCTTTACAACAGGCCAGTCAATATAAATTAAAAATACTGGCAATCCAGGAAACGAACTGGGCTGGAAATGATATTCAAAACATGAGATCAAAAGTGAGAAGCCTACTGGAAAACGAGAATTCGGATGGGCCTTTATTTTGGATAGGGGGTTCAAGTCACACGTTATTGATTTTAAAGCAGTCAGTGAACGGTTGTGTGTTCCGTATTGAATCGAAATTCTTCAAAATCAGCTGATAAATGTTCACACCCCGACCGGACGCAGAAACCAAGGAAACGTTCTACAATTACCTGGATAGACTAGTCGACTAATTGCCTACAAACGACACAAAAATAATTCTGGGTGATTTAAAAAATTTGACAATGAGATATCTCGTCGGGGAACGACTGAAGGATATAACCTCCACGAGTAAACAATGTAGCAGAAATCTGGTCATACGTTCGATTTGCTTTCCATATCGACGCATTCATAAAATAACCTGGGTATCACTAAATGGCAACACACAAAACCAGATTGACTATGTTCTGATCCAACACCGTCCGTACATACCGAGGAGTCAATTGTAACTCAGACCATTACTCTATCAAATTAATGTATCGATATCGTACGTCAAAGGCATATTCAATGAAGACTAGCCCCCTACAAAAATTTGACATCAAAAGGCTCCAAACGGCGTCTGTGGCCAAAAATTTCACAGAGACTCTCGACAACCAGCTGGCTCCCATCTTCGACGTATGGCTAAAGGCAGGCAACGAGCTCTGGATGTAAGTGAAAGCGGCTATTAAAACCATGGTAGAACAGACGATCGGGCATCAAGTCCGGGGCAAAAGAAATGATTGGTTCGATAATGAGTGCCAGAATGCGTTAAATAAAAAGAATCAGGCTTGCAGAGAATACGTACGTAGAAAAACCAGGATGAAGAGAGAACACTATGAAAATCTCAGAAGAGTTGCAAATAGGATAATTTGAAATAATAAAAGAAAATACAATGTAATGAAAAGCCCAAATCGTGGTTATCAGCCCAAAACCACCTCTGTCGTGATGACACTGGCAATATGATGAAACCAAGATTAAGGAAAGATGGGCATCATATTTCAAGAAGCTCCTTAATCCTTCGCACAACTCCAGAATATCGGAGCCTATAGATGTCTGCCGACAGCTTCCGTTGGCCCCACCAAATCTGAATGAAGTTTGTTCCATCATCAAAGCCCAAAAGAATAATAAAGAGCCGGGCATCGATGGAGCTCATCAAATACGGTGGCAGCATTGTTCATAAAGCTATTTACAAAATCATCCAGCATATTTGGCAACAAGAACATATGCCGAAAGAGTGGAGCCAATCAATTATATTCCCTATCCACAAAAAAGGTGACAAGCTACAGTGCGCAAATTATAGATGCATATCACTACTTTGTACGTGCGTACAAAATATTTTCTAAAATCTTAGAAAACAAAATCGAATCATACACCAACAGTATTATTGGGGAGTATCAAGGTGGTTTTAGAGCAGGTCGATCGACAATAGACCAATTGTTCACTGTCAAGCAGATACTTCACAAATGCTGGGAGTTCAACATAGACGTACAGCAAATTTTCGTTGACTTTAATCAAGCATACGACAGTATTGATCGTAACGTACTGTACCAAATAATGATTTGCTTTGGCATCCCAGCCAAATTAGTCCGTCATACCAAAATGACAAGTCCGCATCAATAATCAATTCCCCGATGCCTTTGACACAAATATCGGACTAAAGCAGGGAGACTGGCTGGCCCCATTGCTATTTAATTTGGCTCTGGAGTACGAGCCAAGTAGTAGCTTATGCGGACGACATCAAAATTTTGTCACGGTCATTAAAAACTGCCAAAGTGGACGCAATCAATGAACTGAGACCATTGGAGGCACTTTTTGCAGGCAGCGGAAGCATGAGAGGGGCTGTAGTGCTACGAAGAAGACGAAGAAGAAATTTACATACTCTTAAAAATAATGACGCTACTATTATCTACTTACTTCAATATAGTCTTGTATCAAGTACATCTCTGATTCACATATTACAGTCACAAATGATAAATTAAATGGAAAAAATTAAAAAAAAATGATTGATTAACACGAGCTGTATTAAAAATTTTAATTGAACACCTTATAATTAGTAATAAACAAAGATCTGCATATAAAATATTTACATACCTAGACATAGATCTTTTTAAATTGAATTTCAATCATTTTGAAGTTTACAAACATGATATGAAAATATAATTCATCACCATTACTGAAAGAAAAATTAGATGCCGTCAACATTTATGGATGACCAAAAAAGTACTGAGCCTAGCAAAAAGATGAATTTGTGTATGGACTACAAGCAGGATATAGAAGATAAGTCTCTCAGAAATAAATATATTTGATATCTAATAATACGGTCTAAGCGCGTTGTGACCGAAGACAGGGCTTCATACTTCCCCAACGGTTTGGATGCAGCGACTGACAATATAAAATGAAATATGGAGCATTTTAAAACGAGTTAAAAATAATTTACCGCAACCCATATTGAAACTCAATTCTTTAATCCTCGTAAACAACTCAAATCCGGAAAATTCGAAGGCAATGATTTCTCGCCTCCTATTGTTTTCCCATTTAGGCGGAAAGCCCGATTTTTGGAGTCTTTCCTCTAACTCAAACATTTCCAACGATTTCAAGTAGCGACTGTTTGTGGAAGTCACAAAGAAGAAGACATATCTGGTCGGTTGTCAGCTTGACAATTCGTTTGACTGGGGTTGTTATTGCCAGTGTTATTTGTGTTTTTCATCATAGTGATTTTTGAACAGAAGAGACAAAATATTAGAAAAAATGGCTAATCAGGAGATAACACAAGTAATGTCTTTGCCGCTACCTCCAGCGCAATATATAAATTTGTATACTGATGAAAATATTCGCAAAAATCGTGCACCTCGTCCACCACCGCCAAACCTGGATACGTACTCAATGTTTGGGAATACTTATAATAATGAAGAGATGATACGATCGTTGGAAAGTCAAGGAATCAAACGTTTAATACCACTCCATTTCGATCGTCGCAAGGAGTTGAAGAAACTCAATCATTCATTGTTTGTTAACTTTTTGGATTTAATTGATTTGTTGGTACACTATCCGGACAGTCCTAGGAGAACAGAAAAGGTACTCTTGAATCATTTTTGGCGTGAAATGTTAACTTAATTTGTTTTTTTTTTTGGTAGATTGAAGACTTAAGTATTCTTTTTGTACACATTCATCATCTACTGAACGAATTCCGACCGCATCAAGCCCGGGAAACTTTACGAGTGATGATGGAAATGCAGAAGCGCCAACGAGTTGAGACAGCTATGAGGTAAGTTTTAAATTTTCAAAAATATTAAAGTTCAAAGTTTTTTTAATGCTTGATAGAGAAAATTAATTTGATCCTGTACATAATATGCATCAATAACAAATAATTAACTATTGAAATCCTATTGCGATACAAACATGCTATAAGTTACTCGTTTTGCAATTCGATTATATCATCTTTAAGAAAATTATACTTTTCAAACATTAAACTTGGAACTTCGATATTAATTGATCTTAGAAAATTATCCCAGCACAAAAGGTCATAACCTCAAACTGATTAATGAAGTCAGGGAGTTACCTCTATATTCAAATCCATTCAAATGCAAACTTGCAGAGATTCTCTTTGAAACTTACGAGTTATTTGTGTAATTCAATGTTGAAATTAAGTTAATCCTATTAATTACCGAAGATCGATAAGTGTATAATGGCTTAGAATATGTCTTGCACTTGTGCTGTGTTCTTGTGATTATATAAAGGCAAATTGAGTTTACTAGACTTCGTGCCTTAAACTAATGAGTAAGGAAAATTACAAGCCTTGGTGATGCTTGGCTTAGCTTAACTTTAGTAGCTGTACCATCAGCGATGGGAAGGCTGCGTTAGGCATAAATTTTTGGAGGGGCACAGGTCGTCCCATTGAGCCGGCTCACTACTTTCGAGCGGGCTCTGGTGAAGCGATCTGCCCGCAAGTCATTCTAAAATTAAAATGTTACTTTGAAGAAGTTTATTAAAACACAGACGAAGTTACGTGAACTAATTTGTCCACTGAAGAAATGTTAAATAGAGAAAAAATAGAAATACCGGAAGACAGTATTTTATTACATGAAGTTGCTTACAAGACTGACTTAACTAAAGTTTTTCCTTAAATATATATAGAAAAAATCTTATCTTCTAAATTACCAGGTCATTAGTACTATTTATTTATCTTGTACAAATCTTATCGTAACTCTTATGTTGATGTGCCATGTGCATTCTTACATTTTGGAATTGGTCATTAGGTCAAAAGGTCATTATAAAAATCGATCTTGTACAAATCTATCTTACGAAAATATATTCTATGGCCGTCACAAGGTGATTAGTCTTACTTAGATTAAAATTGTAAATGAGTCATATGGACTCTTATCATATGTTTGTTAACCATTTCTTTGGAATTGTGGTCGTCTGATACTCAGACGTAACTACGATTTGATGGAAAATCATTCTGTACTTTGTTTTATCAATCAAATTCGTTAGAAGCTACAATACAACTGACTAATTAAGGTTCAACTGTAAAATTGTAATCTTCAATCATTTATTGTGTACTCAATATCAGTTTAGATAACTTATTCAAAAGTGTATCTCCATCTAGCGTTTACATTTATACTCAATTAGCTAAGTTCGGATCAATTAAGGTTGAAATTGGTCTTGATGCAGTGTCAAATGACACCATTTCAATTAGAGATATTGTTTAAAGGCTTTTAAAAACTTAAAAGTGATTTGATGATAGATATGCATTCATCCAAGTTGTTTGGATTCATGACACTATATATGTCGGGCAATTAGGTGGGGGTGATAACAGATGGTTAAATAAAGTTAATTATACTTGATTAATTATAATTATACGACAACGAATTAACTTCACCAATAGTACAGAAAAAACAAAAAACTAAACAACTAATTACAGTGCTATATTCTTGTGGGCTCCATTCAGGTCAGCAAGCACCTTCTCCACGTCACTCCTTTTCACATATGCAAACACATTGTCCACATATCGGACCCAATGTTTTGGTAACTGAGCTTTCTCCTGCAGTCCGCCTTCTAGTTTCGTCATAAATATCTCGCCGAAGAATGGTGAAAGTGGATTTCTCATCGCTACTCCGCCTTTCGTCTTATAAAATTTCCCCCGAAAGGTGAAATGATTTTCGATCATGCAAAAGTCTTGCAAGTTGGATATACTGCCTAGTTTTTATTTTCCAAGATAATGATTTATCTTGGTGAGAAAGCCATTCTTCTATGTATCCCAGTGTCTACATCACCCGAATACTCGGGAATAGAGCTTTCACGTCGAAAGACACCATAATTTCGTCTTGCGCTGGTGGGCCAAACTCTAGGATTTTCTCAGAGAATTCTTTGCTGTTTTTTACAGATCTACCATTCATTTAGGTCATTCCCTTAAATTCATTCACCAACCATCTTGCCAGTTTTTGGGTCGGTGCATTCGAAAAAATTACCGCTGCTTAGCTTTTGTATGACCGCCTCATCATACTGGCTTTTATCCATCATTACAACTGTATTTCCTTTATCTGCCTTGACAAAGTGAACAGGTTTCTTCTTCAGTTCAACAACTATGCTCGCCTCTTTACTGTTTACCACTCCCTTATCGCCTCGGCTATATCATTCCGTGCCATCGTTTTCTGTGCTTCCGGTAATCTGCTCATTGCTGCTCCCGTTTGTACGATGATCTTCTCTATAGGTATTTTTGATGGTTTTATAGCGTAATTTAATCCCATGTTGAGTAATCGCATTTCCTTTTCATTAAAAACTATACTCGATTTGTTGACAACCAGTCCGGGGATTTCTTGAGCTTCGACGAATTGTTTCACTGGTTTGGCCGCTTCTTCCAATCGATTCAACTTTTTCCGATGAATTTCCCTTTTCTTTTCTTTCTCACTTAGGTATGCTAAGTCCGCTTTTTCCAGTAAGTCCTCCATATAACCTTTACCGCAGTGTTGAGATTCTCGCATAAGCTCCAGATGCTTCTCGTAAGTCTTGAGAGTCGTATCGTTCAATTTCGTGTACAGTTGCTTGATGCTGATCTTCATTAAATTTCGTTCCACTACTATCTTTTGGCTAACCGCGTTTTTCAGGCCACAGCATATCTTCACCAAATGGCTCTTCGGAGTGAGTCTTCTCTCAAGACACGTTTTAAAAAAGTTTATGTCTTCCCTGATCCTAGCTAACGATTTTTTGTACTTTGTAAACTTAAAAAATATCAACTGATGCCTGGTAGCTACTTCAATATTTGTAATCGAATTCATTTTCGCCTTCACAAAATACTCCAACTGAAAATAGAAAAAGACAGCTTCCTTTTAATTTTGTGTATTATATTTTTATTTTTCTTCTCGAAATCGATTTTCGACCGTAATCGTTCCGTCTTCTTCAGCGATTAATTTATTTTCACTCATATTCCTGCTTATATACTAGCTATGTTTAAGGAAATTTACTTTAGATAATTAAAAAGTAATAAGGAAATTTGCTTAAGCTAATAAAACTATTGTTTTTACAAGATTCAGAAAAGATATTATTATTTAATTAATTTAAATAGCCATGATCTGCAGTTTCCGTCATCCTGATTCATCAACTTTTTCCTTTCCCGGGTAATTGCCAGGCTTTCCATCACATCCAATTCACGTACATCTCTAGCTTCCTTGATGACTACAGCATCCTCCATTGTTATCTCGTTTCCCTTCGTGATAATATGTTCCGCTACGCCGACTTGAAATTTGAAGTTCTTTCTTTCTTTCTTGCTGCTGCTGCTTCGCCTAGATGCTCCTTGATTCGCGTGCCGATGAGTCACCTCGTTTGACCTATGTACTCGTATACTTCTTCACAAGTGGGACATTCGATGCGATAGATACCAGATTTTTCGTGTGGTTCGCGCTTGTCTTTCGTTGATCAAAGAACGTTTTTGAGCCGGTTCTTGCTGCTTGATTCGATTAACCGTACAGAATTGAGCTGATTTATTCGCCTCTTGATTTTTGGGAATTCATCCTTTGAGCGATTTTTGTTGGTTTGCAACAAAATGGCGACCGTTGAAAATAGAAAAACAATGGATTTTCTTTTAAACGTGCACATCTCTTTGACATATTTCTTGAATTTATTCGTTGCTGGTGACTGCATTTCTGAGAAGTTGAGTACAAAACCCTTCTGACATGAGCGTAGGTCTGTGTACCCAACTAATTGTATTGTGCAATGGTTGCAGTAATACAATCTTTGGTAGTTTATTTTATAGCTGCTATTTCCGTTCGCGGGCATATTTATTGCTTTTTATATCGGATTACAAACTTGAAAGAAATTAAAATAATGGATTGGTTTCCTGTTGATTTTTGGCGTTATCTTGAGATATGACTCCTCCCTCCTGATGATGCGTGTCCTCGCGAAATGTGCTTACGAGTATGTTTACTTTAATGTTTGAATTTTATCTGAAAAATTTGTAATAGATGATTACAACGATGGCAACCATAATTGAAATTTTCATTAAATCGGTAATTAAACTTTTCCATGAAGCTGTATTATAATCCAATTCTACCAATTTTATGTGGTTTATATTTTGAATATTCTGGGCATGAATTTTTTCTAACGTTAAATTTTCGTCTTCTATATATGTAATATTTTTTAATTATATTTGGTAAAATTACATTACTATATACTACATTATTTTTATTAATGAAGGTTATATTTCCTATGCTTACCTTACAATTTACAAATTTAATATTTTGATTTTTAATTATTTGTTGATAATTGCAATTCTGATATATTCGGGTGGTGTTCAAATTTTTGTAATGATTATATTTTTTGTTGTTCGGTTGTTGCTCGGATGATTATTTTTTTCTCATTGTACAATTTTGAGGATTGGCTAGGATATTACTTATGCAAATGTCATTTACAGGTTTCAATTTTTTCTCTTCATTTATCTTTTCATTATATAAAAATTCCTTATCATTTGTACATAGAATACTGATATATGGTGTTACTAACTCTAAATTATTTATATTAGGAATAGGTATAATGGAATTTTATAAAGTTTCCTTTCAGTAAAATTTGGTATTTGAGTAATTATCAATATTATCTTTGCTTTTTGCGCGACGGATACTTTAACATCTTTTAATTTCTGTACATCGATTTTATTTTATTTCTTCAATTGTGAGGATATCTTTACTTAGAATCTCTAATCTAGAGAGCAATGATATTTCTTCGATTTCTTTTACTGATTCTAATATAGTTTGTAAATTTTCTTTTATCAACTGGTATGTTTCTAGCTCAGATAATTGTATTTGCATGGTATTCGTTTGCAGTTTTAAGGAATTTACTTTAGAAATTACAATCTCTTGTTGCTTGTTGATATCTTTTGTCATATTTTGAATAGTTTCATCAATTTATTTATTAATCTTTATTTGTTTTTCGTTGGTGCCTATAAAAGAGTTCATATTCAGTTCTAGTTTTTCAAAATTCCTTTAAATGTAGTTTCTATCATCATTATCCATAACTCCGCCAAACCATTTAAAAAGGATCCGTATGGGCTAAATATTGTTCTTCTATGGGGCTCAAGGGTAAACAACTTAGTCTTCATCCTCTCTATTAACATACCAATACTAGGAAATTTAGAAATTATATCTATCGATGTAGTATTTTCTACACTCTCTAACATGTCTTGAAATTTTTGCAGGTCAGTTATGTGAAGACCTTAGAAAAGTTTCGGATAATCTGGCCTTGACTGTCTCTGATGAGAGTGCAGTATTTCGGTTATTTCAAGATTTTGGCCATTTGTAGAAATTAATGAGGGCAAGAGAACGATTTTGCAAAAAGTATGGCTAATGATTTGCGATGAAAATAGTTCAGCAAAACTTCCTTTACAATTGCGGTGTACACACTTGATCGTGCTTCGTCCTTTTAATAGAATCGCCTATTCCAGTCCAGTATATATTGGGGTGTAATATTCGTTCGCGCTCGCGAATGTAAAACCGGAAAAAAAGCTTAAAATTGTAGCGTCATAAAGAATTAAAATTCACTTAGCGCAAAAGAAACTGTTAAATCGAACTTTCTGCACTTTGAACATACTTCTCGTTTGCACACAGCAATGGAAAATAGCACTTGTAACAAACTTTTCGTTTGCACCAATTCAATTATTTAAGATGAGATTGAGCGCTCACACTTTATCAAAACTTCTTTTCGTTCACTTTTTGTTTTCACGCTTGACGCATCCTACCGACTGCGGCAGTTATACGACAGCGAATTCTTATCACCAATTTATGTCTTCAATATTAAAAAATAGAACACTTTCTTTTCTATTCAAAACTAAAACATTCTTTTTATTATTATTTATCTTTTACTTTTGCAAATTACAATTTTTTATATTTTTGATCCGGACCGTTTCGAGATTAATTCGCAACTAAACTATCTAAAGATTCAAATCTTAATCAAAGCCCTTTTTGTTTATTCTACATTTTTCTGAATTGGATTAATCATTATATTTCATTTCTTAATCTGCTCTCGTACAGATTTTTGTTTATCTGAATATAGACATTTATTTACGTTATGGTTTTCGGAATGACAGAGATTGCAAAAGTACAATCTCTCATATTTGATTTTAGTGTTATTATTTCCGTTTGCTGGCATAACTCTAGCTATTGTTATTCAAGGTATCAAATTTCAAGTAAATATTAATTTCAAAGAATTGCTATCTAATTAAAAAGTATGATTATGAAATTAATTGACTCGTTTCCTGTTTATCACTATACAATATTTGCAATTTGGATTTTTAAAATAATGTATTTATTTCCTCTTGCTTATGCGCAATATGACTAAAGGTAATTACAGTTGGATACTTATGTACACACGTTTTCGGCTGTGAAATGTTACAATTTAAACAATAGTTTTAATATAATCTTCACTCTTTTATTTTATAAAAACAACTGAACTGAAATTTTCGGTCACATGTCCTTTTATATCTAACAAACCATCTTGATTTGCATATTATCAATAGTGTCCTTTTTAAAAAAACTTAGCTGCTAATTTTATCACCGGTAAATTGTCATAGAAAAAGGGTAGTGAACAACAAAATATCAAATCTTACATTTATTGATTAAAATGCTAATTTACATATTCTTGTGTCGGCATCGGCTTTTGTAGATGCCAACACATTGGTTGCACATAAAAATGTTATAAGTAACTCCACCCATCTAGGTGTGAAGCTCGTCCTCGAGATTCTTTGTAGCTATTGTAAATTTGGTTGATGAGCATAACATTGAATTTGACAAATGAAATAAGACAGAGTTCTGGCTTATAAAACTTCTTACTTGCTAATCGTGCACTATATGTTGGTAAAAGATATACGTATATTTACTCTTATAACAACAAAAATATAAAGCCAACTTGTACGGATGTGATCACTGAATACGACTACTTGCGCCAGTTGCTGAACTCCAAGTGCTGGTGTGTTGTCAGTTGAAGTGTGAAATTCAATGGTCTGCCATATATATGTTCATATGCACAGCTGATTGTGCTGTCTGTCATTGCACTACAATAATTAACATACATAGGCAATTCTCATACCATATACGTAAGATTTATCCACCCCGCACAACATAAATTTGCAGCGTATCGACTAAAAGTGCGGAGCATAGTACATTCACATAGTATCCACACCTTCCATTTACACTGTGTTGCACACTTTCTAAATTTTCCCAGGGGCCGGTCAGCTGAGCCGGGGCACGTCAGCTGAGTCGAGGTCTGTCGTATTCAACAAACAAAAAAAAGCAAATAAACTTTCCAACGCACGTGCTCTTTTACGCATTTCAGAAGATGCGAGTGCTGCCAGATCCTAATAAAAACCTAAAAGATTACATGGAATGAATTTGTTTTTCTGCAAAGTTATTGATTTTTTGAGAACTGCTAATCCTGATATCTCTCATCGAAGCACATGTTTATATTCGCGCCAATCCTCGCGTCAGCATTTACTTACCTACCTACTGCCGAGGATTTATGCTTCGCTCTTCGGCTTGTGTTCGGAGGGTAGATTGAGTGTGAATATTGTACTATGTGAGTATACTGTGGTGCGGAGAATAGAAGTACTTGAAAAGTATAAACATAGAAAGACAGATGGTAACATTATCAACGAATAACTTATTACGAATTCCGACGCATTTTGAGGTCGCAACCTCCAACGAAAAAGGAAGCGAGACGGACTAGAGCAAACAGACACCCAATTACCCAAAAAACAAAACCTAAAATCCCTTTACCTGGCCTAACCTAAAACCTATCTGCTTAACCCATCCTACACCTTCCTGCCACACTTCCTTTAGACACTGAAGATGAGTTAAAGAAGTTGGAATGCGTCTGCTCACACAACAAATCAAGGCCTAACGGCTTTTCAAAAAAGACTATGATTACTATTGAAATACCTATTTGTCAAATTGCTTCCATTTCGATTATACATATTAAATTTCAGTTCATTTAATATTTGAATTCCAATTGATCTTTCATTTTAATGGAATGCATTTCTCTCAAAAAGTAGAATCAATTCAGGAAATCTGTTATTTATTATCCAAAAAAGTTGTCGGGCCTTGTTTTGTTGAGTGAGTAGACGCGTTTCGACTCTTTTGAGCAATGCCCGACGGCTTTTCAAGAAAATAGAAAATTTGCCCGCGGATATCAAATGAACAAAATAATTGATTAAAAATCTATCATCATTTTCGCAATTAGTAGACGAAGATTACCCATGATGACTGAACCCCTACGCCGCAAATCAAATTTTGCCCAGCGTAATTTGTTCTTGCTAGATTTTGCATAATGGTAGGTCCTGAATTTTCTGCCACTCAGGCATAGGAGAATTTTCGAATTTAATGGACTGAATTCTAGTTTTAAACATAGGCAGTAAAAAAAACATGATTCAAATCATACAATACTTTTCGTTCTCATTACATTCTGGGTCACTAATTAACTAAAGTATAACTAAATAAGTTCTTATTTTTAGAATAACACTCATAATTCTAAATTTGCAAATAATCATCGTTATGCTTCTCCTTTCTAGATTCCAAAAGCATCTTGATCGTGTTAAAGAGATTGTTAAAAATGCGTTTGCCGCACTACCTGACCCTATTGATAGCGAAGGTAGTTTGAATGATTCAATTAAAATGGAATTGGATGGCGATAGCAACAGCAGTGATAGTAGTGGTGATGGCTGTCATCCTCTTGATCGTTTAATGTGTAAAATTGCTGATAAAATTCAATGAACTAACCGGGCGGCAAAAAAAAAAAAATATTGTAATTTTTCTAATAATTACAGAACGTCATTCTTATTTATAAATTCTCATGTAAGACTTGCACGCGAGGGAATAATGTATGAGTATCTTAAAATAATGTGATTTTCCAACATTTATTTTCATAAGACTTTGGAACCATATAGTTATGTAAGAAATGTAACTGTTTAATAAAGAATCATCTTGAAAATTTATAAATATGCTTTTATCCTAGATATAAATTTTTTATCGGGTAAACACTAGTTGGCAGTAGCAGCTCCTGAAGAGAAACAGCAACAGTCCATTTTATGGAAACGACAATATCCACCGGGCCAATAAAAAGTGTTGATAAAAGATCGGGCAAACAAAAGAAAATTAAATATGACACCGAGTTTCAGAACTAACATGACACCGACTTTCAGAACTAACATATTGAACAATTATAAAGTTGAGAAAATGTCAAAAGTGATCGCGATACGAGACTCTAATTAGCACTAACTACAAGATCCCAATCGCACTTTTATTCAAAGAAGAATGGCGCCCTCAGCGCCGAGCGGTTGGATCGTATCGCTCAGCTGATAATTCCAATAATTCCCCTCGATACAGCTGCTGGATCTTCGAGTGACAACCTTGACAGTCCCAACAACTTGATGGATCGCTCATGTCTAGGTTTGGTAAGGGATTTCGTCAGTACGTCAAAGAGTATATATATTGACTTTATCGTGCTGAAGTACTAAACTTTTCGATTCTACAACCTCACGTACGAAATGATGACGGATGTCATTGTGCTTGATGCGTGCGTGGAATACTGGATTCGTCGCTATTCATGAGTAACCTTACTGAAAAAGGGTCTCCAGCCTTGAGTTCTTGGAGGAAACGCCTCAAATGCAAAACTTCTTTCGTCGCCTCAGCCAACGCCATATAATCAGCTTCTGTGGTAGATAAGGGAACCGTCCGTTGTTTACGCGAATCCCAGACGATATATCCTGCGAAACAGAAAGCGTACCTTGAATACGAGCGTCTATCAACCACTGAAGAGACACATTCAGCGTCTACAAAACCAACAAGTGGTCCACGTTCATTCTGGTATATGCCGAGATCCATCGTCCCTTTCAAGTATCGGAGTACTCTCTTTGCCGCCGTCCAGTAAGCTCGATTGAAGCACTCGTTGAATTGCCCTAATGAACTTGAAGCGTGAGCAAGGCCGGAACGGTTCGCCACAGAAAAACACAGCAGACAACCAACCAGCTCAGGTTATGGTGGCTTCTCTCCATCTGCAGTAATCGAGCAGTCACACAAGCAAACTGCTCGAAAACCTTTCTACCTCCTATCCGAAATTTCAATCGCAGATTTAAAAAAATATTTAATTACTTCCATTTATAATCGTAATTTATAAAATAGTTTTCTTTCTTATTATTATTATTATTATTATTAAATGTAATTTTACATCAATTTTCTTTTATATTAAATTTAAACGTTTCCCTTTAATTATATTCTTCATGAGATTTAACTTTTATTTCTATTTAAAATCCTTTTCATTTTCTTTACATCCGTTAATTTTTCTTGAAAAATTATAAATCTACCAATTAAAATTTTGGATATGCCAACACTGATTTAGTGTACCCCAACGGTGTATTACATTACCGAAGGCAAGCGAACGCGGCTGATGGATTTACCGTGTACACAGGAATCGAAAGAAAGACAAGTTTGAGACTGATCGTGGAGTTGAGTTACGACCGCGACACGGGAAAAAGTGGTCAATTTTCGTTGTTTAGCTCTCTTTAACAAATTGCCGAATGGATAAAAATAAATTGAAATAAAATGAAAAGAGTAAAAATCGCATTGTAAACGTTGCTGTCGAAAAACCTTCAAACGCAAGAAAGGAGTCGATTTACAGCCGCTACCCGAGAAAAGAGGTGTGAGCACACGGCCGCGGTGCAAAATATGTTCGGTATCATAAGGTTTGGTAAAAGTGCGGTCAAAATCATTTAAAGACCGGGTATTAAATTCAAAAGTGTAAATTTAAACCATTTCCACCCATTCACCCTTTTAACTCCAATACATTACCATTCCCCTGCGGAATAGTGCTCCCAAGGAAAATTGCATTTGCTTAGGACGGGAGATCTGTGAAGAACCACAGACGCTTTTGCAATTCGATAAGTTCGATGGCCATTTTGATTCGGTGCCGTGTGAAGTGGATTAACATCACGTCTTAGTGAATAATTATTTTTCTCACACGAAAAGAGCATTTCAGTGCGGCACATCGTTTACATAGTAAACATTTAAATGACGACGAAAATCACGAAATATATGGAAAATGTAATTGGGAGAATGGTCAGGGTCATAATTACATCCTGGAGGTTACCGTACGGGGACCGGTTTGTCCAAAGAGCGGCATAGTAATGAATATTGTGGAATTGAAGCATCACATGGAGGACAAGGACGTCCACTTTTTCAATGACACTGCTAGTACAACAGAAAATTTAGCAATTTACATTTGGGACAATATCCGCTCATTGATGAAGAGGCCTGAATTGCTCTATGAGGTGAAAATCTACGAATGAAAATTTGAGGTTCTCCGGCGCGAGCGGTGCAGTTGATTTATGCACTAACTTTGCAGATCTTTTTGCTTACTTTCGAAGTAATTCGACTTCTTCTGTTTCCTTAAAGTGTAAATAAGTGTAGCCAAATCCAACGGAGGCATAAATGTTGGAAAAGGATAAGTCGATTTGTGAAACAGACGGCGATCTCACAGAAATTACATCAAATTGCATTGGAAGTGGAGTCCGATTAACGAGTTCATGGGGAATTGTTAAAACACGAATTGCACTCGCTTGTCCGTATGAATCGCGCGCAAATGCGTTTAGTGATTTCTAGATAATTATTGTGTAGAGAAATCGAAAAAAATGATGTTGGGATATGTGAATACAATATTTAAATTGTGCAGCGTGTGGTTAAAGTGGATTTTAATTTAAGAATAGTGAAAAAAGGACCCAATTCGTGCGTTCACTAACACTAATACCTATTTAACTTACACAATTCATATTTTAATACAAAAGAAGGGGCTGCCGCCATTCCACTAGAGATTGCTCTTTCAAAAAACTATTGTAAATGTAACGTATTAATAGAATAGCCATAACTATAAACCGCGATCTAATTAGTGTAAAATATGCATGTTAAAGGAAGATGGCAATGTGCTTCTTTAGATAAAATACTAATTTATTTGAGTTGCAGGGTGGACATTGAAATACGGTTGGAATTTCAAGAAAGGTAATTGTTGCAAATTGTATCTTTTCGGAAGACTGGAACTTCTTTGAGTATTGGTGCATGTGCCACTTTTCGTGTAGAGGCGTGTAGCGGTGTTGCTTTTTCGATTTAATGAACGGAGTGCTATATAGAAATGAGGTATGATCGACAATCCTTAAGACGCGATATAGTGAAAAATAAATTATGAGAATTGTTGAATTCGGGAACTGTTGAGAAATTGAAGCAAAAGAGCAAAGAATTAAATTTTATATTGATTTTATTTTGATTATGAATGACGAGTAACTCTGTGAGGTAGAAAGAAGACGATGATCCTGAAAAATTATTAGGTATTGCCTGTAACGGGAACATCAAGCATGCCTCACGAAGGATTCTCTGCGCTTCGAAGATCAACCAGGCGAACATTCTTGTTTCAATCGATAAGATTCGCCACCGTACCCGACAGCCGAAATCTTGTTGGAAAAACTAACGTTTGCAATTGAGGAGACAAACACTTTCGGAATTGAGTAAGCAAACAGTAGTTAGTACACTCCGAATACTTACGTGATGTGTCGTACCTGAGTAGTCCACATTTCATATGTCCAAATGGATATGTGATATTCTCAAATTTATTTTATAGGTGTTAAATGACATAGAGTACGATTTATTCACGACACGTCTTATGTAAAAGGTATTGATTTTATTTACATATTCATAAAGAACCAAAATTAGAAGGGAATTATTATAAGGAATAATTTTTTAAAACCAAATCAATTACTTATACTTCCATTTTCATTAAATAAAAAAAAGGAAAAATTCATTCAAATTAAGTTTGTATGAGTTTTTCACTTAAATGAAAAATATGGCCACGCTTACATTTGGATTTTGATCCGGTTGGGAGGGTGCGAGGGGGCACCGCTTTCATCTGGATGCCCCACTCTTATTTGTGGGCCATAAGAATCGTTGGTAACGACGAAGTCTCCGTTAATCCGCCCGTTTTTGCCCGGCCCAATTTGTTCTTCGAACAAACATAGCAACCCTTAGTAGGTTACTTCGGCCTTTTTGATACGTGAATGCGAAATATTTTTGTAGTGGATCCTTGTGCTAGGGGGAAAGAGAACCCGCCCCACGACACCGCAACGCTAGCCTGCCAGCGCATTCACGCGTCCCTAGACAAGGCCAATCTCGGCGGATCTCAACATCCTCTTCCGCTGAGGCAGCGGACCATCGCTGCAGTCCTTCACGGACATTTAACTATACCCACTTTCACTACATATCGTTTTTACTCTATTTATCGCTTTTACCAATTTTCGGTTGAACTTTGGTCATACCCTAACATGTAAATGAAATTTGGATTTAAATATTTCATTTTTTAACATAGATTTTACACATACATTGTTCATGGACAGCCGATTTTATTCACTTTTTAAACTAAGCTGACAATTCTAAAAGCTCATGAAAAATCGAGACAGTGTGGAAATGTTCACTTTCTCTATATTTAGTGTTTTTGTTTATTCATAAAATTTCAATTTGTTCCCATCCAGTGAAGCTTGTGCATTAGCAAGCAAGCAAGCAAGCAGCTATGAAATTTCATTAGCTAGATGGCATGCAAAATTATTCATGGTCATCACTAACTGAAACAGCTGAAATATTTGTAATAAGCAAAAAGATCTTTTAATTCATCTAATTTCGACGTAAATGCAAAAAAAATCGAAAAGGCAAAGTCAAAAGCGCTTTATTTAATACTAATCGTTACAAATTTTAAAAGAATATAAAGCAAATTCCAAACAATAACAATAAACAACTTAATGGCTCAAATGGCTCTCTAAATTTATACGTTATCTGTTAAACACATTTTATCAAAAAAAAACTATAGCAAATTCAAATTAATTAAGATTATTACATATATTATGATTTGATTGGAAAAAGGAGAAAAAACCAACCTACACTATTCAAAATTATTTATAATTTAAACATAACAGTGAACTTTGATCCTACACCTAATATGTTATAACCTAACTCTAATAAAATTCCATCAAAAAACGTTATCTTATGCAAAAAAAAAAAAACAAATCGATGGGTGCTTATAATATATATTTTTTGACTTGTGTGAATTGTATGATTATGTACAAAACTGTTATGAGATCGCGCTTGGAGGGAGTGGCGTGCTGCTTCCCTCGAATGAAATGAAAAACAGATGAGAACATTGAAAATGGTAACGGGAACAAGAACGAGAACTCGAATGGCAGAAATAGGCTCATCACGACGGAATTGCTTTCATCTTCGGAACGGGAGCAGTGAACTGGAGCGAAAATTTGAGTTGTGTTTGAGAGCGGGTACGAGTGACCGCGCACATGAACAGCTAAGTGGTGGAGCGAAGAAAAATATATCGACAGCTTCGCTGCTAGTCGGTGGTTGGTGTGTTGACTTTGCTTGATTCATGATGAGTTCGTGTTGGAAAAAGTTGTGCGGCGATTAAAGAGTGAGAAAACATTTGTGGGGACGTAGGTTCAATGGAGCAGTCACGGATTCTGGTATGCAGATTAATGTTTTTTTGAATGTGAATTCGAGAGTGAAGTTGCCACGCTCCCATCGTCACTTAATAGACTCAGTCTGAAAATTCGCGATTTGAAAGAATTATGATAGACGATTGCAACGATTGTCCGTTCCCGCCGAATTCACAAGTCGAATCGTAGTTATGCAATTTTAAAATAGTGAATACTCTCATTGCTTGCCATTCCGTGGATATCCAAGAATTAACAGCTAATTTCGAAATAGTTTACTGCATATGAATTTTATTTTTATGTGGGGAGATACTGAGTATATGACGCTACCATATATTTTCAGCTACCATATATTTTGGATGGGCGCAGACTAAACTAGCTCTTTCAGTGAAATCCCTTATGCACTTTCCGGGATGCACGTGCGTGATCTAACTGTGATGGCTTCACTAAAACAATATTAGTGAATCCATGCAACCGGCATTGCGTGAGCTTTGCAGGGGAGAAAAACTTAAAATATTCTTCAATGGTTTATCGGCTCGTCTCGTTCAATTGGCTGAGTGCTCATTTAACATGATGAAACGATCAAACTAATACTCGTAAGCAAGCATTTGGTTCCTTGTCAGGGTATTTATTAAAATATATTTGTACAAATGTTAAATTACAAGGAAAGAATGAAGGATAATAACTCCGACTTCAAATGTGTATCTGACAATCGTGCTTGCTTAATATGAAAATTAAAACACCTTATATTCTCTCTAATATCTAGAATAATAGTCATTAAAAGCTCAAATATCAATTTTACAGTGGACATATTTAACAACGAGCGCTCGTCGGAGGCGTGGGTGAGTACCCTGTTTTTTACAATTTTTTATTAACATTATGTATAATTAAAATTTGCATGATATTTAAATTGCATCACATATATTTATTAAATTGGCTGTTTTTCTTACGATCGCACGACAAGATAAGAAAATGCAAAGATGATGTTTACACACTGCGGTGTTTAATTAAATTTATATTTATAACAAAAATATGTGGACGTGGTGACAAGGACACAATCAAAAATATTTTGTAATCCACCTTTTGTTTGCTGTGAGGCCGTCAGCTCTTCCTTTAATATTATATTTGAACACGAGTCTCGAAAATTTCCCTTTAAATTTTATCAATGAAAAGGATGTTGTCTATTGCCCAAAGTTAATTATGTTTCCTTCATTTGTTCATTGGTTCCTCTAAGTGTAGGCCTTAAATCTATTCAGATGGTTTCGTTCCCTTGTTTTTAAACCGATTAAATACTCGAGTTTTATAAAAAAGCAGTAATTTGCAAACAATGTGTTTACTTTGACATAAATATTGATCGAGGTAATTGAGGTTTTAAAACGTAAATATAACAAAGTGATGAGAAATTAAGCAAAAACTTGCATATAAAGATTATTTTGATATCATAAATAAGCAAAGCAAAAGATTATTTATATGTTTCAAAAATAACAGGTCGAGAAGTGACAAAGGTAAAATAAAGTGTTGTTTTTGTTTTTATTATGAAATATGTACTCGAACATTCAGTTTCGATTTTTTAGGGTTTTGTAAAATAATTTTACAAAACCCTACTAGTTTCGCGACCAGTCTGTCCGTCTGTCCGTCCGTGCGTCCGTGTGTCACAGCACTTTTTCTCGCAAACTACATTAGCTAGAAACATCAAATTTTGTGTGCAGGTGTAAAGTGTTGCTCTCTTCAAAGTTCACCTACAAAAAATTTTGAAAGGTATTTAAGGGGGGGTCTCCCCATATAGGGGAGAGGCCCCCGAAAAAAAATTTCATCAAAGGTAGCCGATATGGGTATCAAATGAAAGGTCTTGATGAGAACTTTTCAAAACAGGTCTTAATTTGACACTTTTTGCTTCGAGGGACGCGCAAGGAGGGGAAATAAACGAAAAATTTGTGTCCCCCCCTCGCGATTGGACACCTGTGATCCGAAAAATCCGAAAAAATTATGGTGGTAGGTGTTTATGAGTACAACAACAACAAATACGTCAGAAGTCGAAATTCACTCAACTTTGTTAAAAATAGTATGATATTCGAAATTCACATTTTTCCCAATAAAATCGGATTGGTATCCTTAAACTCAACGAAATTCGACATCTCCGTAGTCCTACTAAGGGTTCTTAAACTTTGTGAGTTTCATGAGAATCGAATGATATACACGGAGGTTATAGCCGTTTGAAATTTATCCAGTTACAACAACAATTACACATGATTTTGGTATTTTATGGATTTTCCATCGAATCAGTCACTGCAGTTTTGACTTGATCTTCTTGAAATTTTCCAATACGGTGAATAACATTAATTTTTTTGAGAATCCATGATTTGAATGATTTTTGTCGGTTTGTAACAAAATGGCGACCGTTGAAAGTAGAAAAACAATGGATTTTCCTTTGAACGTGCAGATCTCTTTGACACATTTCTTGACGTTATTCATTGCTGGTGACTGCATTTCTCAGAAGTTGGGTACAAAGCCCTTCTGACATGAGCGTAGGTCTGTTTACCCAACTTGTTTAAATTTCTCTTTTGGATTTATGTAGGTAGCAGATTGTATGAAAAAACGTTTAAAGAGATATGAATGCTAGATTTTGAGTTCACGAGACCAACAATTCCGACGGAGATACTCATTTGTTAGATTCGTTGAAGCTGATCGAGTTGAGACGGCACAATCTAGGTATTGGTGGCTGAATGACAACGTCTAAATTATTCGTGTTTATTTTCAGTTTTGTTGTTATTCGTTATTTAGTTTTTGAGTTTCAGCTCATTATTGCTACATTTAGTATTGTTGTTTATTTTTGTTAAAAATTAGATATAGGTTAGGTATATGTTATGTTTATTATATTAGGTTAGAGATAAGGTTCAACACTTAGGTTAGGAACATTGTTATATAGTTTTTTAGTATAAGATAAGGTTTTTGATTGCATTTTATTAGAATTAAGTTAAAGCATATTATGTGTAGGATCAAAGTTCACTGTTGTGTTTAAATTATAAATAATTTTAGGATAGTGTTGGTTGGTTTTTTCTCCTTTTTCCAATTGAATGAAATAATATGTAATAATCTTCATTGATTTGAATTTGCTAGAGTTTTTTTTTAAATGTGTTTAATGATAACGTACAAATTTAGAGAGCCATTTGGGCCATTAAGTTTTTTATTGTTATTGCTTGGAATTTGCTTTATATTCTTTTAAAATTTATAACGATTAGTATTAAATAAAGCGCTTTTGACTTTGACTTTGAGGTAATAAAAATAATGTCAAGTTAAAAATAAATACTCGGTCTTTCCATTTAGAACTCGAACAGGTATGGGACCCACCACGTTGGCTAGCCCCTCCGCTCATAAGCTAGCCATCGGGTGAGCTCTCCCCCTTCTTCCCCTGTTACAGTGGCTCTCGCAGGGATGCTCGGCCTTCCGCAACCGATATGGGCCAAGGCATCAGTTTTGGATTTCGATCCTGTTGGGGGAAGTGCGCGGGGGGACCGAAACCACCTAGACGGCCCACTCTTATTTGTGGGGCATGACCGTCATCAGCAAGGCCGAAATAATCTTACGTATCGCGCGCGGCTAACCGGTTATTCGTCGTCGTCGTTTCCTTGTAATCCCTTTCGGTAGGTTGCTTCGGCCATTGGCACCTTTTTCACCAGCCAATTGGTTTTTCGATTTGACTCCGGTCACATGATAAATCGTAAGTGCGAGTGAGCCCTTGTGCTATGGGAAAGAAGCTTGCCCCACAAAACCACAAAGCTAGCTTGCCAGCGCACTTACAAGACTTACGAGACAAAATCATTTTCAGCGTGGCACTGATTCCGCTCGCTGAGGTAGCAGAATACCGCTGCAGTCCTGAACGGACATTGAACAACCTTTATAATCACTACAAAATGTAACATTCAATGAGTCTTCATTTAGAGAAAATTTAATAAAATACTGGTACATATATAAAAACATTTAATAAAGATTGGCCATTCAAATATTTCAACTGAGGAAGATTCTGAGCTTGTACTGGTTGAACCAAGCAGATTAATTCTGTCGAATTGCAGCAATGATAGTGATACAGCATAAAATAAACATATTACAATACTTACAGTTTTATAAAATGTCCTAATTATTTTTTGCTTTTGTTATTCATGTTATTCATGTTTACATTTGTATATTTATTTTAAAACTGTAGGAGCTTTTTCAATTTTCGAAGTAAAACTTCTTTACGCACGCTTCACTTGGGGAGTAAGCTGCCGAGAGCTTTACGAAAAGCGTGATCGGGCGAGGCGAATGGACTGCAAATGAAAAACAAAAAAAACTTCTTTACGCACGCTTGACTTGGAGAGTATGCTGGTGAATGCGTGACAAGAGCGTTACGAAAAGTGTGATCGGGTGAGGCAAACGGACTACAAATGAAAAATATTAGATCAGCAGGAGTGGCAATTTATCAGAAATCAAATGATGTCTCGACTTTGGACATTTTATTACGATATATTCGTGAAATCGATATTGGTCAGTCCTCAATTGGTGATATACGTGCTGCTCATTGTGTTTTGGACGATGGAATAAACATCATAATGGTAGGTGTTTACATTTCGTCCAATGAGACACTATAAAGTGTTCATATAAAAGACATGATTTACGGTCGAGTAGGCTCTGAAGAATTAGGAAAAAACTATCAAATTTTGCCACTAATTTTAGCAGGAGATTTCAATGTTAATTTTGCGTCCAAAGATGGACAACTCTTGGTGAACTTCCTACAAGATAAATTAGAACTACAAATGAATAATAACCGAAATGAGCCTTCTACAAGACATGAAACAACAATTGACGTAGTTTTCTCGAGATATCTTTCTAATTTTCATTCAAAAAAGTATGTATCTTATTTCTCATACCATAAGCCTATTGTTTCGATCTTACAATCAACCAAAGTAATTACTGATGTATCCGATAATGGAAATAATGGAGAAAAATAAAAATTTAAAAATATTTATTTATCAATGAAAACCGATAATAGGATAATAGGACAAATCACTGGAATGAGCAGGACCGAGCAACTGCATTAATTCTTGCTCTAAGAGGCCCATCTGCCGAGCTTTTGCAGACTATCCGCGTTGAGTTGCACTCAGACTCGACTGTTATAATGAATGCGCTTGACATGCGTTAAGGAGACGATTACTTGAAGCAGATTTATTGGTCACAGCTACGGCGTCGAATGCATAAGTCTGCCGAAACTCCACAGCAGCAAGCCCCAGACGTTGAGTGACTGGCACTTTTGGCTTACCCAGCTTACGACCTGGAACATCGAGATAACGCAGTAACAGAAGCATTCATCCGCGCATTAAAGAACCAGGAATTGCAACAAGACGTGCGTTTAGCTCAAAAGCAAACGGTTGCAGTCTGAACTTTGAGGCAGCGAAAAATGTGGCTCGTACTACTGCGCGGGCTCGCGAGGTAGTGACAGACGAGGGCAGGTGTGAGCGCGTGGAAACTGAGTGAGAGCCGCAGGTAAATGGTGCGCCTAGATGCTGGAATTGCGGTGAGAAGGGGCACCTGCAAAGAGACTGCAAGGAGCGAAGAAATCCAAGCTATTGTCCAGGGTGGAGGAGATTCAGACCGAGTCAGGAGCCTAGAATGGAAGCCCTTCCAACTGAATGGTCGGGAAACACGTAAGGACCAACTTCTTGGGGCAGAAGTTGGCTAGAAGGATTGACGTCCCTAACACCACCATCACCGTCTCGAGACTACATCGTGGAGAAGCGGACTTATGCCTTCCGGGCCAAGTTGATAGAGAACCTTGCAACATAACAATCGGAACTGGTGCAACCCGATCGATTGGCCAACCAGCGCTAGTCAGGCAACAACTACAGGGCTTTCCAATAAGTTGTTATTTTGATATTAAAAGAAAAATGCTATTTTTTAATATAAATGATCAGATGTTTATTTCATTATAAAGAAAAAGGTATGCCGTTGGAAGTGAAAAATAACATCAGGCAAATGACTAACACGACCACGCTTACAGGACCATATCCTTTTTATGAAATTTTCCATAACAAAATCGCAAAGTGGCTGCCCTATGTCCTCGATAGAATCACGAATTCCATCTTTGAGGTCTTGAATCGACACTGGGCTGTTGGCGTAGACCTTCTCTTTCATATGGCCCCAAACGAAGAAGTCGCAAGATGTTAAATCACAAGATCTCGGTGGCCAATTGTGATCACCTCCTCGAGAGATAACACGGTCCGGAAACTTTTCCCGTAAAAGATCAATGGTTTCGTTGCTTGTGTGGCACGTAGCGCCGTCTTGTTGAAAGTAAACAGATCAATACTATCCAATTCTGTCCATAATAAATCATTAATCATCTCTTGATAGCGCAATCCATTCACCGTAACCATTGCTCCAGCCTCATTTTCGAAAAAGTAAGGTCAAAACAGTCACACATTGAGGATAGAGAGACTTTTCAACAATAACTCTTGGGTTTTCCGAGCCCCAGATGCGACAATTTTGCTTTTTGACGAAGCCACCGAGGTGGAAATGGGCCTCATCACTCAAGATGATTTTTCGATGGAATTCCGGATCATTTTCATGCATTGCAAGCACCCAATCAGCAAAGACACGACGTTGTTGACGTTCATGTGTTAACTGAACTTTATAAGTCTTAAGACCCATATCTTTATGCAAAATACAGTGTAATGACGTTTGTGGAATGCCTAATTCCAAAGAACGACGAAGAATGGACAAACCTGGGTTTTCTTCAACACTTTCGGCTACAGCAGCAATATTCTCGGCTGTTCTTGAGTGACGTGCACGGGTTTTATTCTTCACATCACTAAATTATCCCAACAGCTCGAATTATTCCACCAATTTCTGTATTGTGGTCCGACAAGGTGCTTCACGACGACCCAAAAATGTTCGAGCTTTACGAACCGTCTCTGCCAAATTTTCACCATTTTTATAGTAAATGTAAATAATTTCAATGCGTTGTTGAAGCATATATCGTGCAATTTTTATTAATAGCGTAGTTTTTACTTGTGAAATGTTAAAAAATGACAGCTCCGAAAGTGAAATCTACCGAAATAGCGGGCTATTCAAAATAACACCTCTTATTGAAAAACGCTTTACTTCACAAGGCAGGATTTTCTCACTATGAACAGCTACGGGAGAAACTGCACCTATCCATGGACATGTCAATCTCAAAATACAGTTGGGAGACCTTGCGTTCCGACATAATTTTCTGGTCGCAAACATTATGGAGGACTGCATTCTTGAAATGGATTTTCTGCGACCACATGGAATTACGTTGGATTTGAGCAAACGGTTATTGAAATGGTGGAATGTCGAAGTATTGATGGAGGATCCCAACGTCCATATTCCCACGATGAATGTGGTGGTATGTGCCGACACTGATGTACCAAAATCTTGCAAGAGTATTGTATGGGCTAAGCTTGATGGTGATTCTGGAGGCCACCGCACTTATCTGATAATAAAACGTCGGCATTGCGCAGTTTAATTGTAGGACGAAGCCTTGTAAGATCTATAAGGGATGGATACACGCCGGTTAGAGTCCTTAACATCATAGACTCAACCACAAGCATCAAAGCGGGAGAAGTCATCGGCAGCTGCTAGCTCGTTTCCACCATCACCTCTTTGGAAGCTACCCACGACCATCATTGGAAAATGAGGCAAGACACAGACAAAGCCCGGGAATTCCCGTCTGCAATATTAAAGCAGACCAAATTGCTAGTGCAGCTATTCAAGCCAGCCTCTGATCTGGTTGCCAAGTACAGTGACATCTTCTCAACAAGCCCGGATGACCAAGGCCAATAGCCTAACAAGGAGAAGTGAGTGCACTGATCTCGGACATCGAAAAACAAGGTGTTATCGAACCTTCTGTTAATCCATGGGCCACACCAGTAGTTCTAGTAAAGAAAAAGGATGGTAGCACTCGTTTTTGTGTCGACTAAAGGCAGCTTAACGACGTCACTAATAAAGATAGTTACCCGCTTCCACGCATCGATGACATCTTGGACTTTTTGGCTGACGCAAAATGGTTTTCTGCACTCAATCTCAAGAGTGGCTACCGACAAGAAGAGCCGAGAGAGACCGCATTTTCAGTTGGGACTGGATTGTGGCAATTTGTGGTGATGCTATTTAGGCTTTGCAATCCTGCAGCCACCTTCGAACGCCTGATGGAATACGTGCTACGAGGCCTAACCTGGAAGACCTGTTTGGTGTGCCTAGATGACATCATTGTTATCAGGAGAACATTTGAAGAGCATGTGCGGAACTTAGAAGAGGTGTTCTCCCGATTGCGACTAGCGAATCTGAAACTTAATCCCGACAAGTGTACCCTTTTCGCAGCTGAAGTAAAATACCTGGGACACGTTGTATCAGTAGAAGGGCTCGAAACAGACCCTGAGAAAATTGAAGCCGTGAAAAGCTGGCCAACGCCAAACAACAAGCGCCAACTACGAAATTCTCTGGGCCTGACGACCTACTATCGAAGATTCGTGAAAGACTTTGCCAAAATTGCTTAGTGTCCTATAAAGTAGGTGTAACATTTGAAAGGATTGCTGTTGACATGGCAGGAACCTTTCCTGAATTCAAATGGGGAAATCAATACACGCTGATTATGGCCAATTATTTCTGCAAGTCGCCCGCAGTCTACCCCATTCCCAACCAGGAAGCAACTACTGCAGCATAACAGCTAGTATTAAATTGAGTCAGTAGGTACGGCGTACCTTGTGAACTACATTCAGATCGAGGCCGAAACTTTGAGTCACTAGTTTTTGGCGAAATGTGCGGGCTGTTGGAAATACGGAAAACGAAGACAACACCGCTGCATCCCCAATCCGATGGAATGCTTGAACGTTTCAACCGCACACTTAATAAACACCGGACACCGCAGGAGCCTTTCCTGAATCCAAATGGGGAAATCGATACACGCTGGTTATGGCCGATTATTTCTGCAAGTCGCCTAAAGTCTACCCCATTCCCAACCAGGAAGCAACTACTGCAGCCAAACAGCTAGTGTTAATTTGGGTCAGTGCGTCCGGCGTACCTTGTGAATTACATTCGGATCAAGGCCGAAACTTTGAGTCACTAGTTTTTGGCGAAATGTGCGAGCTGCTGGGAGTACGGAAAACGAGGACAACACCGTTGCATCCCTAATCCGATGGAATGGTCGAACGTTTCAACGGCACACTCAATAAACACCGGGGCAAGATTGTTGACGTGAATAAAAAGGACTGGAACCGGCACATCCCATTATTCTTGATGGCGTATAGAGCTGCCGAACATGCATCGACAGTCGAAGCCCCAGCCAAAGTCATCTTTGGAAAGACTATTCGTCTGCTGGCTGATATAAAGTTCGGAACACCTCCTGAGAAACCCCAAACAATCTCGGAGTACGCAAATGAGATAAGGCAACAGTTGAGTCAGATACATCGAACAGTGCGAAAACACCTCGAATCGGCTACTGACCGGATGAAGACCCGGTTTGATCTAAAGGCAAATTCTGCTGGCTTCCAGCAAGATGACTTAGTGTGGCTATATAACCCACAGCGGCAGAAGGGTAGGTCTCCGAAGTTGCAGCATAATTGGGAGCGACTATATATATATTTAATCTGCTTGTAAAGTTTTCGTTTAGAATTTTTAGCATGGTACTGCGAAATCTCAACGATTTCAAGGCCCCGAGCCAATTTAGTGAATTCGTTTGATGTTTTCCTTCTATCTTCATCTATTCTATGGCTTCATAGTACGATTTCTTTTGGAAGCGTCATATGCTAAAACTTGAATAGATATTGTGCCTGTTTCAATAAAAGCCCAAAAATAACTTCAATTTGTATTCCATACAAGAAATAAAATTAAACAATTCCGAACAATCAATAAACAAATTTTATCCTCTATTCTGGTCTTCCCAACGGAGTAAACGCCAGAATATCCTGATTGGCACCATCTGTTCAACACGTGAGTACTCGTATATCAGTCAATTTTCTCCCATATGATGATAAGTGTATTATTATTGCATTTGCTTCCCTCGGAAGCAAACAAGAATTACTCACTATGAAGCAATTGCTTTCTTGGCCACATATTTTGCGTAGATTATGAGTTGGCAGTTGATGAAAAAACTTTTTCCCTCTCAGACCGTAAACTTTTGCGATTCCAAAAAACAACTGACAACCAAAGTTCAATTGGACCATATAATACTCCTATGCTATTTGCCAGAATATTCACGAGAGATCTAAAAATTTGGGATTGAGATGAATAGGACTGAACGTGATTTCGAGAATATGCGAAGAATGTGTGTTCGTTTGTCAGTCAATACTCGAGAAATGTGGATGAAAGAGAGGTACCTTTCGGAAAAGTTACAAACCTGTAATGAGTCTTTATTTGAGTTGGAAGTTATCAGAGTTTTGGAGTGAGTAAGTTTATTTGGTTATTGACCTCTTTTGTGATTTGAGATGAAAATATTGAACAGATGAAAAGTATTTCCTGGTCACCCTCTGCCGCTAATCATATTGAATCAGGATAATGGATACATTTGAAGTTCAACATCAGGTATTTTGGCGCCATTTTTTTACAGAAATATACTTTTACTTTGCGAGCAACGGGGATGTAAAATTTAGTAGTTAAACCTTAATATACTCGAAAAGCATCAGACTTATTGTTGAATACTAAAATATTACTAATATCGATTCTTCTATAGATCTAGTCGTTCGATTAGGAAACTTGCTCAGACTTCGGAGTACTTAAAAAAAAATGAATAAAGAGCAGTTAACGAATTATTAATATTCATAGAATTCTTATCAATAATATATCAACATATCTGTTAGATAAATAATGCATTAACATTTTCTCCTGGAATTGATATACAGTACTGATAGTTATGGGTAGGTTTTGATATGATTTTAATGGAATATGGAATAATCATTCATTTATTATCTTAACGGAATAGTCTGAACGGTATTTATGTTATAAAGAGTTAATTATGTTGACGTCAATATTCAAGGGATGAAATAAAAAGCATAAATAATCTGTTTTATTTGACTTCAGATAATCTATATTGGTTTTCAGTACTCACCAAAGTTTCTTACATTCGGGTTGCATAACTATTTATTTTTCTATAACATATGTATGGTATGCCTTCTCTTGTTGACAATATTAAAAAAATAATTTAATAAAGAGCTGAATCGGGTCTTTTGGAAATAATAAGCAAAGCTCCACAGAAGCAAATAAAACAATATAAAACAAAAATTAAATAAAATTAATACAAAAAAAAAAAAAATTAATAAACGTTGAATAGCAGAAGCAAATTTTACAAAGACCTGCTAGTTTTGCATTCTGTCTGTCTATCTATCCATGCGTCACAGCAAGTTTTCTCAGAAGCTACATTAGTCAAACATTGTGGGGAGGTCAGAAGTGATGGTCTTTTAAAATTTTAGGCGTTATCGAAAGTTTCAAATGATTCTTAAGGGGATCCTCTCATATGCTAAGTGACTCTTATAGAATTTTTTTCAAAGGTCGTCGAATGGGGTGTCGAATGAAATGTCTTATTGTGTGTTTGAGAGGTAAAGGCCATTTACACCCTAAATGTGGGAGTCCCAAGTGCCCTAGGCATTTGGATTACCCACTAAATCTCTCCTGACAACCTCAGTACCTAGTCTGGAATCCGCCCACATATTACTTCGGACCAAGCCTCATGTTGCTACACCGTGGAGCCCCTTCAATTTCGAGGGTCCCTCTTCTAGCGGGAGGAAGAGGGATTACTAGAAAAGTAGTCCCCCAAACCTGACCTCCCCGGCTGCTGGGTGCCCTTTTCTTCTTTTAAGACTGCCTGAACATAATTTGCTACATGGTTCTAGATTATCTGAGGAGAGCTCTCTTCTCTTGTTTCATTGTAGACGTCTCAGTGAAGCCTGTTCCTTCTTTTACATGCAACAAATGTGTGGCTGGCATTGTCTTCCTCTTCAGCACAAAACTTACAGATGGGACACCGGGACTTACCAATTTTGGGCAAGTCAGACTGAAAACAGTCATGCCCACTCAAGAACTGGGTTGGATAGAAGTTAGTCTCACCGTATGCTCGTTTAAACTACGGTCTAAGATCAGAGATGAGGCTCGCAGTTCACCCTTTCGTGCTGTTCACCCAAGGCTGCTGCTAATTGTTGAGTGAGCGTCATCTCTTCTCGCGAGCAACTGCCTCCCTCATGTATTTGTTTTGACACAGGTAGATAGTACGGTGTTCTCTAGCAAAGAGGGTGATAAGTATCATGCTTACGATAACTAGCGCCACCAAATTAGAGACTGTCGGATATGAAGATGCAATCCTCAGTGCTCCTCTTCTCTATACTTGTGCCAAGCGTTTTCGGTACAGCTCCTTGCTGAGAGTATCGCTCATATTTCTGCTCCATTTAGTATCACCAACTCTACGGACTTCATCAAAAGTCACCTTCTTGATGAGTAGTGTCCTCCTATATTGGCCATAAGTCGACTTAGCGCCGATACACCTGAGGTATCTTTTCAGCCGTTGCCCTGATTTGCTCAGAGAAACTCATCTTCGAGTCGATCAGTAACTCCAGATACTTTTTGGGTAGTTTTGATTCAACTAGTACTCCCTCAATACTGATCATCCTTATTCTGGGGATTCTCTTCTTTGTCAGGATGATCACTTCAGTTTTCTCCAGTACTAATCTGAAACAAGTTAGCCCGTGAATTAGAAAGCTAAGGGGAGGCAATGGGACACCTTTGGACCGAACAATCTGAAAAAAATTAGGGAGAGGTCTGTAGTATTTTAATAATTTGCAATCTGTCCGTTAAGGACAGCAGTGATTGTCTGCTGCATCAGTGAGCCAGATGAAAGTGCTTAGTTGAAGGACTTTGCCTGACAACGCGTATGCGTGCAGCTTGCATCTGCGGTGTCATGGGGAGGGTTTCTAGGGTCAGTACAGTCACACCACGAAAAAGTTTCTACTCATACGAATTTCGATTGGATGAAAGGTCAGGGCTAGAGCTGAAGGTTTTTTTAATACATAAGTTGTTTCATCCTCATCGATCTGTACTGACAACGGTCAGCAGTTGTCATCACCAACAAAATATGTAGCCAACGCTTGGGAACTTGGGATAACCTGATGGAATTGACGCCCTACAAACCCTCCTAACTGGATCAATTATCCTGAAGAACAATTACTTTTGAATTTTTTTTTTGTGGCTAAATGATTGAGTTGCTTATTATGAATAATTTTTTTTTCTGAAAAATTATTATAGAAGAAAAATGTTAGAAGAAGGTGGTTTCGACGTGTGTACTAATTCTCATCGGGCCATCACTCTTATTACTCGTAGATACACACCGGTGATGGTGACCACCATGCTTAGAGGCGAGAGAGTTATTTTTAAGTTTCCTACTTATACGAACTCAATATGTTTTTGTAACTACGAATTATGTTCAGGTTAAATATCTCCTGTAAGTACTTGGCATTGCTAAACTTTAAATTGATAATTTCATCGTTTTTACATCAATTTAATGTAAATATATACGAAAATGTTTGCTCTACAGTGAGCTTTTATAGTTTCGTGCAGATATCGATCTCATTTTCGGATGGCTCCGACAGCTTGAAATTACTTATGAAATTTTTTTTGTAGCTCCATGATTGAGTTGCTTATTATTAATAATTTTTTCTGACAATTATTATAGAAGAAAAATGTTAGAAGAAGGTGGTTTTGTCGTGTGTACTAATTCTCACGTTTCAAATGAATTTTTAAAATCATTATCGACGAAACGGCTTCCGTCGCGTATTCAAGATATTTTAAATGTGTTAACAGTGAATTTGGATCAGCTGACCGAAATGGCTGGCAAGTAACTGGAAACACGCGATCGGTCCACATGGCTCTGAAGTCGATAGAAGTCAAACTGCCATTTGGAATGAAATCAAACGCGAGGTTTCCAACATTTATTTGCACCTAGAGTGACTGCAGTTCAACAGAAGCCCCAACCGTACTCGCAATTTTCGCTTCAGTCCCGCTCGTTCATCTAGCCCCGCTAAACGCCGAAATAACATATGCTACTTTCATCGTAAATTCGGTGGAGCGGCAAGAAAATGTGAAAAACCATGTGCTTAGCATACTATAAGTTGTCCAAAAAACTGCATAACACGTCGCTTGTCGCAGGCATAAGTGACGCAACAAACTGTTCACACCTGCATATTCAGGATCACAGCACCAAGGTTCAATTTCTCATCGATACGGGAGCCAATGTTTCCGTTATCCATGCCCCACAGATCATTGCCAAGCAGTTCAGAAACGGTTAAAACTTTTTGCTGTCAACGTCAGTGAAATTCAAACATTCGGTAAGCGTGTAATCAATGTTTCCCTAGGCCTTATAAGAAATTTTTGCTGCAGATTTGTGGTAGCAAAGGTTACCCGAACGGTACTTGTTGCAGACTTCCTGCAACGCTTCGAACTGCTGGTGGGCATCAAAAATCATTGTTTGCTTGACCCTAAGACGCTGGTCTGACTTGGTCGACGAATACAGTTGATCGCTGCTCGGATTTTGGAATTGGAGGACGCGGTCAATGGACCGAGACCGAGGTGAGGTACTATTTGCAGGAAGTGAAGGCCCGAGAGGGGCTGTAGTGCTACGAAGAAGAGGACACGATTGTCAACCAGTGGCTGGACCGTCGTACAAAAGCACTCGTCTGTGTCCGCGTTAAGTAGTAATGTGAAGTACTTTGAAATCCTGAGCGAATATCCGAACATCACAAACCCGTCAAGCATAAGTGGGACTCAAAAGCATTCAGTGCTAAATTACATCGTAATCAATGGGCCACCCGTCGCAGAGCACCCTCGAAGACTCACATCAGAAAAATTCTCGATAGCAAGAGTGGAATTTGAACGTGTGACACAGTTTGGCTACTGCAGGTTATCCAACAGCTATTCGGCAGCACCTATACACCTCGTTCCGAAGAAGGAAGGTAAGTGGCACCCATGTGGGAACTACCGGCATCTAAACGCAGTTACGATTCCTGATCGCTAACCGATGCAACACATGCAAGACAAAGTGTCAAACCTATTTGGCAAGAAAATCTTTTCAAAAATAGATCTACCTAGAGCATTCTAACAGATCCCTATCGCAGAGGAGGACACTTTAAAGACGGCGGTAGTAACCTCTACAAATTCACTGTAATGACTTTTGGCCTCAGAAATGCAGCCCAGTCATTCCAAAGGTTTATGGACTAGGTTCTCAAGGTTCTCGAATTTTCCTATTGCTATCTTGATGATATATTAATCGCTTCAGATACACCCGAACAACATGAAAAACACCTCCACACCGTTTTCAAGAGGCTGAACGACTACGGAGTGGTAATCAACATCGCAAAATGTATACTAGGAGTTAAGCATGTTGAATATCTAGTGCATATAATTTCAGCAGAGGGAATCTGTCCCACAGAAAAGCGGATCGAAGCAACTAGGAATTTTCCGAAACCAAATACAATCAAGCAGCTCCATCATTTTCTTGGAGTTATTAACTTCTATTGAAGGTTTGTCAGAAAAGCTGCAGAAATGCAAACTCCCTTAAATAAACTCGTGCACAAATTAATGAAGAATGGTAACACTCCAATAACTTAGACCGAAAAAACAAACGCAGCATTTGAAAAATGCAAAAACTGTCTCGCAGATGCCACACTCCTAGTGTATTTGCAGAGAAACAGACTTCTGGCCGCCTTATCTACCGACGCATCGGATACCGCTATTGGATGAGTGCTTGAGCAACTTCAAGACAATTTATGGAAACTAATTGCATTCTTCCAACGCAAGCTCACTATAGCTGAGTCTCGCTACAGTGCCTATGATAGGGAGTTACTTGCCGTATACAGCAGCAACCGTCATTTCAACATTACCTGGAGTGTTCGGAGTTCGTCGTACGCACTGATCACAAGCCACTTGTTTTTGCGTTTAGCCAGAAATACAATAAGGCATCGCCTTGGCATTCAAGACATTCAAGACAATTGAATTACATCTCACAATTTTGCACCAACTTTGTACATATTTGTGGCGATACTAACAGCACCACAGTTTGCTGTCCTGCATAGAAGCCATATCGCTATCGCTATTAATTGAAAATGACGAGCTTGTCAAAGAACAGGTGAACGATTCCGAACTTAACGCTCTGATATGAAACAACTCAATCTCCTTGGAACTGCAACCAATTAACACCCAAACTGGAAGAAAGTACTGCGACCTGTCAATAGGTTTCACAAGACCTATCGTCCCAATTGCGCTTCATAAGCGGATCTTCGACACCTTTCACCGCTGTGCCCACCCAAGTGTAAGAGCAACGTTACGTGCGATTGCCCAAAAATTAGTTTGGCCCAGAATGAGAAAGAATGTGCATCTTTGGTATCATTGTTTGCTTCCTTGCTAAAGATCCAAAGTGATACAGTAAACGCTTTGCAATCATTTCCAGTCTCAGATAAATGCTTTCAAGTAGTGCTTTTAGCTAAAGTTGGACCACAATGCAAGTGGATTGATTTAGGTACGTTCTAACGATGGTTGACAGGTTTCCAAGGTGGCCAGAGGCAGTGCCATTGGAAAAACAGACAGCAGATGCAGCAGCTAAAGCCTACTACGCCATCTGTGTGTCTCGCTTCGGAGCGCCAGAAATGTGGTCACCGACCAGGGAACACAGTTTGAGTCAGCCTTGTTCAGGTCACTGACTAACATTAGAGGAACCAGTAAAGCAAGAAGGTCACCTTATCACCTTGCTTCGAATGGACTAGTGGAAAGTTGGGATCGGAGACTAAAAGCCGCCATCACGTTTCACGAAGATGACGCAAACTAGCCAAGTTTACTTCCGAACATACTCTTTGGCCTAAGAAATTGCTATAAGGATAACTTGAGAGCTAGCTGTGTGGAGTTAGTATTGGGCACAACATTAAATCTTCCAAGGGAATTTCTTGTCGAGAAAAACAGCCTAAATAATGCACAGTTGTTCAGTGAAAAATTCAAACTACAAATGTGAAAAATCAGACCTAAACCGATAGCCCAGAAAAACAACCGGAGAACATTTGGAAATTAACAGAATTTCAAACCCAAATTTCACCATCGACGTGAACGGCAAGCAGTAAATGTTCGACGGAATGCCTCAAACCAGCATTTCTTGTTAATCAGGATCCTGGCAGTGACAGTCCAGTCCTAGCGTCACAAGTGCAATCAACACAACATATATTACCATCTGCATACTTCGACAATTCTCTTCCATCTCTTTGTACGGCCTCAGTTTCAAGCAAAATCGTCACCCCATTCTTTTTGCAAACTCCCACAATGATCGCAAGAGGACAATGCGTTGAAAATAACCCCGTAAATCAGCCACATCCTACTCAACCATGTAATTGCCGAGTCAGCTGGGATGCAAACGTCAGGAGCCCTTCACACCAACGACCACCAGTCTGGACTTACCCACCAGCAAAATGTCATTGCAATTTGCAATAACTAGGACGGGAGCCCTGTAGCGACCGGGCAAAGCCTCGAACTCATCCGCCTGTCAGATGTAGCAACCGGCCGAAACATAAAACATATCTTTCAACTAGACTGGACGCTCGAGTATCGAAGCCAAACGAGTCGAGCGAGTATCGGAGCACAACGAACGAAGCGAGGAAAAAGCACGACTCTCTTTCTAAAAGAAGACAGCGTCACGACAACATCAAATCATTGTTACTTGTGGATATTTCAGGCGAATAAAGGTTATCATTAATTAATAAACAAAAAAGTTTTTGTTATTATTTGTAGGATTACATAGCGCCTGCAACTTCTAGGATATAGATTAGGAATAAATTTAACGGTTTGCTAAAAAAAATGTGTTAGCAATATCAAAATAAAAGTGTTTGTCTTTTTAAATAGAATTTTGAGTATAATGGGGTTATTGATTTCCATTCACAATACGAGTATTTGTCGCTCTAATTTTTTACTAAAAATTATTGAGGAATTAATTCATGAACGAATTATGATAATGTTTTAATTTTCATAGATATTGTTGTTATGCATGAGCTATTATACCTCTTTTTCTCTTCTTCGTAGCACTGTAGTCCCCCCTTCCCTCGAAAAAGCGGGTACTGTTGTTCAAGACTTAAGCTACACCAGCCACCCCCGTATTTCAAGAACCAATGCAGATAGAGACATTTTCAGGGTGTCATATCTTATTGCTAATTTATTGCTGGTGATATAAGCAACAAACAAGTTTCCAAAACAACCCCTTCAACCCCTATGGGGTATCTCACCCCTCCTCCATATTAAGCTACATCATCCACCTTATTAGGAAGCATTCATTATTGATGAATATTTTAAGGCTAATTTATTACGCATCGTCCCGCTCCCTCTCCGAAAAATCGCTCCATCAACCCCTTCCACGTATTTCACCCTCGGGAGGTTGTCAAAAGTTGAGGAAACACGGGATATATATTAGCAGATGATATGCTCTCTGAGACTGAAAAATTAAAAGATAATTATCTTTTAGTACTTGCGTTAATAATGTATGTAAAAATGGAAAAGAAAAGTTCAAATTCATAAAATGTTTCATCATTGACAAACAAGACCAAATGTTGACTTCTAACGTATATCTGCTTCCAAAAACATGGAATTTTAGAATATTTGGATCAAAAATGTCGAACGGAGAGGGGGCATTTTTCATATAATTCGCCTCCCCTACACCTCTTGAAGCAAAAGTACCAGTTAAAGAATTTCTTTGAGAGATTTTTTCCAAGATCTTATTGGCTTCTCTCGTACAAAATTGTTTAGGCTTTTTATGTGGAGACCCTTGAATACTTTATACAATTTGTTTAAAACTTAACTTTAATGAGGTCAAAATGATTAACTTGTCTGAAAATTTGATGGTTCAAGTTATCGCGGTTTCTGAGAAAACTTGCAGTGATACACGGAAGAACAGGCGGATGGGCAGACGGATAAACAAGCCACAAAACTAGGAAGTTTGCAAAGGTATGTAACGTTAAATTTGAAATTTAAATATTATTATGTTAAATTAGCAATTTAAAAATATTAAATTTAACATCGAAATATCTTGTAACATGTACAAATAAGTGTTATACGCGTGTATTACAGCTGGATCCGGCCGATTTTTGTGGCTTGTTGTAATCAGTATATGTTTCTAGGGCAATTGTTCCTGATGTCAAATGATAATGAAAAATGAAATGCTGAGTGGTAAGGGAAGATTAGCACACATGGAAAACGTGCAACAATATTATTAAATTAAAAATTGAACCATGCTAATGATTTAAATAAGGAACAAAATTTAAATGATACGCGAATAGTCAACAAATAATATGCATGAGGAGGTCTGACATTACACATATATATTGTCGCCATGTTGTAATTTCAAAATTGCATGAATTTATTCTTATGGGATGTGAAAAAAATTGTTGTAGTGCAAAGTAAGCCCAAAGTTCTGGTATCACTATTATCCATACCTCACATTTTCTAAATAAAAGAAATTATTCGTTTGCACGAATATTTATGAAATTTTACACGACTACTTGTTTATTTTTCTAAAGAATCCTTGTTTTGAAAAACATCTGATCAAGAATGCGAATATTTGAAATCGGTTTTAACATTTTGATTACGCAATATCACGATATAGGGGCAGAGCCTTCAGATCTACAACAAAGGATACTTTAGATGAAGACTGTTAATTTAAGTCATCGATAAGACTTTTGCTCGGAAGCCAAGTTAGAATGGCTTACGATAAAAGAGTGTAGTGGGTCTTAAAGTATGATTCTCCATCTGTCTTAGTTAAGTTATGTCTCGGCTTCTCAAAATTCAATGGTAGATACTCAAATATAAAAGAAACATTCATTTTGCACATTTTCGGTTAAAAGTTTGTCTACAGTTTTTAGATTTAAAATATAACATTATACGGATTAGCAATTCCAGTTTCCCGCGGGATGGAATATGCGGTAGGGGTTGATGGGGTGGTTTTCTAGAGAAGGGGTGGAGGAATCAAATTTTTTGATGGGTAATAAATCAGCAATGAGATATGCATCTATAATGAATGCTCCCTAATAAAGTGGACGATATAGCTTAATATAGAGAAGAGGTGGGGCGTTGAAGGGTGGTTTCGGGAACTTGATTGTTGCTTATATCGCCAGCAATGAATTAGTAATAAAATATGACACCTCAGAAATATCTCTACCTGCATTGGTTCTTGAAATACGAGGGTGGCTTAAGTCTTAAACTACATTAACCACTGTTTCGCTTAAGCCACATTACCCGTTTTTCGGGGGGCATAATAAATTAGCAATGAAATAAGGAATTATAATAAATTGTAGTGAATAAGGAGTTTTCATAAAGTCCGTGAATGACCGCAGCGATGTTCTGCTGCCTCGGCAGAGGAAGGGGTTGGTTCCTGCCGAGAATGCCCTCGTCCGGAGACGCGTGAATGCGCTGGCAGGCTAGCATTGCGGTGTCGTGGGCCGGTTTCGTTTCCCCAGCATGAGGACTCACTACAAAACATTTCGCATTCACGAATTGCTTGCAGAGATCAAGAGGACGACCGAAGTCGCAAATCTGTAGGTAACCTCCACGAAGGAATTACGACTTGTTGCGAGAACAAGTGCAACCTGACAAAAAAGACTAACTTTGGGTTGACCTCGTCTTTACCCAAATACATTTAGGGCCCACAAATGAAAGAGGGGCAACCGGGTGGTGGTGGAGCCCCTTCATGCCCACCCAACCGGAATAAATCCAATGTTAAATCGTTGAAGTGGCCAGATATTCCTCTTCTGAGTGGAAAACTCATACAACTTGAATTATATGAACTTTCCCATCAGAAGGGGAGTACCCCGGTGACCAATTTATGTCATAGAATTATACAATTGAATTGCATAACTCTATGCCATAAAAAGGCACTTGGCTTGGGCCACTCAACCCATAATGTCACCTGAAACAGAAAAATTATTAAGTACCCGGTGGCTGACTCATATTTTGGGGTGGAAGCCTGCCACCGTACCGGGTCCTATACCCGATTAGAAAAAACCGGAAGGGAAAGACCGATTTTACGTTTAACAATTCATTTTATTTGAATTAAATTTCGATTCAAAAGAAAAGAGCATGACAATATCCATTGACAATTAATTACAGGCAAAAGTAGGCAAATGCAATTTTCCCGGTTTTGAAATGGTTTACTCAGTTTTAATTTGATTTCTCATCAATAATTTTAGACTTGATAATATTTACTAATCCATACAATCTAGTAGCCTTAGCAGCATGTTTCTGTTTCTTTTCCTTCTCTTTTGTTGTTTATATTAATGTGAATCAAAATATGAAAATAGTATTATATTAACAAAACGTCGAAAAACTTTTAACATAATTGTTTCATTTTAATGATTTTTATAGTTATGTGTTGAGTAAATTGTATTTTTATGAATAATAAATTACCACTATGCATGTTAGTTCAAATTAACCGAGTATAATTTCTGTATCAAACTCAAAAAAAATTCAATGTTGAACCGTCCATAAATTAAAGGTTGTTCAATGAAAACCAACAAAAAACCAAAATTGAATGTTGATGTCAGATATATGGTGGAATTCGAAAAATGGTTCGAAGCATATTTTAAATAAAATGCCAACTGCGGAACATTTCACAATCGTATCTATTGATTGTTTTACAAGCGCCCAAATTTAAAATACCCTTCCGAATCAAGTGGGCAAGCTGCTCTACTAAAGAAATTTTTATTTCCTTGGATTTAATGCTCTGTTGATAATTTCAACAAACATAACCAGTCTGAGTTCAGTATCAAAAAAAAAATACCACCAAAATCCAATGTTTCAGAATGATGTGCGATTTGATTTGGATTTAATTATGTTAATACGTTCAATAGCGTTGAATTCTAAGCTGAATACATACAAACGATAGTTTGCATACACATGATGAAAGTGTTAATAGCTTATAGGTTGTGAAGTGTTTTTGACAATTATATTAAGCATGTCAATTACTGTAGATTCAAAAGTGAAACAGAATCAAAAGAAATATGCAGAGATGGTTGGAGCCAAAAAACAGACTTGCTTTGATGGCTTCATAGTTGGGAAAGAATAAAGATCAATCAACCAAAAAAAAAACTCTTCAATAGATTCAAAATCAAAAGGAATCTGTGTAACATAAAACACTCAAGAAAAGTCTGATGACTTGAAATGTAATTGAGTAAACTTCTATTGTTTCTCTGTATACCAATGCAATAGTGTTTTAATGTATTGTTCATGACGTGTTGCGATATTCAAAAAATCTGAATATGCCGAATTAAAGCAATTTTCCCATTTGCATTTATACAAGAATTATTATTTTTTTTTTTTTTTTTCAAATATAAATATTAATAAATATATAATTTTATAAATAATTGAAAGATATTTAGTTCACAATGAATCGGTAGATAATAAAAATTTAAATTAAAATGGTACTTACAATACCTTTCCCTCGACGACGAGCGCTCGTTGACTATTTGGAGGTACTTGTGTATAAAATCCTATAAAAATTCGGCTATCAAAGTGTAAATACATGCAAACTTCTTTGAATTTCACAACCGTATTGTCTTCGAACGTGTTAATGCTCGCTGCTACTTATTCTACTGCTTCCTATTTCATCGATAAATTGCTTTGACGTTTAGGCGCGGAGAAATTCATAAGTAGTTTAGTTCCTCTAGACACATGCACGAATGGTTTAAAATTACTTTCACACTTCACCGTGTTCCGTATAAGACAACGCACAATTTATGTTTGCTAGCATTAAAATATACTTTAAAAAAAATATTCGAAATAATTCCACTCGAGTGAAATATTCTAAACTGACAGATAAACTACAGTATCCGAAAATCTGTAATTCGGCACCTTCTCATCTTTCATAACCTTTCACAACTTGACAATCGGTCGGGTCTCGTCCAATCCAGCTCGCCGCTCTTCACAAATTGAATAGAAGTCGTGGTTCCTTCAATATCGCATAGAATTGCTGTCGCTGCAATTGTTTGCGGCATATCACTAGAAGTGTGTACTTCTCTAATCTTAACTAGCAATCCACCACGAATAATTTTCATTGGCTCTGTGATGTAGGAGTCCAGCTAGATGATAAGGTTTGTCCAGCAGAGGGTTCATTTTCACTCATAACACCCAATGCATCCACACTCCATCATAACCTACTCCAAGGCGAACGACCTTTCCTGTTTTCCGCTGCATTAATTTTTGCCATTATCCACTGTTATTTTTCCATGTACTCTGCGCAGTAAAAGTACAAATCCTATAAAACAAACGAATGCTTCGCGAGACGGAAAAAGAAATGATATCACTGACGCACGAGCGGGTCAAATACACTAATCGTTGTAAGATTTTGGTTTACAGAGGTGAAAATTTTCCGGCCGCTAGTTTGAACGCTTTAAACAAAATCTTTTCCGACAGCCATTACTAGCTCCACCCGTAGAGCAATCGATTGCACGTTTTTTTTTTTTTATCGGTTTGCCATTTATGCGATTAATTTACTGTAAAACTGAAAGAACTTTCAATTGGTACGAAGAATGAAGATAACACTTTTTCAGTCACACTTTCTTAAAAATCGACCGTGCGGCTGATGCAAGCAGATTTTGTTCCCGCTTATTTGCGACACTCGGAATAACCTCGCTCGTACTATGTTATGGGGGTGGTTAATAAGCGGTGCGCGATGTTGACTCGTCGGAGGTTGCGAACGAAGTGCGCGTCTCGTTGACATGAGTTGTGAAATTCACTAATTCACTAACTGCTTGATGCGCTCCTTGCGGTGAGCGTGTGGACGCCACAATGTGGAAATAGAATTGCCATCTATGTGTGAACCCGCGGTGGTGATAATGCACACTCGTTTCGGTTGTTTCTTTTTAAAATTCCAAATCATCTTTTTGTAGATTCGATTAAGTTTTCAATTGAAAGCAATTTATGTTTATAATTATTAGGCGTAATTAAGGAGGAAATAAGTCGAAAGAAAAAAGACAGGCACGCGTTAATTACCGACAAACGAAATAATTTTTAATTACTATTATGGTTGGAATGGGTGGAATTTGACAAATTTTGTGGGGTTTAAATGATACAATGATTTTATCGGTCGTATAATTTAAGGGGTTAACCGTTTCGTTCTAAGCATTTGCATACCGCGTTACACCGCAATTAGTTAAATTATATTCAAAAGATATTGAAATAAAATCACTACACAGTAGAAATATTAAACAGTTTTAGAATTTTGTTTCCCGGGTGTTAAGTACAAAAGAAATTTTTCACTTATTTTTCATGCGAAAAAAAAAAACGAGTGTTGCGATGGGGAAGGTGACTGAATCGACTGAATCCTTATTAAATTGCGTTCGTGCTGTGTGCCTGTGTCAGCGCTGCTTTTAGAGCCATAGTTCTTAGATTACTACAAAATGCTCCCTAGTAATGATTTAATATATTTTAAAATTCTTATCTAGAGTATTTTAACGCAAAAATGAGGCCATTTCAGGACACATTTTTAAAAATTGTTTTAAAAATTACTCTGATGCATCCCACCTGAACGAAGAATTATCAAGAACACATATCAAACTTCAACTTATTTTCAAAAGCATCTTCCCATCCTTTAAATTTTTAAACAGAGTAAAGAATAAAAAATCATGTGAAACATGATCGCAAATATCCCCCACTCAAAGAGGTCACCAAACAGCAGCGTTCAGGGGCTCACGTTTCAAGTGTTTAATTAGATTCAGCTGCACACGTCTTACATCCGGAGTTCATGTGCTATCATGCGGAAATTGCTTAGAAAAGTTAATATCGCCTATTTCAATCAAGTTGAATTGTGCTTTACAACCATCACCACCACCACTACCGCACACTATTCTGGGAACACTACCAAGTCCAACTTGCTCATACAATACGCAAAAACTTTCGTTCATAACGTTAGAGTAGTGCACTGGGTTTTCTCTTGCGTCATACGAACTGCTTTTATCGTGAAAGTGAATCAGTGAAAACTTCAGGGTTCTTTGGGGTTGGGGATGACACAGCGTAGCCAATTATGTATCCTTGCGGTCTTTGCACTATGAATAGATAACCACAGCGAATGCCATTCTCAACTGAGCAATTTTCCTCGAATGCTTTACAATCAAAGTTTGTTAGTGTGATGCTATCCATTTTGTGCGAATACTCGTATGTGCTTGATATTATGAAGCATGAATTGAATTTCACACATGAATCTTGAGTACTATGACGGTATCTAATTATGCTATCATAGTTGATTATATACATAGCAATAAACTGAAACTCATATTAATTTACACCCATGTCGTGAGCTGCTGCTAAAATGAAAACTACAATGAGACCGTTTGTTTTTCAACATATGTACATATGTGATAAACTCAATGGAATATGAGATTGATTTTCTCGTGCCAATGGCACCCGAAAACGGTCAATATAAACCAAGTATCCCTAGGACTTGATTTAATTTGATACAATGTCCGATAAATTGACCGTGAAAAGGACGAACGGAGACAACATATTTGATAGAAATATCTTAGGGGTAAAGCACTCTATTTAACTTTTGAAGATTGACCGGTACCGGAGATATGCACTCTAGCAAACCACACAGGATATTGAAAAAGATAAAACCAACTAAGGCAATGGCAGGATGCAAGGTTGATCTCATCATGCAAAATTTCATCGTTGAAAAGATGTTTGAGAATTTAGTTTGAATGCTACGCATGTTTGGTTTCCTAGTATTTATATAAATTTTTCTTTTGAGCTCAAAAGAATTGGTATTTTGGAATTTAGTAAGTGAGGTATGATATAAAATATTTTGAATTAATACTATTCAAGGGAAAGATTTTTAACTGTTCTTGAGGCTAAAGTTCGCTAGGGTACGCAAAAAGGGTTTAAAAAGGCTAATTAAAGCCGTGCCAGATGCAAATTGTTACGGGTGAACATTGAGACTCCATAGCGTCGCTCATCCCGAACACTACCATATGCGATTTCGTAAGAGTTTAACCTACGCATTACCAAGCCGCACTTTATTAATTTTTTTGATAGTCCGATGATGTAACTATCACCCAGTAATTTAAATTTTCATTCACGGACGGACTACTAGTAAAATTACGGAAAGGAAGCCACATAATAATTTTAAGTGTAATAGTGGGTTAAATTACGAACAGGAAGCCACATAATAATTTTTGCTTTGTAACTTTATGTAAGTAAACTCAAGTAGCTAGGTCGCTTCCGATTTACGCGCCACAATTATGGACAACACAACCAGCAGCAAGCGTCGATGGCGACAAGAACCAACGCGAGCTCGAAACGAAATGCAAAATACACACGGTAGCGGAAACTTTCGTCATCCAATCAACATATGCGGCAAATCATTTTCTAGTGCAGACGGTTTGAGAGGACATCAAGTATTACATACAAATAAATTTAAATGTGAGATGTGCGGCAAAACATGTAGTCGGGAAACGTAATTGCATCGTCATAAGGCTTGCACTCTAATCCTGCTCTATTCCAATGCAATGTTGACGGACTCTAGGAGCTGTGAGCCGAGTTATCCCTGAGAAGCAACAAGTACATCATTCGATTCGTCGGGCTTTGGATAGTAATGACACGGTTGAAGTTGAAGCTGCTATATATGCTAGCGTGCAATTCGCAGCTCAATCTAAAACATTTGCCATCAGTATGTGCCCCAACATCGGTTCAATGATTGAATCGCTTAAGACCCCGATAAGTATGAAATTACAATTGATTCGAGTCTTGCGTCATATGTATCATGACACGAACACAGCAGCTCTCGTTAAAACCTTATTCTTGACCCTACTACCGAAATATCCAGCGGAAAGTTTTGTTATCGCCATTATTGATTCATTGACCAAATTATCCTGCAAAACATTATCGATATTCCAGATCAAGCAAATCTGCTTTTAACCTACATGCGAGATCCACGAAATCATACACGCTGCAAAGCAATAGAAGGACATGCCTCACTGCTCTTCGCTCGTCGTAACGATATTCGTTAAATAGCTTTGAACCATCGTGAAATTACCTCCATTGTAAACGATACAAAGTCTGCGACTGCCCTTGATTATGTATTTAGGACAGTGATGATTTTCTGGAGCGACGTTTCCACACAAAAGATATACAAGGCACTAATCGATGAGGGTAGGGACAAAACTGTTGTTCTGCGAAATCACTCGGTTACATTGGATGGCCTAGCTGTGGATTGGATCGACAACCATGCCTATTTCACTGACACACTCAAATGCACCATTGAGCTGACTAACTATGATGGAAATATGGGTAAATTCTTATTTAGGACAATTTGGAAATTCCACGTGCTATTGCATTGGATCCTGTTGATGGGTGGATGTATTGGACGGATTGAAGTGCAACTCCGAAAATTGAACGTGCTTGAATGGATGGAACACACCGTCGGGCGATAGCAACGTACGATGCAAAATGGCCGAACGGATAAATCCTGGATCTAGTATTGAAACGAGTCTATTGGGTCGATGCAAAATTGAATACGATTCCATCATGCAACATCATTACAACGTTGCTTTGTTCTGTACTCGACAGATGCGCTTAGGCATCCTTTTTCCATTATAACATTTGAGGATTACGTGTATTGGACCGACTGGGACAAGCAGACTGTGTACAAAGCAAATAAATTTAACGGAGAAGACTTAGAGGCAGTGGCAGCATTACATATGCTTCAACATCCAATGACCATACACGTCTACCATCCTTACAGACAACCAGATAGTGAAAACTATTGTCAGTCCGTAAATGGACACTGTTCACATCTTTGCTTACTCGCCCCAAGAATATCAGATTGAAGTCCTCGCATTACATGTGCCTGTCCGACAGGCTTAAAACTGATGCTTGATGGCCTTATGTGTGTGGAAGATGCAGTAGCGCCTTCTAGCAACCAATCAACGTCGTCTAGTAGTAAATCGAGTCATAATAGTTCATCCATATTCAATGATAAAGATAAGATCATGCCTGGTGGTGACAATGAGAGAACCAATAAAAGTGTGTTCAATTCATTAAAACAATACAAATACTACGAACTTTATGGTGGCATTTACCCCTTTCAAATGTGCTTGATCCAGCGTCAATTAATCATTAGCAAGACACTCCAATCGTCGAAATCATCTTCATCACCCAACGCATCGATATGGGATGAAATTTTAATCCATCAAAGCTTCCGAGCTCATAGTAATTATAAGAAGGATACAAACTCATCCTTCCCGACAATTATTTTTCAACCACAACTATTGTCATTCACATCGCTGCCATCATTACAAAAGTCATCATTAACATGAAGGTCCCTTCTAATTCGTCTTTCATGTCAGAGTCATTGATATCAGAAGGTCGTAGATGTCAGGATGATGATAATAATACTCATATACAAAACTTAAGCTGGCATTCCTTGTATTGGAAGCACGTCCACAGCCTCGTGTTGCGGGCGAACCAATGATCGTACAATCTGGAAGTAATTTAGTTGAAGGTGTTATTCAACATTACGGGAAGTCACCAAGTTTATTCAGAAACAGTTCAACTAACGTTGACATCGCAATTGGTCTCGCAAAGAAAATCGAATGATGTACTTGTCGATGCGACGTTAACAAATATTACTGACAGTTCAAACTGTCAGTCAAATGCATTCAGCGCGTAGTACACTCGATTTCCAATAGGATCGCTACCAAGTGAAACTTATGATGAGTGGAATCAAGCGAGGGAAATTACTCGCTTCAACGGAACAAAAGCACTCAAAACAAGTTTTCCCGCTGGATGGAAGGGAAAAATGTTAACCCGGAAGATTATTTAAGCCGGAAAGATTGGCGCGCTTTTTCTCTTTTGTTCGGTGAAGGTTTTATGTGCGAGCAACGGCGGAGCTGCGTGACATCAATTCTTGGGAATGGAAAAAAAGTTAATCCGATGAGTGGATTCAAGGGAAGAAAAGTGAACGAGTGACCAGTGAACGGTTTTCTTCTGCCGAGGAATTGGAGCCGGCAGTTAAAAAATATATCAACACACGGAGACGAGACGACGGTGGAAATTTCCCCTTTACTAGGCTAGGGATTAAACGTAAGTGGCTTTCCTTAAATACTTAAATTGTTGAAACGTTGTTTTGAAATATCATCTTTTTCTTTTCCTTCTCGTGACGCGAATACTTAACTTTTTTTCCTGTTGTAAGGAGTGCGGCTCAGGAAATTTCTTCCCGGGACGCTGACTAGGCAGGAAGACCTGGAAAAATTAATTAAGGTGGTAGTGTTCGGCGAGTGTAGTGAACGGTAGTGTCGTTTCAGCTCTATCTCGGTGTTAGGAGATAAGGAGGGCATAATTTCAGTTGCCCTGGTATGGGAAACTAAGAGTTTTGTGTGGCAGTGCTATATTCTAACTCTTGGAATGTGATCCTCGCGGCTAGGTGTACCAGTGATAATTTCGCTCCGGACGGTCGTCTTCTCGTTCGGACGACCCCTTGAGAGGCTCGGAAAAGCGGACGAGTGGCGCACACGCCCGTCTTCGGGTGGCCTAGATTGGGTCGGTGGAGCCTCCGCTAAAGTAGCCGCAATAAAGCGGTGGCAAGTAGTGGCGAATTGGGGAATTTTTCGGGTAATAAAATTTACAAAATAAAAAGGGAACTGATCAACTAGATTCTTCCCAAGAGGGATCTGACCATGCTACCGATGTCGCGATTCGTTTCGAACTGGTTTACTGGGAAGATGTTATGCGGACACAAGAGTTACTTTGAGCGCGTACATTGTTTGCCGACCCAGGCAACGGGAACGCCATTGCTGCTTTCCTCCCAGAGAACTTTGCGTCGTGCGAAGGAAGTGAGAAGGTGACTTTCTGGTCTTTTTTATGATATCTGGCTGCTCTGAGCCTGGTGAAATTCCTGCTGGGTCTGGTCACTCGTTGAATGTGGGTGCCTGATGTAGAGATGACTGTTCTTATGGCTCCAGTGATACGAGCTCATCTGTTGCATCTAGACATGCTGGCTTCAGCTGGTTTGCGGAGAGTATGTTATGTAAGAACCCAACCAACTTCAATTAACCCAAACTGTGGAGTCAACACAATTTTCTAAATCAGCTAAATTCTAAATCATAAACAAAGCCCAACACTAAAGATTCTTTGAAAGAATGAAATTCGATATTGTAACTAACTTTGTAAACAGAAATAATATTTTTAAGATGAAATAATGCTGACCACTAGATTTGGATGTATTGATTGCTATACATAAAGATTGTCAACGAAAGTGATATAGTTGAAATGAGAAAGTGCTGACAATTAAAATCAAAGACGCTAATGAAATTATAAAATACCCTTAGAGATTATTTTTACAGTTAGTTAGTATATCGGCGCTCATATTGTATAGATCGAAAACGGAAATTAAAATCAATCTTAAAACGAAATCACCCGTGTTTTTAATTAATACTATATAATCAGAAGAGTGGTATTCCTCGTAAAAGTATATAGTGTTTTATTTTTTTTCTTTCTTTAAAAAGGAAAAACTTCAGTGGCGCAGTCGTCGTCTTAAAGGGGGAGGTGTATCCGTAGATCGTTTTTAGATTTTCGAACCAGAAGTGAATAGTAAAACAAAGTTTTGTTGAACAAAAAGCGAAAAAGTGGAACCGAACAAAGATTTTCAGAATATAGTAAAAGTGATGCAAAGGCATGAACAAAGTGAATTTGAGAAAAAATAAAACAACGTTATTAAATAAATTACACATAATTACCCAAAATTACCTTAAACAACTGACTTGCATTGTTTGAGCAGAATTATAAGAGAATTCGCTCCGTTGCTGTTCATTCGTCATACTGACAAGGCTAAACTTAAATACTGTATAATAAAAATTATTAATAACAGTTTTTTTGGGAAGAGTCGCCCCAAAAAAGATAAAAGTGGTTCCAGTAAATTCGGTAAAGCATTAAACCTTTATGTATCACATATATTATAGTCTACATATACAATTATTCACATTTAAATATATAAACATCATGACCATTCCATTTTCGGAGCTTCTACGGGAAGCAAAGGCAATGCCTCGTTTTTGTGGAGATGAGGATTTCAACTACAGTGCTTTATTCTGGAAGTAGAGTCGTTAATGGCACTGGTTCCTCAAGACCAGCCAATAAACTATATATCAGAGATATTGTTTTCAAAGCTTCAAGGGAAGGCAGCAGTTGCAGCCAGAAGATTAACAAATAAAACATGGCCAAATGCGAAACAAGTCCTTATCGAAACGTTTGGAGTACAGGAAACCTATCTTAAATTCAAGGAGGAAGCAGATCGATTTCAGAGCCAAAGTGTACATCAAGTTTATAGTTTTTTAAGTGATATATTAGATGAATTAAATTTGAAATATATGTTAGACAATAGGAAACAATTAAAATTCTCGCCTGGGATGAATGAGGCAAGCATTTTGGCGAAATTTCTAAGTAAAATTAATCGAACTGATAGTATGCACGTACGAACAAAAAATGTCACTACTTTACAAGAAGCTTATCACGAATTGTTACAAACCGGCTATAAACACAGTGAAAATACAGTTAGGAAACCTGAGAAAGATATGAGAAGGAGTAATGCGAACCATAATAGTCAAAATAGAAATTTTCAGTTTAATAACTCAGGGTATCACCCAAAAAATAATAATAATAATTATCACGGACCAAATAATAACAATAATGATTCCCGACAAAATTTTCAGTATAATAATTACCGACCAAATTACAACGACAACAATTATAGACAAAACTTTAACCATAATTCTAACAGATTTAGATATAACAACCAGTTCAATAGAAATCAACCAGGAAAATATAGGGGTAACCAGGTAGAACCAATAGATACGAATCCAATTCAGATCGAAGAAAATTTTCCCATACAGGCCTTGGAGACACAAACCTACCAATAATCACTATTCATATTGATGAAGAACTAATAAAAGCATTGGTGGATTCAGGTTTTTATACTTCCATATTAGATTACGGAAAAATAGGAAATAACCCCAAAACAAGGGCTGATAATATACACATCAGAACAATAACGGGCATACAAAAAATAAATTATGAGACAGTGACCAAAACACCACCCAAACTAGGAACCAAAAATTATACTAAATGGAGGTTGGCAGACTTGAAAAATTGCCGATTCACAGCCATACTTCGAACTAACATTTTAGAACCAGCTAATGCGAAAATAGATTTCTTAAACAAAGTAGTTACTTTTGGATCAAATATAATCTCTTTCGACAGTAAAATAGAGGACAAGCATGAAATTAGATATGAGGAAATACACACAATGGAACCCATCGAAAAAGTTAACATAGGTATGGACTACTTGAAACCAGAAGAAAAAATGGAATTGTGGAAGCTCATTAAAAATAATAGATTTCTTTTTTTACATGAAGAAGAAAAAATGGAATTGTGGAAGCTCATTAAAAATAATAGAGATCTTTTTTTACATGGAAGATGATTATTTGTCAGCAACGAACAAAATTGAACATGATATCAAAAAAAACAACTGATCATCCAATATATTCTAAGATGTATCAAAATCCACAGGTACATGATACTGAAATCAAAAGGCAAATTCAAGAGATATTGGAACCATATAATTCACCGATAGTAGTAGTTACAAAAAACTAAACAATTCGGGGAAAACGAAGTGGCGATTGGCAGTAGATTATCGGAAACTAAATGCTTTTACAAAAAGCGACAAATACTCAATACCCAACATCGAAGGGAAACTCCGCCATAGACGGTTCCAAGCCCATTTGAGAAAGGAGGAGCAAACCCCTTGTTTCCCCAACCCATAGCTTCCATGATTCCTTATCCCAAACCCTCCCAATTGAATGGTAGTAAAGGCTCTCGGGGTGCACATTGGGTTTACTGGTTCCCCAATAATGTAACATTAAATGTCGAGAAATCTATCTACAGCTCTGCTACTCAATCCTACTTACACCTCCTTTGTGAGGACGTAAGGGTATGAAGGCAAATCTTCCGCGCCTTATAACGGAATCGACATAATAACCATGCCGCCGGAATGGAGGTTGGGCGACGGGCTAAATCCCCGTCCCTGGAAAACCTTTAATTGTTTCAAAACCTGCAGATAGGCCTCGGAATGGATTGGACTCACGGCAACGACCTCGCAAACGAAAAAAAGGACTATGGCATCCTGGAATGTCAGATCACTCAATTATCCTGGTGCTGTTAAGGACCTTTTACAACAGGCCATTCAATATCAATTAAAAATACTGACAGTCCAGGAAACGAATTGTACTGGAAACGACATTCAAGACATGAGATCGCACACAATATTCAAAAGTGGGAAGCCTACTGGAAAAAGAGGATTCGGAGTGGCCTTCATTGTGGATGGTCAATGAACGGTTGCGTGCGATCCGTATAAAAGCGAAATTCTTCGAAATCTGGCTGATTAATGTTCACGCCCCGACCGAAGAAAAGGACGAAGAAACGAAGGAAACGTTCTACAATCACCTGGAAAAACTGGTCGAGTCATTGCCCACAAACGACATAAAAATAATTGTGAGTGATTTCAATGCTAAGGTTGGCAATGAGCTATCTCATCGTGGAATGACTGGAGGATATAGCTTCCATGATGAAACAAATGACAACGGCCAGCGCCTGATTGACTTTGCAAGTAGCAGAAATCTAGTCATACGTTCGACTTGCTTCCCATATCGACGCATTCATAAAATGACCTGGGTATCACCGGGTGGCAACACACACAACCAGATCGATCATGTTCTGATCCAACAACGTTGGGGCTCAAGCACACTTGACGTCCGTACATACCGAGGAGCCAATTGTAACTCAGATCATTATTTGATCACGTTAACCTATCGATGTCGTATGTCAAAGGCATATTCAGCGAAGACCAGCCCGCTACAAAAATTTGACATCGAAAGGCTCCAAACGGCGTCTGTGGCCAAACATTTCATGTAGACCCTCGACAACCAGCTGGCTCCCATCTTATTAGACGCATCGCTAAAGACGAGCAACGAGCTCTGGATGGAAGTGAAAGTGGCTATCAGGACCGTGGCAGAACAGACGATCGGACATCAAGCCTGGCGCAAGAGGAATGATTGGTTCGATGATGAGTGCCAGAGTGCGTTAGATAAAAAGAATCTGGCTTACAAAGAAAACGTAGGTAGGAAAACCAGGACGAAGAGAGAACACTTTATAAATCTCAGAAGACTAGCGAATAAGATAATTAGGATTAAGAAAAGAAAATACTATGAAGACCAATTGAGAACTATAGATGAAAGTTTAGCGAGCAACAACACAAGATAAGCATACATACGTGGTTATCAGCCCAAAACCACGCTCTGTCGTGATGACAGCGGCAATATCATCGCCGATGAAACCAAGATTAAAGAAAGATGGGCATCATATTTCAAGAACATCCTTAATCCTCCGTACAGCTCCAGAACATCGGAGGCTATAGATTTCTGCGGAGAGCTTCCATTGGCCTCACCAACTCTGGATGAAGTGTGTTCCATCATCAAAGCCCAAAAGAATAATAAAGCGACGGGCATCGATGAGATTCCAGTGGAGCTCATCAAATATGGTGGCAGTAGTGTTCATCAAGCTATTCACAAAGTCATCCAGTACATTTGTCAACTAGAACATATGCCAAAAGAGTGGAGCCAATAAATTATATTCCCTATCCACAAAAAATGTGACAAGCTACAGTTTGAAAATTATAGATGCATATCACTACTTTGTACGGCGTACGAAACATTTTCAAAGATCTTAGAAAATAAAATCGGATCATACGCCAACAGTATTATTGAGGAGTATCAAGGTGGTTTTAGGGCAGGTAGATCAACAACAGACCAATTGTTCACAGTGTACTTGAAAAATGCTGGGAGTTCAACAAAGACGTACGCCAAATTTTGGTTGACTTTAAGCAAGCATACGACAGTATTGATCGTAACATACTGTACCAAATAATGCTTTGCTTTGGAATCCCAGCCAAATTAATCCGTCTTACCAAAATGACAATAAAGTCGACAACCTCCCAAGTTCGCATCAATAACCAACTCACCGATGCCTTTGACACAAATATCGGAATAAAGCAGGGAGATGGGCTGGCCCCATTGCTATTCAATTTGGCTCTGGAGTACGTCATACGGAAGCTACCTGTTGATACGCTAGGTACATTACTATATAAGTCAAACCAAGTAGTACCCTATGCGGAGGACATCAACATTCTGTCACGGTCATTAACAACTGCCAAAGATCTTTTTCTGAAACTCGACAGCGAAGCAAAACTAGTAGGGCTACAAATCAATGAAAGTAAAACAAAGCTCATGATGCAGTCGAGGAAAAATACCTCAAATGCACAAAATATTACACTTGGCGAATACAGTATTTAGAATGTTAGCGAATTTGTGTATTTTGGCGCCAAAATAACGATAACGGGCAATGAAAGAGACGAAATACGCCGAAGAATACAGCTCGTAAATAAAATATTTTATTTAATATTGAATATCTTGAAGACCAGCAGTATACACAGGAGAACAAAGCTCCAAGTATACAAATCTGTGGTAAGACCTGTGTTATGATATGTCAAGCATCCGTAAGTATATTGAACGCCTTTGAGCGACAGGTCCTGAGGCAAATAATCGGAGCGAAGCTAGACGGGGACCAATGGTGAATTCGATACAAACATGAGTTGTATGAAATTTTTGACGAACCGCAGGTTTCAAGGATTGTAAGACTGCGGAAGCTTTAATGGGCTGGACACATGAATCGTATGGACGAACAACGGATACCCAAGAAGGTATTCGTTGGGAGAACTGAAGGCCGGAGGCCAGTCGGGCAACCGAGGAAACGTTAGTCTGACTCGGTCGACGAAGACAGCTCATCGCTGCTCGGATTTCGGAATTGGAAGACGCGGTCTAAAAGTAAAAATTCCAAAAACAACAAAGAAAATCAAATCATTCCTCGAGTTCACAGGATACTATAGAAAATTTATTAAAGACTATGCCAAAATAGCACAGCCAATGATAAAGTACCTCAAGAAAAATATTCCTATAAATGTTTGTGATAGCGAATACATCAGAGCTTTCGAAAAACTTAAAATAATCATGCGCTTGGAGCAGTGCTTAGTCAGAATGGACATCCTGTTTGCTAAATAAGCAGAACCTTGAACGATCATGAAAAACGTTATTCGACCATTGAGAAGGAGATGTTAGCCACTATTTGGGCCATTAATTACCTAAGACCGTACCTCTACGGCAGAGAATTCGATCTTCAAACAGACCACCAACCAATCAAGTGGTTATATCAAAAATTTAAAGGTAAAGATATCACCCCCAGGTTACAGCGATGGATCCTCAAGTTAGGAGAATATAATATTAATCGTGATTACATAAAAGGCAAAGAGAATATCCCAGCAGATTTTTTATCCAGATTGAAAGAAGTCAGTGAAATAAACGCATTAATCACAAAAGAAAGACCTAATAACAGGAAAATAGAAATTATATCAGTAAAGAAAATACCCGACCAAGTTCAGGGATCTCCAGCAAGTAGCCACTCATCTGATGCCGATTACCAATTACAATGTTATCCAGAAATAACTAAAGTCAAAAATAATAACGAACAAGAATTAACTACAGTACCTTCTCAAGCCGAAAACTTCAATGATCATTTTTCCATTAGAGAAGACATACGAGTAGTGAATAGATTGAATATTATAGATAGATCCATTCGACAATAGGAGAAATGCCACTAGATATACAACTAGGAAACGTAAACAAAAACACTGTATATGAAAGAACAATAAAAGCCAAACAAGCAGCGTTGGCGCGCAAAAATCAAAAACGATAAAATTACGACGAAGTTGTTATGATTTTCTGTCTAGATTCGAACGAAAGAAGTCGGAACCGACCTCTCATCGGCTCTAGACGTGAAGTCTGAGTCGTGCCAACGAATGGTACCAAACAGTCAGCCAGTTCGTGCACCCGTAATCCATTTCGCGGTGGCTGCTTGTCGGCCAGCTAGATCGGAGAGGATTTCGGTCGCAGGTCGTAAAATGGATTTTGCTCAATTACGTATTTCAGCTACCATTAAGTGCGCGTTTCAAACGCATCGAAAACACAGATATACGGAAAAGAAGACAAACTAAGGTACCACGTACCGCATGCGACGCGAAACCGGCCAACTGCGGATTTTTTTAAAACCGTACCCCATTGACGGCATACCTACCATGCACTCCCACTGCCTCGGAAAAAGAAGGGCCGCTAGATAGGAAAGTCGTGTTGTCTGCTTAGCAATTCATCTTGTTATATATTTCTTTTTAGGGTTTTGTAAAATAATTTTATAAAACCCTACTAGTTTTGCGACCAGTCTGTCCGTCCGTCCGTGTGTCACAGTACTTTTTGTCGGAAACTACGTAAGCTAGAAACATCAAATTGGTGGTGGTGATCTCTTCAAAGTTCAACAACAGAAAAAAATTTTATAAGGTTTTCTCTCCATGTAGCAGAGTGACCCCCCGAAAAAAATTTCATTGAAGGTAGCCGACATGGGTATCAAATGAAAGGTCTTGATGAGAGCTTTTCAAAACTGGTCTTAATTTGGCAAAATCTGCTTCGAGCGGCGCACAGGGAGGGGAAATACACGAAAAATTTGTGTCCCCCCCCGTCGCGATTGGACACCTGTGATCCGAAAAATCAGAAAAAAATCAGGAATGTAGGCCTTGGTGAGTACAATAAAAACAAATACGTGAGAAGTCGCAATTCACTCAACTTTGTTAGTAATAGTATGATTTATCGATTTTATGTTTTCTTGACTAAAATCTTAACGGTACCCTTAAATTCAATGGAATTCAGTACGTAGATGGCTATTTATAAGATTGATCTATCATGAAAGTTTCATAAAGATTGAATGATATTTACTGAAGTTATAGCAGGTTGGATTTTCCTGTATTATTATGGAACAATATGCGCTGCATTTATTACTATGGCAACATATGGCTATGGAACCATATGCGCTTTTTACCGACTCAGACACTACAGTTTTGCTAGGATTTGCACGAAAATTTCAGGAATGATAGGTGTCATGTATATCTTTGAGAATCGGTTCAGCTAGTGGAATCAGTAATCGTAAAACAAAATAGTGGCTGTTTTAAATGCGAAGATTGAATAATTTTGAGTTATTTTTTCCCAACTTCAACGTTTAAGCTGCATGCTTTGAACACTTGATTCAATTTAATGAATGACTGAAGATCAGTACCTTCAATTAATGCTCATAAGTGAAACAAGTCAAGGAGGTGGGAGAGAGCTCCTAGCAAAAGGGTTTTGTAACCTTTCTAGGATTCGAAAAGATTGGCCATTAATCGATTATAACAGTACAGGAGAGTGGCCCCTGAAAAAAAAAAACATTCATCAAACGTAGCCGATATGAGTATGAAATAAAAGTTTTCATGGGAGCTTTTCAAAACAGTTGTTAAACTGTAAGTTTTTGCTTCAGTGGAGGCAGAGGGGGGAAATACATGAAAAATGTGTTTCCTCCGTCGCGGCTAGACATCTGAAATAATTATCAAGGGAGATATTTATAAGTGTAAGAATACTAAAAACCTCAGAAGTCGAAATTCGCTCAACTTTGTTGATAATAGTATAATCTTCGTATTTCATATTTTCTCCAATGAAATCGTCTTTGACATGTTTCTTGATTTGATTCGATCTGGTGACGGCATTTTGTAAATTGAATACAAAACCCTTCTGACATGAGCGTAGGTCTGTTTACCCAACTTGTTTTTTCTGTTTGGCAATTCATTGTATTATTCATTAATGATTTCATATTACTATAATTCTAGTAGATTTAACGGTATGATTTGATCTGTTGCTATGCATTTAAAACTGCCTTACTTCTTGACATAGATGGATATAAAATTAAGTTTCTAATTTAATGTTGGTTGGTTTTTCAACCAATTTGCTATATTTTGGTGTTAATGAATAGATCAGCGTCTGATTTTCCAAAAAGTATAAATTTGTGGTGTTTCGTAAAAGTTTAAGGGCTGGTTTAGTGGTTGAAAGCCAAAAAAATCCCAATTTTTCACGTGTCAATTCCCCAAAACTTTAAATCGCTTTTTCTCCCCTTAAACGTGCGAATTTCGCGTTTTTACGTGAATTGAAAAGCTTAGCCAAAACTAGCGTTTTGATGGTCGGAACATGTTTTAGGCAAAATATCTAGAAATTGCTGTTTCTAGAACACGTGCAGTTTTTGTGCAGATTTTCAGCTTTGATTGCTTACTGTGCCCGTAATTTTAATCCGATTGTTGCAATTGTGGTCTTATCTTACAGTTGCGTTTGTTAAGTTTGCGTCAAGTGCAAATATGTAGTAATTTGCATGAAAATACTAGTTTTCATGACGCTTAGGAGGCATAAACATGCATTTGTCTAAAATGCGCAAATTGCCTTGCCAGACCTCTGGCTTTAATCGTTCACTGTAGCCACAATTTCTATTCGATTATCAAAATGTTGGTCTCATTTTGTAGCTGTCAGTCTGTTCTTAACGTCAAATACAAATTTGTAGTACTTTTCATAAGAATACTAACTTTTATAGGGTTCCTTATATATTTGGGGGCAGGTTATGGAAACTTTTTCCGTGTACGGCATTGTTGTGGCTTGGTTTTTCAACCGATTTGCTATATTTTGGTGTGAATAAATAGATCAGCGTCTGAAGCTTAGGGACGGGGTTAGTGGTTGAAAGCCAAAAAAATCCCAATTTTTCTCGTTACGAACAGACTGACAGCTACAAAATGAGACCAAAATTTTGATAATCGACTAGAAATTGTGGCTACAGTGAACGATTAAAGCCAGAGGTCTGACAAGGCAATTTGCGCATTTTAGACAAATGCATGTCTATGCCTCCTAAGCGTCATAAAAACTAGTATTTTCATGCAAATTACTACATTTTTGCACTTGACGCAAACTAAACAAACGCAACTATAAGATAAGACCAAAATTTCAACAATCGGATTAAAATTACGGGCACAGTAAGCAATCAAAGCTGAAAATCTGCACAAAAACTGCACGTGTTCTAGAAACAGCAATTTCTAGATATTTTGCCTAAAACATGTTCCGACCATCAAAACACTAGTTTTGGCTAAGTTTTTCAATTCACGTAAAAACGCGAAATTCGCACGTTTAAGGAGAGAAAAAGCGATTTAAAGTTTTGGGGAATTGACACGTGAAAAATTGGGATTTTTTTGACTTTCAACCACTAAACCCGCCCTTCAACTAAACCCGTCCTTAAACTTTTGCGAAATACCACAAATTTATACTTTTTGGAAAATTCAGACGCTGATCTATTTATTAACACCAAATTTTGCAAATCGGTTGAAAAACCAAGCCTCAGCAATGCCGAAAAGGGAAAAAGATTCCATAACCTGCCCCCAAATATATAAGGAACCTTATAAAAATTAGTATTCTTATGAAAAGTACTACCAATTTGTATTTGACGTTAAGAACCGATTGACAGCTGCAAAATGAGACCAACATTATGATAATCGAATGGAAATTGTGGCTACAGTGAACGACTAAAGCCAGAGGTCTGGCAAGGCAATTTGCGCATTTTAGACAAATGCATGTCTATGCCTCCTAAGCGTCATAAAAACTAGTATTTTCATGCAAATTACTACATATTTGCACTTGGCGCCAACTAAACAAACGCAACTATACTCGTAAGATAAGTCCAACATTTCAACAATCGGATTAAAATTACGGGCACAGTAAGCAATCAAAGCTGAAAATCTGCACAAAAACTGCACGTGTTCTAGAAACAGCAATTTCTAGATATTTTCCCAAAAACATGTTCCGAACGGCAAAACACTAGTTCGGGTTAAGCCTTGGAATTAAAACGTAAAAACGCGAAATTCGCACGTTTAAGGGGAGAAAAAGCGATTTAAAGTTTTGGGGAATTGACACATGAAAAATTGGGATTTTTTTGGCTTTCAACCACTAAACCCGCCCTTCAACTTTTGCGAAATACCACAAACTTTTACTTTTTGGAAAATTCAGACGCTGATCTATTCATTAACACCAAAATATAGCAAATCAGTTGAAAAACCAAGCCACAGCAATGCCGTAAAGGGAAAAAGTTTCCATAACCTGCCCTAAATATATCAGGATCCTTAGAAAAATTAGTATTCTTATGAAAAGTACTACAAAAAAGCGATTTAAAGTTTTGGGGAATTGACACGTGAAAAATTGGGATTTTTTTGGCTTTCAACCACTAAACCCGCCCTTCAACTTTTGCGAAATACCACAAACTTTTACTTTTTGGAAAATTCAGATGCTGATCTATTCATTAACACCAAAATATAGCAAATCAGTTGAAAAACCAAGCCACAGCAATGCCGTAAAGGGAAAAAGTTTCCATAACCTGCCCTAAATATATCAGGATCCTTAGAAAAATTAGTATTCTTATGAAAAGTACTACAAATTTGTATTTGACGTTAAGAACAGACTGACAGCTACAAAATGAGACCAACATTTTGATAATCGAATAGAAATTGTGGCAACAGTGAACGATTAAAGCCAGAGGTCTGACAAGGCAATTTGCGCATTTTAGACAAATGCATGTCTTTGCCTCCTACGCGTCATAAAAGCTAGTACTTTCATGCAAATTACTACATATTTGCACTTGACGCAAACTAAACAAACGCAACTATAAGATAAAGTCAAAATTTCAACAATCGGATTAAAATTACGGGCACAGTAAGCAATCAAAGCTGAAAATCTGCACAAAAACTGCACGTGTTCTAGAAACAGCAATTTCTAGATATTTTGCCTAAAACATGTTAAGACCATCAAAACACTAGTTTTGGCTAAGCTTTTCAATTCACGTAAAAACGCGATATTCGCACGTTTAAGGGGAGAAAAAGCGATTTAAAGTTTTGGGGAATTGACACGTGAAAAATTGGGATTTTTTTGGCTTTCAACCACTAAACCCGCCCTTAAACTTTTACGAAATACCACAAATTTATATTTTTTGGTAAATTCAGACGCTGATCTATTCATTAACACCAAAATATAGCAAATCGGTTGAAAAACCAAGCCACAGCAATGCCGTACACGGAAAAAGTTTCCATAACCTGACCCCAAATATATAAGGAACCTTATAAAAATTAGTATTCTTATGAAAAGTACTACAAATATGTATTTGACGTTAAGAACAGACTGACAGCGACAAAATGAGACCATCATTTTGATAATCGAATAGAAATTGTGGCTACAGTGAACGATTAAAGCCAGAGGTCTGACAAGGCAATTTGAGCATTTTAGACAAAAGCATGTCCATGCCTCCTAAGCGTCATAAAAACTAGTATTTTCATGCAAATTACTACATATTTGCACTTGACGCAAACTAAACAAACGCAACTATAAGATAAGACCAAAATTTCAACAATCGGATTAAAATTACGGGCACAGTAAGCAATCAAAGCTGAAAATCTGCACCAAAACTGCACGTGTTCTAGAAACAGCAACTTCTAGATATTTTGCCTAGAACATGTTCCGACCATCAAAACACTAGTTTTGGCTAAACTTTTCAATTGAAACGTAAAAACGCGAAATTCGCACGTTTAAGGGGAGAAAAAGCGATTTAAAGTTTTGGGGAATTGACACATGAAAAATTGGGATTTTTTTGGCTTTCAACCACTAAACCCGCCCTCAAACTTTTACGAAATACCACAAATTTATACTTTTTGGAAAATTCAGACGCTGATCTATTCATTAACATCAAAATATAGCACATCGGTTGAAAAACCAAGCCACAGCAATGCCGTAAAGGGAAAAAGTTTCCATAACCTGCCCCCAAATATATAAGGAACCTTATAAAAATTAGTATTCTTATGAAAAGTACTACAGATTTGTACTTGACGTTAAGAACAGACTGACAGCTACAAAATGAGACCAAAATTTTGATAATCGAATAGAAATTGTGGCTACAGTGAACGATTAAAGCCAGAGGTCTGACAAGGCAATTCGCGCATTTTAGACAAATGCATGTCTATGCCTCCTAAGCAAGCTAAACAAACGCAACTATAAGATAAGACCAAAATTTCAACAATCGGATTAAAATTACGGGCACAGTAAGCAATCAAAGCTGAAAATCTGCACAAAAACTGCACGTGTTCTAGAAACAGCAATTTCTTGATATTTTCCCTAAAAAATATTCCGAACAGCAAAACACTAGTTCGGGTTAAGCCTTTCAATTCAAACGTAAGAACGCGAAATTCGCACGTTTAAGGGGAGAAAAACCGATTTAAAGTTTTGGGGAATTGACACGTGAAAAATTGGGATGTTTTTGGCTTTCAACCACTAAACCCGCCCTTCAACTTTTACGAAATACCACATATTTATACTTTTTGGAAAATTCAGACGCTGATCTATTCATTAACACAAAAATATAGCACATCGGTTGAAAAACCCAGCCCCAGCAATGCCGTAAAGGGAAAAATTTTCCATAACCTGCCCCCAAATATATGAGGAACCTTATAAAAATTAGTATTCTTATGAAAAGTACTACAGATTTGTATTTGACGTTAAGGACAGACTAACAGCTACAAAATGAGGCCATTATTTTGATAATCGAATAGAAATTGTGGCTACAGTGAACGATTAAAGCCAGAGGTCTGACAAGGCAATTTGCGCATTTTAGACAAATGCATCTCTATGTCTCCTAAGCGTAATAAAAACTAGTATTTTCATGCAAATTACTACATATTTGCACTTGACGCAAACTAAACAAACGCAACTATAAGATAAGACCAAAATTTCAACAATCGGATTAAAATTACGGGCACAGTAAGCAATCAAAGCTGTAAATCTGCACAAAAACTGCACGTGTTCTAGAAACAGCAATTTCTAGATATTTTGCCTAAAACATGTTCCGACCATCAAAACACTAGTTTTGGCTAAGCTTTTCAATTCAAACGTAAAAACGCGAAATTCGCACGTTTAAGCGGAGAAGAGCGATTTAAAGTTTTGAGGAATTGACACGTGAAAAATTGGGATTTTTTTGGCTTTCAATCACTAAACCAGCCCTTAAACTTTTACGAAACGCCACAAGTTTATACTTTTTGGAAAATTCAGACGCTGATCGATTCATTAACACCAAAACATAGCAAACCGGTTGAAAAGCCAAGCCATAGCAATGCCGTAAAGGGAAAAAGTTTCCATAACCTGCCCCCAAATATATAAGGAACCTTATAAAAATTAGTATTCTTATGAAAAGTACTACAAATTTGTATTTGACGTTAAGAACAGACTGACAGCTACAAAATGAGACCAAAATTTTGATAATCGAATAGAAATTGTGGCTACAGTGAACGATTAAAGCCAGAGGTCTGACAAGGCAATTTGCGCATTTTAGACAAATGCATGTCTATGCCTCCTAAGCGTCATAAAAACTAGTATTTTCATGCAAATTACTACACATTTGCACTTGACGCAAACTAAACAAACGCAACTGTAAGATAAGACCAAAATTTCGACAATCGGATTAATATTACGAGCACAGTAAGCAATCAAAGCTGAAAATCTGCACAAAAACTGCACGTGTTCTAGAAACAGCAATTTCTAGATATTTTGCCTAAAACATCTTCCGACCATCAAAACACTAGTTTTGGCTAAGCTTTTCAATGAAAACGTAAAAACGCGAAATTCGCACGTTTAAGCGGAGAAGAGCGATTTAAAGTTTTGAGGAATTGACACGTGAAAAATTGGGATTTTTTTGGCTTTCAATCACTAAACCAGCCCTTAAACTTTTACGAAACGCCACAAGTTTATACTTTTTGGAAAATTCAGACGCTGATCGATTCATTAACACCAAAACATAGCAAACCGGTTGAAAAGCCAAGCCATAGCAATGCCGTAAAGGGAAAAAGTTTCCATAACCTGCCCCCAAATATATAAGGAACCTTATAAAAATTAGTATTCTTATGAAAAGTACTACAAATTTGTATTTGACGTTAAGAACAGACTGACAGCTACAAAATGAGACCAAAATTTTGATAATCGAATAGAAATTGTGGCTACAGTGAACGATTAAAGCCAGAGGTCTGACAAGGCAATTTGCGCATTTTAGACAAATGCATGTCTATGCCTCCTAAGCGTCATAAAAACTAGTATTTTCATGCAAATTACTACACATTTGCACTTGACGCAAACTAAACAAACGCAACTGTAAGATAAGACCAAAATTTCGACAATCGGATTAATATTACGAGCACAGTAAGCAATCAAAGCTGAAAATCTGCACAAAAACTGCACGTGTTCTAGAAACAGCAATTTCTAGATATTTTGCCTAAAACATCTTCCGACCATCAAAACACTAGTTTTGGCTAAGCTTTTCAATGAAAACGTAAAAATGCGAAATTCGCACGTTTAAGGGGAGAAACAGCGATTTAAAGTTTGGGGAAATTGACACGTGAAAAATTGGGATTTTTTTGGCTTTCAACCACTAACCCCGCCCTTAAACTTTTACGAAACACCACAAATTTATACTTTTTGGAAAATTCAGACACTGATCTATTCATTAACACCAAAATATAGCAAATCGGTTGAATAACCAAGCCACAGCAATGCCGTAAAGGGAAAAATGTTCCATAACCTGCCCCCAAATATATAAGGAACCTTATAAAAATTAGTATTCTTATGAAAAGTACTACAAATTTGTATTTGACGTTAAGAACAGACTGACAGCTACAAAATGAGACCAAAATTTTGATAATCGAATAGAAATTGTGGCTACAGTGAACGATTAAAGCCAGAAGTCTGACACGGCAATTTGCGCATTTTAGACTAATGCATGTCTATGCCTCCTAAGCGTCACTAAAACTAGTATTTTCATGCAAATTACTACATATTTGCACTTGCCGCGAACTAAACAAACGCAACTATAAGATAAGACCAAAATTTCAACAATCGGATTAAAATTACGGGCACAGTAAGCAATCAAAGCTGAAAATCTGCACAAAAACTGCAATTTCTAGATATTTTGCCTAAAACATGTTCCGACCATCAAAACAGTAGTTTTGGCTAGGCTTTTCAATTGAAACGTGATAACGCGAAATTCGCACGTTTAAGGGGAGACAAAGCGATTTAAAGTTTTGGGGAATTGACACGTGAAAAATTGGGATTTTTTTGGCTTTCAACCACTAAAACCGCCCTTAAACTTTTACGAAATACCACAAATTGACACTTTTTGGAAATACCACAAATTTATTCTTTTTGGAAAAGTCAAACGCTGATCTATTCATTAGTACCAAAATATAGCATATCAGTTGAAAAACCAAGCCACAGCAATGCCGTAAAGGGAAAAAGTTTCCATAACCTGCCCCCAAATATATAAGGAACCTTATAAAAATTAGTATTCTTATGAAAAGTACTACAAATTTGTATTTGACGTTAAGAACTGACAGCTACAAATTGAGACCAACATTTTGATAATCGAATAGAAATTGTGGCTACAGTGAACGATTAAAGCCAGAGGTCTGACGAGGCAATTTGCGCATTTTAGACAAATGCATGTCTGTGCCTCCTAAGCGTCATTAAAACTAGTATTTTCATGCAAACTACTACATATTTGCACTTGACGCTAACTAAACAAACGCAACTATAAGATAAGACCAAAATTTCAATAATCGCATTAAAATTACGGGCACAGTAAGCAATCAAAGCTGAAAATCTGCACAAAAACTGCAATTTCTAGATATTTTGCCTAAAACATGTTCCGACCATCAAAACACTAGTTTTGGTTAGGCTTTTCAATTGAAACGTGATAACGCGAAATTCGCACGGTTAAGGGGAGAAAAAGCGATTTAAAGTTTTGGGGAATTGACACGTAAAAATTGGGATTTTTTTGGCTTTCAACCACTAAACCCGCCCTTAAACTTTTACGAAATACCACAAATTTATACTTTTTGGAAAATTCAGAGGCTGATCTATTCATTAACACCAAAATATAGCAAATCAGTTGGCAAACTAAACCACAGCAATGCCGTAAAGGGAAAAAGTTTCCATAACCTGCCCCCAAATATATAAGGAACCTTATAAAAATTAGTATTCTTATGAAAAGTACTACAAATTTGTATTTGACGTTAAGAACAGACTGACAGCTACAAAATGAGACCAAAATTTTGATAATCGAATAGAAATTGTGGCAACAGTGAACGATTAAAGCCAGAGGTCTGACTAGGCAATTTGCGCATTTTAGACAAATGCATGTCTATGCCTCCTAAGCGTCATGAAAACGAGTATTTTCATGCAAATTACTACATATTTGCACTTGACGCAAACTAGACAATCGCAACTATAAGATAAGACCAAAATTTCAACAATCGGATTAAAATTACGGGTACAGTAAGCAATCAAAGCTGAAAACCTGCACAAAAACTGCACGTGTTCTAGAAACAGCAATTTCTAGATATTTTGCGTAAAACATGTTCCGACCATCAAAACACTAGTTTTGGCTAAGCTTTTCAATTGAAACGTAAAAACGCGAAACTCGCACGTTTAAGGGGAGAAAAAGCGATTTAAAGTTTTGGGGAATAGACACGTGAAAAATTGGGATTTTTTTGGCTTTCAACCACAAACCCGCCCTTCAACTTTTACGAAATAACACAAATTTATACTTTTTGGAAAATTCAGACGCTGATCTATTCATTAACACCAAACTATAGCAAATCAGTTGGAAAACCAAGCCACAGCAATGCCGTAAAGGGAAAAAGTTTCCATAACCTGCCCCCAAATATATAAGGAACCTTATAAAAATTAGTATTCTTATGAAAAGTACTACAAATTTGTATTTGACGTTAAGAACAGACTGACAGCTACAAAATGAGACCAAAATTTTGATAATCGAATAGAAATTGTGGCTACAGTGAACGATTAAAGCCAGAAGTCTGACAAGGCAATTTGCGCATTTTAGACAAATGCATGTCTATGCCTCCTAAGCGTCATTAAAACGAGTATTTTCATGCAAATTACTACATATTTGCACTTGACGCAAACTAGACAATCGCAACTATAAGATAAGATCAAAATTTCAACAATCGGATTAAAATTACGGGTACAGTAAGCAATCAAAGCTGAAAATCTGCACAAAAACTGCACGTATTCTAGAAACAGCAATTTCTAGATATTTTGCCTAAAACATGTTCCGACCATCAAAACACTAGTTTTGGCTAAGCTTTTCAATTGAAACGTAAAAACGCGAAATTTGCACGTTTAAGGGGAGAAAAAGCGATTTAAAGTTTTGGGGAATTGACACGTGAAAAATTGGGATTTGTTTGGCTTTCAACCACAAAACCCACCCTTAAACTTTTACGAAATACCACAAATTTACACTTTCTGGAAATACCACAAATTTATACTTTTTGGAAAATTCAGACGCTGATCTATTCATTAGTACCAAAATATAGCATATCAGTTGAAAAACCAAGCCACAGCAATGCCGTAAAGGGAAAAAGTTTCCATAACTTGCCCCCAAATATATAAGGAACCTTATAAAAATTAGTATTCTTAAGAAAAGTACTACAAATTTGTATTTGAAGTTAAGAACAGACTGACAGCGACAAAATGAGACCAAAATTTTGATAATCGAATAGAAATTGTGGCTACAGTGAACGATTAAAGCCAGAGGTCTGACAAGGCAATTTGCGCATTTTAGACAAATGCATGTCTTTGCCTCCTAAGCGTCATGAAAACGAGTCTTTTCATGCAAATTACTACATATTTGCACTTGACGCAAACTAAACGAACGCAACTATAAGATAAGACCAAAATTTCAACAATCGGATTAAAATTACGGGCACAGTAAGCAGTCAAAGCTGAAAATCTGCACAAAAAACTGCAATTTCTAGATATTTTGCCTAAAACATGTTCCGACCATCAAAACACTAGTTTTGGTTAGGCTTTTCAATTGAAACGTAAAAACACGAAATTCGCACGTTTAAGGGGAGAAAAAGCGATTTAAAGTTTTGGGGAATTGACACGTAAAAATTGGGATTTTTTTGGCTTTCAACCACTAAACCCGCCCTTAAACTTTTACGAAATACCACAAATTTATCCTTTTTGGAAAACTCAGACGCTGATCTATTCATTAACACTAAAATATAGCAAATCAGTTGAAAAACCAAGCCACAGCAATGCCGTAAAGGGAAAAAGTTTCCATACCCTGCCCCCTAATATATGAGGAACCTTATAAAAATTAGTATTCTTATGAAAAGTACTACAAATTTGTATTTGACATTAAGAACAGACTGACAGCTACAAAATGAGACCAACATTTTGATAATCGAATAGAAATTGTGGCTACAGTGAACGATTAAAGCCAGAGGTCTGACAAGGCAATTTGCGCATTTTAGACAAATGCATGTCTATGCCTCCTAAGCGTCATTAAAACTAGTATTTTCATGCAAACTACTACATATTTGCACTTGACGCAAACTAAACGAACGCAACTATAAGATAAGACCAAAATTTCAACAATCGGATTAAAATTACGGGCACAGTAAGCAGTCAAAGCTGAAAATCTGCACAAAAACTGCAATTTCTAGATATTTTACCTAAAACATGTTCCGACCATCAAAACACTAGTTTTGGTTAGGCTTTTCAATTGAAACGTGATAACGCGAAATTCGCACGTTTAAGGGGAGAAAAAGCGATTTAAAGTTTTGGGGAATTGACACGTAAAAATTGGGATTTTTTTGGCTTTCAACCACTAAACCCGCCCTTAAACTTTTATGAAATACCACAAATTTATACTTTTTGGAAAATTCAGACGCTGATCTATTCATTAACACCAAAATATAGCAAATCAGTTGGAAAACCAAGCCACAGCAATGCCGTAAAGGGAAAAAGTTTCCATAACCTGCCCCCAAATATATAAGGAACCTTATAAAAGTTAGTATTCTTATGAAAAGTACTACAAATTTGTATTTGACGTTAAGAACAGACTGACAGCTACAAAATGAGACCAAAATTTTGATAATCGAATAGAAATTGTGGCTACAGTGAACGATTAAAGCCAGAGGTCTGACAAGGCAATTTGCGCATTTTAGACAAATGCATGTCTATGCCTCCTAAGCGTCATTAAAACTAGTATTTTCATGCAAATTACTACATATTTGCACTTGACGCAAACTAAACAATCGCAACTATAAGATAAGACCAAAATTTCAAAGATCGGATTAAAATTACGGGCACAGTAAGCAATCAAAGCTGAAAATCTGCACAAAAACTGCACGTGTTCTAGAAACAGCAATTTCTAGATATTTTGCCTAAAACAAGTTCCGACCATCAAAACACTAGTTTTGGCTAAGCTTTTCAATTAAAACGTATAAAAGCGAAATTCGCACGTTTAAGGGGAGAAAAAGCGATTTAAAGTTTTGGGGAATTGACACGTGAAAAATTGGGATTTTTTTGGCTTTCAACCACTAAACCCGCCCTTCAACTTTTACGAAATACCACAAATTTATACTTTTTGGAAAATTCAGGCGCTGATCTATTGATTAACACCAAAATATAGCAAATCGGTTGAAAAACCAAGCCACAGCAATGCGGTAAAGGAAAAAAGTTTCCATAACCTGCCCCCAAATATATAAGGAACCTTATAAAAATTAGTATTCTTATGAAAAGTACTACAAATTTGTATTTGACGTTAAGAACAGACTGACAGCTACAAAATGAGACCAAAATTTTGATAATCGAATAGAAATTGTGGCTACAGTGAACGATTAAAGCCAGAGGTCTGACAAGGCACTTTGCGCATTTTAGATAAATGCATGTCTGTGCCTCCCAAGCGTCATAAAAACTAGTATTTTCATGCAAATTACTACATATTTGCACTTGACGCAAGCTAAACAATCGCTACTACTCGTATAAGATAAGACCAAAATTTCAACAATCGGATTAAAGTTACAGGCACAGTAAGCAATCAAAGCTGAAAATCTGCACAAAAACTGCACGTGTTCTAGAAACAGCAATTTCTAGATATTTTGCCTAAAACAAGTTCCGACCATCAAAACACTAGTTTTGGCTAAGCTTTTCAATTGGAACGTATAAACGCGAAATTCGCACGTTTAAGGGGAGAAAAAGCGATTTAAAGTTTTGGGGAATTGACACGTGAAAAATTGGGATTTTTTTGGCTTTCAACCACTAAACCCGCCCTTCAACTTTTACGATATACCACAAATTTATACTTTTTGGAAAATTCAGACGCTGATCTATTCATTAACACCAAAATACAGCAAATCAGTTGAAAAACCAAGCCACAGCAATGCGGTAAAGGAAAAAAGTTTCCATAACCTGCCCCCAAATATATAATGAACCTTATAAAAATTAGTATTCTTATGAAAAGTACTACAAATTTATATTTGACGTTAAGAACAGACTGACAGCTACGAAATGAGACCAAAATTTTGATAATCGAGTAGAAATTGTGGCTACAGTGAACGATTAAAGCCAGAGGTCTGACAAGGCACTTTGCGCATTTTAGACAAATGCATGTCTATGCCTCCTAAGCGTCATTAAAACGAGTATTTTCATGCAAATTACTACATATTTGCACTTGACGCAAACTAGACAATCGCAACTATAAGATAAGACCAAAATTTCAACAATCGGATTAAAATTACGGGCACAGTAAGCAATCAAAGCTGAAAATCTGCACAAAAACTGCACGTGTTCTAGAAACAGCAATTTCTAGATATTTTGCCTAAAACATGTTCAGACCATAAAACACTAGTTTTGGCTAGGCTTTTCAATTGAAACGTGATAACGCGAAATTCGCACGTTTAAGGGGAGAAAAAGCGATTTAGAGTTTTGGGGAATTGACACGTAAAAATTGGGATTTTTTGGCTTTCAACCACTAAACCCGCCCTTAAACTTTTACGAAATACCACAAATATATACTTTTTGGAAAATTCAGACGCTGATCTATTCATTAACACCAAAATATAGCAAATCGGTTGAAAAACCAAGCCACAGCAATGCCGTAAAGGGAAAAAGTTTCCATAACCTGCCCCAAATATTTAAGGAACCTTATAAAAATTAGTATTCTTATGAAAAGTACTACAAATTTGTATTTGACGTTAAGAACAGACTGACAGCTACAAAATGAGACCAAAATTTTGATAATCGAATAGAAATTGTGGCTACAGTGAACGATGAAAGCCAGAGGTCTGACAAGGCAATTTGCGCATTTTAGACAAATGCATGTCTACGCCTCCTAAGCGTCATGAAAACTAGTATTTTCATGCAAATTACTACATATTTGCACTTGACGCAAACTAAACAATCGCAACTATAAGATAACACCAAAATTTCAAAGATCGGATTAAAATTACGGGCACAGTAAGCAATCAAAGCTGAAAATCTGCACAAAAACTGCACGTGTTCTAGAAACAGCAATTTCTAGATATTTTGCCCAAAACAAGTTCCGACCATCAAAACACTAGTTTTGGCTAAGCTTTTCAATTGGAACGTATAAACGCGAAATTCGCACGTTTAAGGGGAGAAAAAGCGATTTAAAGTTTTGGGGAATTGACACGTGAAAAATTGGGATTTTTTTGGCTTTCAACCACTAAACCCGCCCTTCAACTTTTACGAAATACCACAAATTTATACTTTTTGGAAAATTCAGGCGCTGATCTATTGATTAACACCAAAATATAGCAAATCGGTTGAAAAACCAAGCCACAGCAATGCGGTAAAGGAGAAAAGTTTCCATAACCTGCCCCCAAATATATAAGGAACCTTATCAAAATTAGTATTCTTATGAAAAGTACTACAAATTTGTATTTGACGTTAAGAACAGACTGACAGCTACAAAATGAGACCAAAATTTTGATAATCGAATAGAAATTGTGGCTACAGTGAACGATTAAAGCCAGAGGTCTGACAAGGCACTTTACGCATTTTAGATAAATGCATGTCTGTGCCTCCCAAGCGTCATAAAAACTAGTATTTTCATGCAAATTACTACATATTTGCACTTGACGCAAACTAAACAATCGCAACTATAAGATAAGACCAAAATTTCAACAATCGGATTTAAATTACAGGCACAGTAAGCAATCAAAGCTGAAAATCTGCAAAAAACTGCACGTGTTCTAGAAACAGCAATTTCTAGATATTTTGCCTAAAACAAGTTCCGACCATCAAAACACTAGTTTTGGCTAAGCTCTCCAATTGAAACGTATAAACGCGAAATTCGCACGTTTAAGGGGAGAAAAAGCGATTTAAAGTTTTGGGGAATTGACACGTGAAAAATTGGGATTTTTTTGGCTTTCAACCACTAAACCCGCCCTTCAACTTTTACGAAATACCACAAATTTATACTTTTTGGAAAATTCAGACGCTGATCTATTCATTAACACCAAAATATAGCAAATCAGTTGAAAAACCAAGCCACAGCAATGCGGTAAAGGAAAAAAGTTTCCATAACCTGCCCCCAAATATATAAGGAACCTTATAAAAATTAGTATTCTTATGAAAAGTACTACAAATTTGTATTTGACGTTAAGAACAGACTGACAGCTACAAAATGAGACCAAAATTTTGATAATCGAGTAGAAATTGTGGCTACAGTGAACGATTAAAGCCAGAGGTCTGACAAGGCACTTTGCGCATTTAGACAAATGCATGTCTATGCCTCCTAAGCGTCATTAAAACGAGTATTTTCATGCAAATTACTACATAGTTGCCTTTGACGCAAACTAAACAATCGCAACTATAAGATAACACCAAAATTTCAAAGATCGGATTAAAATTACGGGCACAGTAAGCAATCAAAGCTGAAAATCTGCACAAAAACTGCACGTGTTCTAGAAACAGCAATTTCTAGATATTTTGCCTAAAACAAGTTCCGACCATCAAAACACTAGTTTTGGCTAAGCTTTCCAATTAAAACGTATAAACGCGAAATTCGCACGTTTAAGGGGAGAAAAAGCGATTTAAAGTTTTGGGGAATTGACACGTGAAAAATTGGGAATTTTGGGTTTCAACCACTAAACCCGCCCTTAAACTTTTATTAAATACCACAAATTTATATTTTTTTGAAAATTCAGACGCTGATCTATTCCCTAACACCAAAATATAGCAAATCGGTTGAAAAACCAAGCCACAGCAATGCCGTAAAGAGAAAAAGTTTCCATAACTTACCCCACATATATCAGGAACCTTATAAAAATTAGTATTCTTATGAAAAGTACTACAAATTTGTATTTGACGTTAAGAACAGACTGACAGCTACAAAATGACACCAAAATTTTGATAATCGAATAGAAATTGTGGCTACAGTGAACGATTAAGGCCAGAGGTCTGACAAGGCAATTTGCGCAGTTTAGATAAATGCATGTCTGTGCCTCCCAAGCGTCATAAAAACTAGTATTTTCATGCAAATTACTACATATTTGCACTTGAAGCAAATTAAACAAACGCAACTGTAAGATAAGACCAGAATTTCAACAATCGGATTAAAATTACGGCCACAGTAAGCCATCAAAGCTGAAAATCTGCACAAAAACTGCACGTGTTCTAGAAACAGCAATTTCTAGATATTTTGCCTAAAACAAGTTCCGACCATCAAAACACTAGTTTTGGCTAAGCTTTTCAATTGAAACGTATAAACGCGAAATTCGCACGTTTAAGGGGAGAAAAAGCGATTTAAAGTTTTGGGGAATTGACACGTGAAAAATTGGGATTTTTTTGGCTTTCAACCACTAAACCCGCCCTTCAACTTTTACGAAATACCACAAATTTATACTTTTTGGAAAATTCAGACGCTGATCGATTCATTAACACCAAAATATAGCAAATCAGTTGGAAAACCAAGCCACAGCAATGCCGTAAAGGGAAAAGGTTTCCATAACCTGCCCCCAAATATATAAGGAACCTTATAAAAGTTAGTATTCTTATGAAAAGTACTACAAATTTGTGTTTGACGTTAAGAACAGACTGACAGCTACAAAATGAGACCAAAATTTTGATAATCGAATAGAAATTGTGGCTACAGTGAACGATTAAAGCCATAGGTCTGACAAGGCAATTTGCGCATTTTAGATAAATGCATGTCTATGCCTCCTCAGCGTCATTAAATCGAGTATTTTCATGCAAATTACTACATATTTGCACTTGACGCAAACTAGACAATCGCAACTATAAGATAAGACCAAAATTTCAACAATCGGTTTAAAATTACGGGTACAGTAAGCAATCAAAGCTGAAAATCTGCACAAAAACTGCACGTGTTCTAGAAACAGCAATTTCTAGATATTTTGCCTAAAACATGCTCCGACCATCAAAACACTAGTTTTGGCTAAGCTTTTCAATTGAAACGTAAAAACGCGAAATTCGCACGTTTAAGGGGAGAAAAAGCGATTTAAAGTTTTGGGGAATTGACACGTGAAAAATTGGGATTTTTTTGGCTTTCAACCACTAAACCCGCCCTTCAACTTTTACGAAATACCACAAATTTATACTTTTTGGAAAATTCAGACGCTGATCTATTCATTAACACCAAAATATAGCAAATCGGTTGAAAAACCAAGCCACAGCAATGCCGTAAAGGGAAAAAGTTTCCATAACCTGCCCCCAAATATATAAGGAACCTTATAAAAATTAGTATTCTTATGAAAAGTACTACAAATTTGTATTTGACGTTAAGAACAGACTGACAGCTACAAAATAATAATCGAATAGAAATTGTGACTACAGTGAACGATTAAAGCCAGAGGTCTGACAAGGCAATTTGCGCATTTTAGACAAATGCATGTCTACGCCTCCTAAGCGTCATAAAAACTAGTATTTTCATGCAAATTACTACATAGTTGCACTAGACGCAAACTAAACAAACGCAACTGTAAGATAAGACCAGAATTCCAACAATCGGATTAAAATTACGGGCACAGTAAGCAATCAAAGCTGAAAACCTGCACAAAAACTGCACGTGTTCTAGAAACAGCAATTTCTAGATATTTTGCCTAAAACATGTTCCGACCATCAAAACACTAGTTTTGGCTAAGCTTTTCAATTGAAACGTAAAAACGCGAAATTCGCACGTTTAAGGGGAGAAAAAGCGATTTAAAGTTTTGGGGAATTGACACGTGAAAAATTGGGAATTTTTTGGCTTTCAACCACTAAACCCGCCCTTCAACTTTTACGAAATACCACAAATTTATACTTTTTGGAAAATTCAGACGCTGATCTATTCATTAACACCAAAATATAGCAAATCGGTTGAAAAACCAAGCCACAGCAATGCCGTAAAGGAAAAAAGTTTCCATAACCTGCCGCCAAATATATAAGGAACCTTATCAAAATTAGTATTCTTATGAAAAGTACTACAAATTTGTATTTGCGGTTAAAAACAGACTAACAGCTACAAAATGAGACCAAAATTTTGATAATCGAATAGAAATTGTGGCTACAGTGAACGATTAAAGTCAGAGGTCTGACAAGGCAATTTGCGCATTTTAGATAAATGCATGTCTGTGCCTCCTAAGCGTCATAAAAACTAGTATTTTCATGCAAATTACTACATATTTGCACTTGAAGCAAACTAAGCACACGCAACTGTAAGATAAGACCAAAATTTCAACAATCGGATTAAAATTACGGGCACAGTAAGCGATCAAAGCTGAAAATCTGCACAAAAACTGCACGTGTTCTAGAAACAGCAATTTCTAGATATTTTGCCTAAAACATGTTCCGACCATCAAAACACTAGTTTTGGCTAAGCTTTCCAATTGAAACGTAAAAACGCGAAACTCGCACGTTTAAGGGGAGAAAAAGCGATTTAAAGTTTTGGGGAATTGACACGTGAAAAATTGGGAATTTTGGGTTTCAACCACTAAACCCGCCCTTCAACTTTTACGAAATACCACAAATTTATACTTTTTGGAAAATTCAGACGCTGATCTATTTATTAACACCAAAATATAGCAAATCGGTTGAAAAACCAAGCCACAGCAATGCCGTAAAGGGAAAAAGTTTCCATAACCTGCCCCCATGATATAAGAAACCTTATAAAAATTAGTATTCTTATGAAAAGAACTACGAGTTTGTACTTGACGTTAAGAACAGACTGACAGCTATCAAATGAGACCAAAATTTTGATAATCGAATAGAAATTGTGGCTACAGTGAACGATTAAAGCCAGAGGTCTGACAAGGCAATTTGCGCATTTTAGACAAATGCATGTCTGTGCCTCCTAAGCGTCATAAGAACTAGTATTTTCATGCAAATTACTACATATTTGCACTTGACGCAAACTAAACAATCGCAACTATAAGATAAGACCCAAAATTTCAACAATCGGATTAAAATTACGGGCACAGTAAGCAATCAAAGCTGAAAATTTGCACAAAAACTGCACGTGTTCTAGAAACAGCAATTTCTAGATATTTTGCCTAAAACATGTTCCGACCATCAAAACACAAGTTTTGGCTAAGCTTTCCAATTGAAACGTAAAAACGCGAAATTCGCACGTTTAAGGGGAGAAAAAGCGATTTAAAGTTTTGGGGAATTGACACGTGAAAAATTGGGAATTTTGGGTTTCAACCACTAAACCCGCCCTTCAACTTTTACGAAATACCACAAATTTATACTTTTTGGAAAATTCAGACGCTGGTCTATTTATTAACAACAAAATATAGCAAATCGGTTGAAAAACCAAGCCACAGCAATGCCGTAAAGAGAAAAAGTTTCCAAAACCTGCCCCCAAATATATAAGGAACCTTATAAAAATTAGTATTCTTATGAAAAGTACTACAAATTTGTATTTGACGTTATGAACAGACTGACAGCTACAAAATGAGACCAAAATTTTGATAATCGAATAGAAATTGTGGCTACAGTGAACGATTAAAGCCAGAGGTCTGACAAGGCAATTTGCGCATTTTAGACAAATGCATGTCTGTGCCTCCCAAGCGTCATGAAAACTAGTATTTTCATGCAAATTACTACATATTTGCACTTGAAGCAAACTAAACAAACGCAACTGTAAGATAAGACCAAAATTTCAACAATCGGATTAAAATTACGGGCACAGTAAGCAATCAAAGCTGAAAATCTGCACAAAAACTGCACGTGTTCTAGAAACAGCAATTTCTAGATATTTTGCCTAAAACATGTTCCGACCATCAAAACACTAGTTTCGGCTAAGCTTTTCAATTCAAACGTAAAAACGTGAAATTCACACGTTTAAGGGGAGAAAAAGCGATTTAAAGTTTTGGGGAATTGACACGTAAAAATTGGGATTTTTTGGCTTTCAACCACTAAACCCGCCCTTCAACTTTTACGAAATACCACAAATTTATATTTTTTGGGAAATTCAGACGCTGATCTATTCATTAACACCAAAATATAGCAAATCGGTTGAAAAACCAAGCCACAGCAATGCCGTAAAGGGAAAAAGTTTCCATAACCTGCCCCCAAATATATAAGGAACCTTATAAAAATTAGTATTCTTATGAAAAGTACTACAAATTTATATTTGACGTTAAGAACAGACTGACAGCTGCAAAATGAGACCAAAATTTTGATAATCGAATAGAAATTGTGGCTACAGTGAACGATTAAAGCCAGAGGTCTGACAAGGCAATTTGCGCATTTTAGACGAATGCATGTCTATGCCTCCTAAGCGTCATAAAAACAAGTATTTTCATGCAAATTACTACATATTTGCACTTGACGCAAACTAAACAATCGCAACTATAAGATAAGACCAAAATTTCAACAATCGGATTAAAATTACGGGCACAGTAAGCAATCAAAGCTGAAAATCTGCACAAAAACTGCACGTGTTATAGAAACAGTAATTTCTAGATATTTTGCTTAAAACATGTTCCGACCATCAAAACACTAGTTTTGGCTAAGCTTTCCAATTATAAAGTAAAAACGCGAAATTCGCACGTTTAAGGGGAGAAAAAGCGATTTAAAGTTTTGGGGAATTGACACGTGAAAAATTGGGATTTTTTTGGCTTTCAACTACTAAACCCGCCGTTAAACTTTTGCGAAATACCACAAATTTATACTTTTTGAAAAATTTAGACGCTGATCTCTTCACCAGCACCAAAACATAGCAAATCGGTTGAAAAACCAAGCCACAGCAATGCCGTAAAGAGAAAAAGTTTGCATAACCTACCCCCAGATATAAAAGGAACCTTATAAAAATCAGTATTCTTATGAAAAATACTACAAATTTGTATTTGACGTTAAGAACAGACTGACAGCTACAAAATGAGACCAAAATTTTGATAATCGAATAGAAATTGTGGCTACAGTGAACGATTAAAGCCAGAGGTCTGACAAGGCAATTTGCACATTTTAGACAAATGCATGTCTATGCCTCCTAAGCGTCATTAAAACTAGTATTTTCATGCAAATTACTACATATTTGCACTTGACGCAAACTAAACAAACGCAACTATAAGATAAGACCAAAATTTCAACAATCGGATTAAAATTACGGGCATAGTAAGCAATGAAAGCTGAAAATCTGCACAAAAACTGCACGTGTTCTAGAAACAGCAATTTCTAGATATTTTGCCTAAAACATTATCCGACCATCAAAACACTAGTTTTGGCTAAGCTTTTCAATTGAAACGTAAAAACGCGAAATTTGCACGTTTAAGGGGAGAAAAAGCGATTTAAAGTTTTGGGGAATTGACACGTGAAAAATTGGGATTTTTTTTGGCTTTCAACCACTAAACCCGCCCTTCAACTTTCACGAAATACCACAAATTTATACTTTTTGGAAAATTCAGACGCTGATCTATTCATTAACACCCAAATATAGCACCTCGGTTGAAAAACCAAGCCACAGCAATGCCGTAAAGGGAAAAAGTTTCCATAACCAGCCCCCAAATATATAAGGAACCTTATCAAAATTAGTATTCTTATGAAAAGTACTACAAATTTGTATTTGACGTTAAGAACAGACTGACAGCTACAAAATGAGACCATAATTTTGATAATCGAATAGAAATTGTGGCTACAGTGAACGATTAAAGCCAGAGGTCTGACAAGGCAATTTGCGCATTTTAGACAAATGTATGTCTATGCCTCCTAAGCATCATAAAAACTAGTATTTTCATGCAAATTACTACATATTTGCACTTGACGCAAACTGAACAAACGCAACTATAAGATAAGACCAAAATTTCAACAATCGGATTAAAATTACGGCCACAGTAAGCAATCAAAGCTGAAAATATTCACAAAAACTGCACGTGTTCTAGAAACAGCAATTTCTAGATATTTTGCCTAAAACATGTTCCGACCATAAAAACACTAGTTTTGGTTAGGCTTTTCAATTGAAACGTAAAAACGCGAAATTCGCACGTTTAAGGGGAGAAAAAGCGATTTAAAGTTTTGGGGAATTGACACGTGAAAAATTGGGATTTTTTTGGCTTTCAACCACTAAACCCGCCCTTCAACTTTCACGAAATACCACAAATTTATACTTTTTGGAAAATTCAGACGCTGATCTATTCATTAACACCCAAATATAGCACATCGGTTGAAAAACCAAGCCACAGCAATGCCGTAAAGGGAAAAAGTTTCCATAACCAGCCCCCAAATATATAAGGAACCTTTTCAAAATTAGTATTCTTATGAAAAGTACTACAAATTTGTATTTGACGTTAAGAACAGACTGACAGCTACAAAATGAGACCATAATTTTGATAATCGAATAGAAATTGTGGCTACAGTGAACGATTAAAGCCAGAGGTCTGACAAGGCAATTTGCGCATTTTAGACAAATGCATGTCTATGCCTCCTAAGCGTCATAAAAACTAGTATTTTCATGCAAATTACTACATATTTGCACTTGACGCAAACTAAACAAATGCAACTATAAGATAAGACCAAAATTTCAACAATCGGATTAAAATTACGGGCACAGTAAGCAATCAAAGGTAAGGTTGAGTCTGTGGTGTTAAGGACTCTAACCGGCAGATCTTACAAGGCTTCGTTCTACCATCAAATTGCGCAATGCCGACCTCTTCTTTGGCTCTATCAGATAATTTCGGAGGTCTCCAGAATCACCATCAAGCTTGGCCCATATAATGCTCTCGAAAGATTTCGGTACATCAGTGTCGGCACATACTACCACATTCATATTGGGAATTTGGACGCTGGGATCCTCCATAAATACTTCGATATCCCGCCATTTCAATACCCGTTTTCCCAAATCCGACGTGATTTCATATGATTGCAGAAAATCCATTCTGAGAATACAGTCATCCATAATGTTCGCAACCAGATAATTATGTTGGAATGCAAGGTCTCCCAACTGCATCTGGGGGTTGACCTCTCTATGGACAGGTGCATTTTCTGTCGTAGTTGTCCATAGTGAGAAAATTCTGCCTTTGTGAATTAGTTGTTGCCTCGCATGGTCTGGTCGGGTAATCGATCGGGTTGCACCAGTGTCGATTGTTATGGTGCAATGTTCTCCGTCAACTTGACCCGGAAGGGATAAGCCCACTTCTCCACAATTTAGTCTTGGCAGGGGACGTCAATCCTTCTACCCAACCTATGTCCCACGAAGTCGGCTCTTACATGTTTCCCGACCCCTCAGTTTAAAGGGCTTCCATTCTGGGCTCCTGACTTGGTTAGATCTTCGCCTAGCTGCACACCCGGGGCAATAGCTCGGGTTTCTTCGCTTCTTGCAGTCTCTTTGCAGATACCCCTTCTCACCGCAATCCCAGCATCTAGGCGCACCATTTACCCGCGGGTCTCGCTCAATTTCCACGCGGTCACACCTGCACTCGTCTGCCACTACCGCGTGAACCCGGGTAGTGGTACGAGTCACATTTTTTGCTGCCTCAAAGCTCAAACTATATGCCAATGCATCCTTAACTATTTGCTTTCAAGCCAAACGCACGGCTTGTTGCAATTCTTGGTCCTTCAATGCGCTAATGAATGCTTCTGTCGCTGCGTCATCTCGATGTTCTGGGTCGTAAGCTGGGTAAGCCAAAAGTGCCAGTCGCTCAATGTCTTGGGCTAGCTGCTGTAAAGTTTAGCCAGACTTCTGCATCCAATGACGTAGCTGTGACCGATCAATCTGCTTCTGATGATCGTCTCCATAACGCATGTCGAGCGCATTCATTATAGCAGCCGGGTTTGAGTGCAACACAACGAGGATCGCCTGCAAAAGCTCAGATGCTGGGCTTCTTAGAGCAATAATTAGTGCCGTTGCTCATTCCTACTCGTTCCAGTGATTTGCCCTAGCGGCGGCTTCAAACTGGGTTTTGTAAATACTCCAGACCGTTTGCCCGTCGAATATTGGTCCTTTCACATTTCTGGATGAGCTTTGCCCTGCAGTTGTAAGCGGGGCTGGTGAGGTGGTTACTGCTGAATTCGCTGCTTCCGATTCCTTTTTCACTTTTTCCATCTCATTTTTGATTCTCTCCTCGACCTGGCTGACCTTTTCCTCGACGCATTTAATTTGGTTGTTCAGACTACCGAGTTCCGCTTTTATTTTGGTTGACTGTTTTTCGAAATCTGCCTTGATTTCGATCGCTTGTTGGTCCAGCTTCGTTAATTGTTCATTTAACTTCACTGATTGTTCATCTAGCTTCGCAGTTAAACTGGATGACTTGTTCATTTAGCTTCGCTGATTGTTCATTTACTTCTTAGTTAAATTGAAAGACTGTTGTCGCTGCTCTTGCTACATCAGCATCAACATTTGCATCAGCGCATTTTCGGGTTCCTTTGATCCCGAATCCAGATACGCGCCTTCCGACTCGGTCACGTCACGCAAGCGTGCAATCAGTATGGCCTTCATACCTTGTGTAGCCAGATTTCGCTGTTCCGACTCCTCCTTTCCTGGAATTTTAATTGTTTTGTTTATTTTTCCACCAGTTTCCACGTTAAATTTCACTATAGTGCACTTTAAATATGTTTAGAAGTTTTCACTTCCAAAATTTTCAATCCCACTTCTGACATTACTGTCGCGTGTTATGGTTCGTGGCCAATAATTTAAATGTCCCGGGAAAGTGAAAACGCACTGTCTTTTAAATTAAGTTAAAAGAGTTTATTTACTAAAAATGTACAATCATTGATTTAACTATTTCACAATTTAACTTTCACTGTCTATCAATTTTTAATTCCAACTGTCTGTTACTACTATCACTTCCCAATCAATCGATATCGCCTTTAATTTTCACTCCGCACTTATCGCAGTCTTACTATCGCGGTTTTACTGTATCCCCCATTCATTCAGCTCGGCTTTATATAGGGTCTCTAGTCATTCAATCCATTTCACGTATATTGGCGAACTACCTGGAATATTCGAGCAATTCTGAATGGCGCAGTGACGTCACTTTCAGATGCTGATCATGCTGGGTGGATTCTTGTGCTTTCGGGTACATTCATTTGTTGATCATGATGTTGCAAAAACAATTGCAACAGTAGCTCACAGAATTATTTGCACATGTAACAATAAATTAGCTTTTTGTTGTCATGTGTAAAGTGTAGTATGATACTAATTAATAAAAATTATTATGAAACCGAATTAGTTTTTTTCTAAAGTTTTGTCAAAGGCACTCGTATGTCTTCTTTTATTGACGATTTCTGCCCATTTCATATTGCTACATTTCTTGGGGTCCCCCAACCGTGGGAAGCCGTCGGGCTCCTCCATACCAGCAGTCCCGAGTTAGTCTAATTTGCTTTTGTTGCTTTATAGAAGTAAAATAATATTCGATATGATTCCTGGATCGATTCCTTCGACGATAAGTGCTTTTTCCAATAGAGATCAAAAATGGCTTTTGACTGACATAAAAAATTGATTTAATTTTTAAAAACTGACTTTTGTGAAAAATTAATTAATTTTTAGGGTTTTGTACTAAAATACAAATACATGAAAAACGTGTTTCCTCCCTCGCGAATGGACACCCGTGATGTCAAAAATCTGAACAAATTATCAAGGGAGATATTTATGGGTATAACTATAACAAATACCCCAGAAGTCAAAATTCTTTCAACTTTGCTGATAATAGTATGATCCTCGAACATGACATGTTTCTTGATTTTATTCGTTACTGGTTACTGCATTTTGTAAGTTGAGTACAAAACCCTTCTGACATGAGCATAGGTCTGTCTACCCAACTTGTTAAAATCAATGACAGGAGCGATTTAAAAGCACGTCTGTACAAGACGAATGTTGGACTTACTCGTAGTCCAACCTCTCTTTCCATTTAGAGTCATAAGATCAATAAAGAGTTTCCTGAAATTTTTACGTTTACATTCCGTTAATAAAAATTTCCAATCATTTAAATTAATTATCCCTCCTTTTCAACTGATTTGCTATGGAATTCCTAAACTCTAAATTTTCAGTTTTAATTAAACCCATCTTCGTCAATTACAATCATCTGTTCAATAGAAATTGCTTTAGATTCCCAGACGTTTATGGATTGAACCTTAACCTACCACACAAAGACTCATTTCCGAACTTTTTGCTGTGACATAAAAATAAGTACTCGTAAGCACATTAACTCTCTCCTCCCCTTAATGGAAATACCAAGCAAGCTGTGCATACGCGGCGTACATAGTACAGAAGTTATTCAAGGAAATAATAGCCGGAAATTGTTTTTATTATAAATGTCCTTACAACATCCCCATTCACCTGTGAAATGAGCATTGGCAAACTTGGGCATCGCTTGAAGAATTTGCCGGTAAACATTATTCAAAGTTTTCAAACAATCTGAACCACATGGTAAACAACTAGGGGCTATGATTTTCTATGGGCGTGCGTTGAAGTTCTGGGATGGATCATGCGTTGTTTCGTATGTACGAGTATGAAGAGGTAACAGGGAGACTCTGATATTTGGAGATACCCTTAAATTGATTTACGATATCATTTTAAAAGATAATTTAAATCATTGTTTACGGTATCAATTCTTTTAAGAAAAAAGATTGAGAATTTGTATTTGGAAATTTAATTTCCCAAGATATAAGGGAAAATGAGCTAAATTTGGTATAGTTTCCAGGTTTGGCGGCACTGCATGCCCATTTCTCCAGGATGGGGTCAAGGAATAATGAGCAACTGATCCAACCCGATAAGGATTTCCTCCCGGTGTAACAATGGGCAACACAGCTGGTCGCTTGCTAGTTCACTGTTGAACGTATCTCTACTCAGTTTTTGTTTATATCTCATCGAATCGGTATGGTGCTTACGTTACGGTTTTTGGACTTCCTCTTTCAACACCTACATTTCCGTTGAGTCTTCTTCTGTGACCTTAGCAACCGCAGTTGGATTTCCTTTCTTTGAATAGCTTTAAGTGAATGTATCTGTTGCACATCAAAAGGCCGTTCTAGATAGTACAGTGGTAAATTAAAGTGTTCAATGTAAGAAACTTCTGAACGGATACGAATCGTTGTACATAGTTTAGATAGTTAACTAGTTAGTGAAAAGGATATAATAGTATGTGAAAAGAAGGTGCAGTTGGTGGTTAAAAAGTGAAGTTAATGTGAATGTTTGGTTTGAATAATTAGTGAAAATGGGTGAGGAAATCAGCACGGATTTATTGTTAAATTGCACAATATTGGCCGTGAATCGGTTTTCGTTAAATAATTTGGTGAATGTGAGCGATTTAGTCATGATGAACCGCACGGAATTGGTGAATCTTTTGACGGAGATTATTTCAATGCAGGAATATGATAGCTCAATTGTTTCTGTAAGGTAAGTGGTGCATTGTTAAATGCTTTTTTTACGAGTTAAGTTTGAATGATACTTAACTTATTTTTAAAGATTTTTTACTTAGTTTTTTTTTTATGTATGATGGAAAAAATTCAGAAAGTGTTAGTTTACAACCATAGATACCTTTAAAGAATGGAAACATACATGAGGCCAAAAACAAAAAATATAGAATTTATTACAATCAATTTCATTAATACAGTTCCTGGAAGAGCAAAAAATGTTCAACTCGATTTCAGGGTAATAAAAAATCTACTGAATGGACAGAAAGTGAAAAAAATTTGGAATAAACATGTGAAAAAGGAATAAATTTACTTTTCTCTATAGTACCTGAGCAGATAGCTAAGAAGTAGACCAGAGCAAAAAATCTAACAAAAATAAGCAAAAATCACTTCTTATTAGACAAGAATGAATGGAATTGATCTATATGGAAATACCAATCTATCTCGGTTTGAAATGTGAGAAAATGGTCAATTGTTTCACCTTAACCACACACGGGAACCAGTGCGAATTTTTGAAGTGGGTGAGGTCAAGAAACGCACGTTAATTTAATTGAGTAGTTTTTTTTGCTTCAGTCAAGTACACTTGAATTTTCTCAAGCAGAACTTCTTGTGCATATAAAGTTAATGTTAAGTACCAATCACAAAGTGGCTGTATTAGAATTTAGACGATTTGGAAATTGACTATTGTATATTTTTAGATGCGTAGTACAAACTATATTTTAAGTATTTTACGAGGGAAAGAATTTAGTTATTTTCAACACGAAGTATTCATTGAATGCAAATAGCTTTGATTTTTTGTTTTTAATAAGTATTTTACAAAAAAAAATTGTGTATAAATGTATATTGATGAAATTTGCTAGTTTCACGAAAGGAAATTTTAAAAAGTTCATGAATTCTTGATTTGCTTTCCATAATGTAAACTAATATTCGATATTTATAATTCATATTGCGATTCATCGTTACCTTTGACCATTGTATATTATCTCTGATGGCACGCTGATCCAACGGTCGCACATAGGAGTATTAAAAAAATCGCGTTAAAAATTCTTAGGATGTTTTTATGCAGCATATTAAATTGAATCGACGCATTTTTGTCTAATTAAATGTTTTTTATCGAAAATTCATAGAGTTACAATAAAAACTCAAGTGTCTTTCTTAAATAAAAATGATTATCTGAAAGTATGTTTTGAAACTTTTAATTTTCATCTACTTTGTCATCATTTTTACCACTTTTGTCGCAATTAGCTTCCGATCGCGGTGCAAGAATGCTTGAAATCATGAATCGGATGGCATTTTGTGAAAATGGTAGAGTCATTTTGCGCTTCCATGGTCTGTTGTTGCTTTAGAAAGGGGTCCGAAGTTAGTAACAACTTATTTAGTACATCTTTGTTACCGTCTTTGTGGATTGTCGGCGACATAGGATACCAACCATATAACATATATCGGTATACATTTTGGCAGTTCCGTATGCATAGGACTCAAACTTACCAGCATTAATGCTATTTCCACTTGATATAACTTCTAAAATTACTTCAAATCTCTTAATTAGATCCAGATTAACACTAGTTATTTGAGATGAAAGTTATGGATCGACAAAATAATTGTTTTGGGTATTGCCATCATTTTTGATTCCAAAACATGCTTTGAGAATATCTACAGGCAGTTCAGAAACTTTTCTCTAACAAGTTAAGATGTTAGATGAACAACAATTGAGGTCCTTCCAGCAAAAGGGAGGCAAGTCCAAATTTCGAAACTGTCAGGTATTAAAGAAAAACGTTTTTAAAAATGGAATAGTACGTTTATATTTTGGAGGCAATGATATCAAATAATATGAACATTTTTACATATATTACTCAAGTTTTTGACGTGTAAAAATAAATTTAAGAATTACTACGACTTTTTTAAGTTTGGATCTGCTTCCTTTTGCACCAAAATTCAAGAGAATTACTACCTTATATTGTACTATGGATAATAAAATACATAAATATAAGGTTTTTTTAATTCAAGATAAAAAATTTAAAGAAAAACAAAAACAAACAAGTGCTAAACAAAAATTATGAATTAATAAGTCAAATTCAGCTTGATCGTCGTCGTTTTCGCGAGACATGTCATCATTCGATCCAAAAGCTTCACTTTTAAGGGCGTTGTAGAAATATAATTTATTTGTAGAAACATAGTTCTTTACCAGCTACATATCTTTGTACCTAGCCGTTTTCAACGGCAATGCACCATCATACAACTGTAGCTGATGCAGAATCGATAGGTTGGCTTGCACATTTCTCATTAAGGAAAAATTATAAAACATAGGCGTTCCAGTAGTAATACTAACTGCAGTACTTTGAATGTGGTCCTTAGTGCATTGAGAAATTCGATATTGAGACATTTTGAACCGTATCTTCTCTACATTTGTTATAACTTTTTTTTAAATGACTTTCAAAATATTTACTAAAGTTGAGAATCATATTTTGATCCGCATTTGCAACTTTGAAATTTTTAGATGCTTGCTTAATGCCATCGGAATATTCAGAAGTTGTAATAATATAGTCTTTTTTTCTTTTGAACTTCTCTATTACGCCAAAACACCAATCACATGGCAAAAAGCTGTGTCCTGGCTCAGGAATCGATGAACAATCTTCTCAATAGATACTGAACTAATGTCGAGTTCTTATTTTGTGCTGCTGCATTATCCGAGAAGAAATACAGTATTTTAACTGTGCTTGATAAAATGCTATGTACGAGTATGTAGTGATTTATGAAAGATATGACTTCGTTTGGTGATTTTCGAGCTATGGTTTCATAGTATGAATAAAAATGAGCGATGCCCGTTTTTGTTGAGTGGATACAACAATTATATGCCCAAAGTTAACGTTAGTAAAATGCTTTGCCCGCTGAAATTTTAGGTAATTGCATGTTCTGCTGATAGTCAAAAGTTATCACCCCACACTCGTCATTAAAAATTGCAAGTTGACTCTTCTCTTTTAAATCAACAAAAAAAGTTTTAGCTTTGGCTTGGTGGAGACTATTTTCTACCTGTATTCGCCGGGTTTCATCACTATTTAATGTCTTATTTTTTAATTTATCAACACGTCACACTTCTTGCATGTATTTGAACGTGGTGATCTAAAGCTGTACTTAAAATTTTGTTTGAAGTATCTGTAGTAAAAATCAAAGGATACTACTGGCTTAGCAGATGCTTCGAGACTAGGCTTATTTTGATTCAAACATAAATCGTACATCCTCATTATATTTAACTCAGGTGATAGATAATAATGAGAGCTTTTATTTCTGCTGTAGTGAGACTCGCGTCGAGGAGAAGACTTCTAATGTATGAGTCAACTTTGGAAACCCAATCACTCGAAATACGCAATTCTTACGATTTTGCCAACAAGGTCAAAGATATAGAAGTCAAGGAAGACGAACGGCTTATTTCTTTCAACGTCACCCATTGATTTAGCCATCGAAGCAATGAGAAAGGAATTTTACCAACGGTTTGGTGGCGTTATGTAGACGATGTTTTCGCTGTTGTGAAGGAAACAAGGGTAAATCAAACTTTCGACTTGCTCAGCAGACTTTATTCCAGTAGAAAATTTACCATCGAATCAGAAAATGAAGAAAAAACGCTACCTTTTCTTGATTTAAATACAGGGTGGGCAAAAAGTCCCTTTCCTATTTATATATGTAATAACTCTTAAATAAAGTGATTAAAATAAAAAACAAGTATCGCCAAATTAGGATTAACTAATGTTTTTTTTTTTTACATTACGTGTGGAAAATTATATCTAATAAGTGTGCGCCACTAGAATTCACGCAAACTTGTGCTCTTTTCACGAAATTTTTCATAACGTTTTGGAGTGTGACGGGTGTGATCTGCGCCATCCACTCCAATGTTCTCTTTCAACTCCGGTAAAGTCTGTGGTTTGTTGACGTAGACCTTCTCTTTGAGGTAGCCCCATAGAAAAAAGTCTGGAGCTGTCAGATCAGGCGATCGCGGTGGACATTTTATGTTACCATTTTTCGAGATAACACGATTTGGAAAGTGATGTTGCAACAAGTTCATTGTCTCACGAGCGGTGTGTGCTGTTGCACCATCCTATTGAAACCATATATTCTCATTGTTGTTATGTGCTTGCACAAGTGGAAAAAGGAAGTCCTGAAGCATACTTCTGTAACGAGCTCCATTGATCGTAAGACTAGCACCTTGATCATTTTCAAAGAAATATGGTCCATAAATTTTCCGTGAAGTCACGCCACACCAAACAGTTACACGAAGTGGGTGTAGCGAAAGCTGTTGGACATTTTAGGGATTATGTGTGCCCCAGAATCTAGTGTTTTGCCTGTTCACAAATCCGCTTGGGTGAAAAAGCGCCTCGTCAGTCATCATTAAATTTTCCAAAAATCGTTCCTCATTCTCGACAAGATTTAGGATATCCCTGCAGGATTCCAAACGCAGTACCAGGTCCCCAGGATGGAGATGCTGGACCAATTGTGTTTTGTAGGGGTATAGGTGTAAGTCCGTTTTCAAAATCGTGCGCAACGTGCCTCGCTTTATAGCCAACTGTGCTGAACGTCGTCGTGTTGATGTTTCATCGTTCTCTCCAACACTTTGCCTAACAAGCTGTATGTTTTTAGCCGATCGTCCAGAACGAGGTCTGCCCGTACGTTTCTCATCTGCAACGTTCCCATATCGCTCAAATTTGGCCACCATAGCACGTATAGTTGAAGCTGCTGGAGGTTTGCGAACTCCATAAAATTGGCAGTATGCACGTTGAGTGGCAGTTACTAAACGGCTGTTTTCCAAAAATAATGACACTAGTTTGGTTCGGTGTGCGATGGAGTACCTTTCCATATTGGAATCTCCCAAGTTTAATGTCTAAAAAAACAATAAAAAAATTTAACAAATTACTCACAAATGTAACAGTTATTAATTTTTTACATCGGAAAGTTACTTTTTGCCCACCCTGTATTACGCGCAACGGTAGACAAAATAAAATTTTCGATATATAGAAAGCTAACAACAACAGACCAATGTATCACCAAAGACTTGTATTGTCCACATCAAAACAAAATTGCAGGGTTTAGATCGATGATATATCGTACGTGTCGTTTTTTATTATCGGTGGCAGATTATAAGAACGAGTATGATCATATCGTACACTTGCCGGAAACGAATATATAAAAATAAAATACATTTATAAAATACATTTATAACATCTGAAGTATTATTATTCTATTTTTTACACTCGATTTTTTGCGGTCCATAAGCGTGAAAAACTCATTAAGTTTTAATCTATAGGGAGATTTATTTTGTAGTGTTTATTGTGATAGAAGGCCGTTAAAGGACTGCACTGATGGTCTGCTGCCGCAGCGAGCAAAGATCTTAGTGATCGTCGGAATTGGCCTTGTCTGAGAACGCATGAATGTGCTTGCAGGCTAGCGTCAAGATGTCGTAGAGCGCGCTCTTTTTCCCCCGCACCATAAAGGCCCAATGCAAAAAATTTTCGCATTCACGACTTGTTCAATAAAAATATACCGGTGCGACGGTATCGAGGCCGAGGTAACCTGCCGAAGGGATGAACTATTGAAATCGACGCTAATGCTCGATCAACATGTGCGAGACGATTTCGTCCTTTCTCCGAAAACTTACGACCCCCAACTGAGAGTGGGGCATCAAGTTGAAAGCGGTGTCCCTCACACCCTCCATCTTGATCAAGATCCATTGTAGACGTGGCCATATGCTTTAGATTTATATTAAAAGTTTATATGATAGAATCATATGAAAATTCGGTATAAATAAACAACTTGTGCAGAAGGCCACTCTACCCAGATAAGAGCTCCAGGATCTTCAAAAAAACGGAAGGAGCTACAGCCTGATGGCTAGCTCATAAAAGGCGGGTCCAACCACCGTGGCATGTCCTGCACCCGGTCGAAATATCCGAAATGAGAAGACTGAGTTTAGCGTTTAACAATTCATTTTTATTTGAAATATGATTTCAACAATTATTTCAATATTAACAGCATTTTGTCTTTTTGATATTTGTTTTTCATTTATTTTTATCATTTTTTTCTGATTTTTATTATTAAAAATTACAGTATTAATATTATTAATCAGTGTTTTTTTTAATTTATTTGTACACGTTGAATTGCAATATTTCATTTAGTTTTATTCCATGCTTATTATCTTTGTTTTAAATTTTGCTTCATTATTTTACGGTGAATAAATTGAAGCCATCTAAACGTCTTCAACTTATTTTTACATGAATGTAAAAAAAATCTTTATTAGAATTTAGCAATGTTAGATGTGCTTTGAAAGCAATACATTGAAATCAAACTAAGAATATAAAAATATATAATGTAGAAGGAAACAGAGTTTACACATATGATTTAAGTTTTTGTAATTTTTTTTGAATTTAATTTATAATATAACAACAATAAAATGGCTTCGATATTTACATATTGAAAATTTTTGTATTTTTTTTTTGTGGTAGGGAGGTGAAGGCATTTACGCCCGCCGAGTCTAGCAGTGTGGGACTCCCATGGAGGATACTCTTGGGCTACCCACTAAACACCTCCCCTGTCAATCTGAGAACCTAGCCTGGAACCGTTTGACACATTACTTCGGGCCAGGTCTCGTTTTGTTACGCCGGGGGGCGCCTTCAAGCTGGGGAGTCCCTTTCCTAGCGGGAGGGGAGAGGGGAAGAGGAAATGCCAGAAGAGCGATCCCCCAGCCTCAGCGCCTCCGGCTGCTGTGAGTCCCTTTTATATTTCAGGACTGCCCGAGCATAATGTGCCACCTGGTTCCATTTGTCAACCGACTCGAGCATCACCGCAACTATATTATCCGGGGTGAGCTCTCCCGTCTCCCTGTAGAGTTCCCTTCGCAGCCTGACCCATTTTGTACACGCAAAAAATGTGTGACAGGCATTGTCCTCCTCTCCTGAGCAAAACCGACAATCGGGAGACCGTGACTTACCGATCTTGTGCAGGTAAGACTGAAAACACCCGTGCCCGCTCAAAAGCTGGGTCAGATAGAAGTCAGTCTCACCATGCCTTCGATTTGCCCCAGTCTCACGTCCGGGATGAGGCGCGCAGTCCACCTTCCCTTCGTGCAATTCCCCCAAGACTGCTGCCAATCGTTGAGCGAGCGTTGTCTCTCCTCGCGGACAACCATCTCCCGCGCATCCTCGTTTCGGCGCAGGTAGATAGCGTGGCGCTCTCTAGCAAGGAGGGCGACAGGTATCACGCCTGCAATCACTCTCACCGCCGAGTCGGAGACTGTTGGATACGAAGATGCAATTCTCATTGCTTCTCTTCTCTGTACCTGTGCCAATCGTTTTCGGTATACCTCCTTGCTGAGAGCGTCGCCCCATATCTCTGCTCCGTACAGTAGCACTGACCCTACAGCACTCATCAAGAGGCGTCTTCTTGATGGGCTGGGTCCCACTACGTTGGCCGTAAGTCGACTCAGGGCCGATATTCCCGAAGCAGCCTTCTCAGCCGTTGCCCTGATTTGCTCAGAGAAACTCATCTTTGAGTCGATCAGTAGCCCCAGGTACTTCACCGCTGGCTTCGATTCGATTTGTATACCTCCAATACTGATCATCCTTACTCTAGGGACTCTCTTTTTTGTCAAGATGACCACTTCGGTTTTCTCCAGTGCTAAACTGAGCCCGCGAGCAGTCATCCAGTCCCTCACTCGGTGCATTAGCATACCTAGCCTAAGTTGCGCTTGTTCAACGGTGCGTCCAGCGACCAGAGCCGCAACATCATCCGCACAGCCGACCAAGCGCGACTCATCTGGCATCTCAAGTCTCAGTAGCCCGTCGTAAGACACGTTCCACAGGTCCGGACCAAGGATAGATCCCTGGGCAACACCCGATGTAATTTCCATCCTTCGTTGGCCCTGTGTCGTGTCGTAGAGCAGCCTTCGGTCCTTGAGGTTGTTCCTCAAAAGCCGCATTAGATATTCTGGAACTTGAAAAGAGTTTTCCAGCGTATCCAGAATATCCACCCATCTAGCGGAGTTGAAGGCATTCCTGACGTCGAGTGTCACCAACAGGACGATCCGTCGCTTGGTGCGACTATATGCCTCTGCCTTTTGGACCGCGCTCACCACCTCTGCAATCGCATCAATGGTAGAACGTCCTGCTCTAAAGCCGTCCTGCCGAGGAGATAGGTCCCCAGCAGCACGAATCGTGTCAGTGAGTCTTCCCTTGATGAGTTTCTCTAGCACTTTCCCAGCCGTGTCTAGCATGCATAACGGGCGGTATGCAGACGACGATTCGGGATTTCCCTTCCCCTTGCTGATCAGTACGAGCCTCGCCACCTTCCATCGTACCGGGAAAACCCCGTCCCGTAGGCAAGCGTTGAATGTGCTGAGCAGCAAGTCAGGACAATGGTGATAGACGAGCGGCAATACCTCAGCTGGAACACCATCTGGACCTGGAGCCTTCCTCGCTTTCAAGGAGAGGACTGCCTCCTCCAGTTCCAGCTGTGTGAAGAGTGGGCACTCTTCACCATGGACAGCGTCAACACGGACGGGATGGGCGGGGAAGAGTCCCCGCACTATCGCGTCCATCTTTTCCGCGTCATGTATACAAGGCTTCCGTAGGGCACCAAGTTTCCCCATGACCAGCTTGTAGCCAAGGCCCCACGGATCCTTGTTCACATTGTCCACTAGGTCTTGCCAGCAGCGAGCCTTGCTACTGTTGATCAGTTTGCGAAGGCATTTTCTGGCTGACTTATATGCTGCCACTTGGTTGCATGCCTCGTCACGGTTCCGCGCCCGTTGAGCCTCATGCCGAAGCTTGTGACACTCCCTCCGCTTTTCAGCAATTTCAGTAGACCACCAGTACACTGGGGGCTTGCCGTGCCGGGGTCTTCAGCGGGGCATAGAAGTGCAGCAAGCAGTCGTGATTATGCTCATGGTAGAGTTCACCACGTCTTGAGCTGCCAGTTCTTCCGTCCCCTCCGGAGCTCCCTGCAGCGGCTCACCTGCTGTGAGAACCTTGACGAACCTCTCGACGTCCATTCTTCCAATGTTCCATCCAGTTGTAGAAGGCCGAGAGCACGGACGTCGGGAGATAGCATCACTTATCTCAAGCAGAATGGACCGGTGATCACTGGCTGAGTAGTCCTCTAATACTTTCCAGTTGTGTATCCTCCGTACTAAGGACTCCGAAGCGAATGTCACGTCCGGTATGGTTCCCTCACAGCCAATACGGCGGAAAGTCGGCGTATTTCCGGAGTTTAGTACGACGAGGGCCGTCCTGGCCGCCATTTCCAGGATTCGTTTTCCCCGCGGATCCGTCCGAGGCATGCCCCATTCGATTGCTTTAGCATTGAAGTCGCCCCCAACGAGCACTTTACCCTCTGCGTTCGAGACAGCGCCCTCCAGAGCATTAAGCTTGGCTTGGAAAGATGATATCGGCTCGTTAGGCGTTAGGTAGACACTAAAGAAGGTGATCCCTGAGCACCGAACCCACACGAAACCATCCCCCCGTCCACAACTCTCCGCTTGAAAATCACTGTTCCGAACCCAGATAGCGGCAGTACCAGTTTCATCAGAGTACCATAATGCAGGACTTTTATTATGGTGTTGCTCACTCAGCAGCAAGAAGTCGGCTTTCCTGTCCCTCGCAAACTGCTCAAGCAGATTTTGGGCGGTTGAACTGCGGTGTAGGTTTAGCTGCAGGATGCGGGTCATCGAAGCTCTGATTTTGCCTTGGCTAGGGCTTCCTGGAACACCCGGCATTTTCCTGATCCCAAAACGTGTCCAAAATCAGGTTTTGGATCAGCATCCTTGCAAAGAATACAGTGTGCCTCCTTTGTACACTCTTTTCTTTTATGTCCCATTTCACCGCATTTGTAACATAGGGAACTCCTATCGGGTCCTTTGCATACTTGTGTGGTGTGACCATAACCAAGGCATTTGAAACATTGAAGAGGCGTTGCTCTTCGCCATATCCTACAAACAACCCACCCTATTCGTACTTTGCCCTTGTTCAGGAATTGTTCGGCGTCCTTTTCGGTCAAGTCAACTATGGCCAAGCGTTGTTCCCTGTTGTTTTCTGGTGTCAGTCTCGCTTTGATCTTCCCACGCTAGGGAACTCCCTTTTGATGGCCTCTTCTACCTCGGCCAGATCCGTCACGCAGTCAATGTCCCGTATTTCGATCGTTGCCATCGGCTCGAGCGGGGCTATAGTTGCGCTTTTGCCGAGGACTTTCTTTACTGCGTCACAGAATGCTTCTTTATTGCCGGCCTCTGCTCCGAATTCGACCAGTATGTGGCCCGACCGCGTTGGTCGTACTACTTTAATAGTAGTATTTGTGTCTTCGGGCTTTACGTTTCCCCTGATGTCCCGCAGCACCTCCGCGTAGGATCGGCCATCTTGGGGCTTTACAAGCAGTGTCTGCTGCCGGGGTCTTCGTCGGGGCTTCTGCCTCTCCTGTTTTGCATCAGGTCCTTTTTCTAATTGGGCGTCCGTGCGAATTTTATTTTCTGGCTTTTTTTGAAGGAGTTTCTTTGCGGCTTTCTTCGCTCCTTTTGTAAGCACTGTCTGGAACTCCCGATCTGGTGATCCACGCCCGTCAAGTGCCTCTTCCTTCCTTCTTTTATCCCGATCTCCTTCGATTGGGCTAGACGCCATTCTTTTATTGACTTTTAATGATGGAGCTATCTGCATGTCGCCTTTAGATTTCGCCCCAAGCGCCTCTTTAGCCTTCTGTTCATCTTCGGCCCTTAACCAGCTCCGCCGATAGTGCTCTATGCGATCTAGGAGCTCCTCTAGTTCAAGGAGCCCTTCCTTTGCTGCTTTGCTAATTTTTGGGGAGTCGCATGCAGCTTGTATTCTTTTCAGAACATCTCCCGCTTTTCGAAGTAGTCTTTCCTCTTCGTATCGCTGGGCCGCAATTGTACCTTGCAACCATCCTTGGGAGAGGTTTTCGCGTTCCGTTTCCGAGTGCAGTACTTCCGCCACATTTTCAACGGTGGCGGTACAATCACGCGGTACAATTTTTGTATTGTAAATGACTTTAGTGAATGTGAGTAAGGAAATAATACAAGATGAAAATTTGTACAACTTACTTTTTTACTTTATTATTAGTAATAGTTTTATTTTTTTTTTTAACTTCCAGATATTTGCGAGATTTATCAATGCACATTATGGGATGGTTATATCGCGATAACTTTGTAACTTAAAATAAACCACAAGATATATGGTTGTCGTAAATGTATTGTTTTGATATTTTTATCGTTTAATTTCGTATTGAATCAAACATATAAAACCTTGGTTGGCTAGAAAACTTTCAGCTATAGAATCCCAGGTTAAGTTAATTAAAACGAACAGTTCGATTACTACGAACTTCTTTTAATGAAACCATTATTTTACAAACAAATTTTCTTGTTTCATGAAATTTTTCCCCAATCGCATATTTTGTTGACTATATTTAATTTTAAATGCCTTTATCCAGTTTTTGTAGGTTTTGTTTCGTTTGTAGATTTCACTTTTTTATTTCTTTTGTCTTAGCTTACAGCCATGCATGGAATGGTATATCGTAAAGAATTATGCCCAAAAAATTTAAAGTTACCCTATCTGAAAAGGTATATGTTAAGCAAGATGTTTTAGTTGATATCAACCAAATATTTTACTTTTGTAAATATGTGAATTAAAAATAAATTAACACGTCGAAATCAATTTCACCTTTAAAATATATACTAGGACTTATAACAAAACAAAATACTAAATTGCAAATATGCTTACAAGGATAGTTTTTCTAGAGACAGCTTAGCAAAAACGCTTTTAGTGTACATACACATCAACTAATTTTTCCATTTCAAACGGACTATCCGGATATTGTCTCATAACTTAACCTCTAGAGATGGGCATACTCGAGTGGCAATAATCGAATCATTCAATTATACCTGACTTTTCAGTAGAAGAATCCTTCGAGCGATTTCTCGCCTCGAATTTCGTATGTTTCCCTTCCTTCTGCCATCTCACGCTCGCTACATTAAAACAAATCTAAGACTGACTGACTGAGACACAAAAGTTATGTGGAAATACACGTCAAACATGCAAACCACCTTCCGCGCTCCACAGCCGACAGTTAATAACATTAATAAAAATAAGTTGGACGAAATCGCGTTAGTTTTAGATAGTTTCCTTATTTCCTTAAGATAATTTTTAAATTTACTATAAAATTAATCAATAACAATGCACTCAATAGTGAAACAAAATACCTTAAAAATAACGCAAAACCTAAACTGTCCACACAAAACTTTGAAACAAGGCACTCTATCGCCATTGTATTGCATGACATTTTCTTGAGTACACTTTTTCGCAAAGTTTGCATTTCGCATTATCATCATAAATTTCACAAAAAAAGTTCAAAATAGAACTCGTTATAGGTTTCATGATCGATAACAAAAAAAAAAGAAAAAGAAGAAGTCAAGTGTCAAAGTGCTACTTTGTTTACATCCAAAGTAAAATCAAATTTTTAAGCATTTTTGAAGAAATTTTAATAATTATTCTTGTGAAAAGTGGATTTTCTGTGAAAGTGGATTAGTATCCTATAGAAAGAATTGAAACTGAGTATACTATTTTAGATTTTATTGAATTTTGATTTTCATAACCTCAACAGGTGTGTGAAAAATTATTGATTTCGTTCCCTTATAATATTTATTTTCACTTGAAATGTCCAGCAAGTGTGGCTCATGTGGTAAAGCGGTTCGGAACAACGATCCTGCGATGAAGTGTGATGGAGTGTGTGGTAAGTGGTTTCATACCAGCTGCATTCAGATGCCTGATGAAATCTATAATGCCGTGAAAAATGTTACCAAGTGGGAGTTCTGGGTCTGTCTCAGTGATAAGGCCTCTGCGGCAAAGGCAATAAAATGCAAAGTTCCACTTGCGAAAGAAGGCAATAGTGATATTATTGAAAAAATTGCCGAATTAGTCGATTCCAATTCCACACTAAACCATAGAATTATTGATTTGCAAAAGCAAATTTCAGAAAAGAGCCCGTATCTGCCAGTGTCGTATTCAGGTGCTTTGACTAATCCTCCGGCAAAAACATCGCCCAAATTCAACGGAGGAGTAATAGTCCTTCCAAAATCTAAACAATCTGCTGATCATACAATGCAGCAAATTAAGAAGTCTTTTAAACCTGCAGCTGCTAAAATTCCTATCACATATAAGAAGGAATTGTCAGATGGGGGAATTATTCTCAAGACTGAGAGCCCAATCAATTCAGAGGATCTTGTCGGTTCTTTGCAGGAATGTCTAGGTGAGTCATACTATGTGGAGCGTACTAAGGAGTTGAACCCTAGGCTTATAGTGCATGGGCTGCAAAGGTCTTTTGACAGTGATGAGCTCCTGGCTGAGATTAAGGCCCTTAATCCGAATATACCTGATGGTATTTTGAAAGTTGTTAAATGCTGAAAAGTAGAAAAATGAGAAATTTTCGATGATATTTGAAGTTCCGGGAGGATTATTTAGGAGACTGGTAGATACATACATAAATATTGACTTCAACTCTCACTACTGCAGAGAAGAGCTGACGGTCAGAAGATGCTATAAGTGTCAGAAGTTCGGTCATGCTGCTCTGAGATGTAGAAGTTTGTGCCAATTGCGCGGAACATCATAGCACAAATGATTGTAAATCTCAGGTTTCGAAATGCTCGAATTGTTTGCTGGTGAATAATAAGAATGTTTTGCATCCAGCTTCTCATAAAGATTGTCCTGAGCACCTCAAGGCTGTTAAAACTTTCCAGAGGAAGATTAACTACTTATCTGAAATATGAGAATTGCCACCAATTTAAGTATATTTTCGTTTTGTGTTTTGTAGTTCGCATGAGAATCTGGATGTTCTAATTTTAAACGAAACATGGATTTGTAGTAACGAAGTCAATCTGTATAATCTTGATGGTTATAATGCCGTATATAATTGCAGAGATCACGCTCAAGGAGGTGGGACTGCGATTCACATCAAGGAAAGAATAAGGCATAAAGTCCTACTAGTTGATAGTTATTGTAACACTTTAGTTATTTCTCTTGAAAGCGATAGAGGTGTTATCCATATTGGTACTTTCTATAAGGCCCCCGATGAAAATAGTTATGAGCTAATTGAATATTTGGACAGTATATTACAGAATTATGGAAACCTGGGGGTTGTAGCTGAGTCTAATATAGATACTTTGGATAAAAATAGCAATTGCAGCATAAACTATTTAGACATGCTACTTATGAATGGAGCAACAGTAATGAATAACCTTCCAACTAGAATAACTGATAATCGTGCTTCTCTCCTTGATCATGTTGTCTCTACATTAAGCAGGCAGTTGACAACTTTTAGTATTAAATATAATGATTGGCCGGAACTTGACCTTGGAAGGAATTAAAAAATTGTTATCTCCTATGGTTAAGAAGAAAATTTATAGTTTTGATAAAATTAAATTCATTGAATTGGTTAGAAGCAAATGTACGGCCTATAATGATTATATATCTATTTCTGAAATAATAAAAATAATGCAAAATGCAAAAGAAGCAACTACTTCCATCAGAATGATTCGAACTAGGAGTAATAATTGGTTAACTGGTGATATTCTTAGGGAAATTAGGAGGAAGAAAGATTTATCTAATCGACATAAAAATTGCCAGGATGATCCTTTATTGAACCAGAAATACAAAGTACAAAAGAATAGGGTTAACTCTTTGATTAGATCAGCTAGAAAAAATGTATTAAACAATCAGATAAATGCTGCTGAGGGAAATTCTAGAAAAATATGGCAGATTCTAAATAAAGAATTATTCTCCTCTGACAGGACTAAAAATCAAATTTCGGATATTTCTGTTGATTCACTTGGACCCCACTTCGGATCTGTTGGAAAAAAATTAGCGGAAGAACTTGACCAAAGATTCAATCTTTTAAATTTTGATTGAAAGCAAATTCTTTATAACTCTAAGTCTATATTCCTTGAGCGTACCAATACTAAAGAAGTAGTGTTATGCATTAACTCTTTCAAGAACTCTTCGGCTGGTAGTGATGGTATTTCGGCAAAACATTAAAAACTCGTCAGTGATATAATAGCTCCACATGTGGTATCCGACTTTAATAATTTCATATCTAATGGGATCTTTCCTACAGACTTTAAGGATGCTATATTTTTGCCAGTTTTCAAATCAGGCAATGTAAATGACCCTAATAACTGTGCACCTATTAGTTTAACTAGTACTTTGAGTAAGGTATTTGAAAAAATAATTAATAAACGTGTGATTCGCTTTATTGAAGATTCTTTGGGATTTGATATAAATCAATATGGCTTTATTGAGAAAGGTAGCACAACATCTGCTATTACTGATGCCTTACAGTTCATCAAAAACAAACTAGATGTAGGTAAATATGTTGCAGCAATATTTGTTGACCTAGCGAAGGCCTTCGACACTGTTGATCACTCGATTCTGCTTCAATGCTTAAGTGAACTAGGAATAAGAGGCACTCCTTTGAAATTGTTTGAAAGCTTCCTGAAGGACAGAACAATTGCTGTTTGCTTGAATGAGAAAATGAGTGATAAATATAAAATCAACATAGGCGTTCCGCAGGGTTCCATATTGGGTCCAACTTTATTTATTTTATACATTTATAATATTTATTTTTCTAATTTGAAGGGCAAATATATTGTCTATGCGGATGATACATTGCTATTATATTCGGATTTCTCTCCTAGTGCATAAGAACGAAAAGTAAATGACGATTTAAAGGAGTACGGGTCATGGTTGTTAGGGAATAAGTTAACTATAAACATTAAAAAGTCCAAGTTTATGCTATTAAAATGTTCGATGAAAGTATTGAGCGTGTAGTATCTTGGAAATACCTATGTCTTATCATAGATGATAGATTGTCATGGACTCAACAGATTAGTAGTCTGAAATCGAAATTGGTTTTTTGGATTAGGGTATTTAGGTGTAAAAATTATTTAGATATTGGTCTCAAAAACTTAATTTATAATGCTCATGTTTTGCCTTTGATTACTTATGGCATTATGAATTGGTGTCATACTTCGGAATCGAACATTGATTCAATTCATAGAATGCTGAATAAGATTGTCAAGGCTATGCATGGCTTGGATAGACTGACCCCTAGTATTACCCTTTATCCTTTAACGAGGAAATTTAGTATCAGGCAGATGATATATATGGAAAAAGCTAAATTTATTTTCAGAATACTTACTTCTGAAATGAAATCGGGTGTCCAGCTAATCAAACACTGTGACATTCATTCTTATAGTACCAGATATATATATATATATATATATATATATATATATATATATATATATAATATATATATATATATATATAATTTATATATATATATATATATATATATATATATATATATATATATATATATATATCTATATATATATAATTTTCTTTATTAGAATGTATGCGGTACAGAGGCCTTATAATATAGTAGGTGTTCTGACAAAGTCATTTCACCATCGTTTGAACATTAGTTAAAACTATGCATATTATCGTATTTCTATGTGGTTATTACAATTAGCTAGAGGAAAATTTAAGCAAAAACCTCTACTGAACTTATACTAGCTTAACATAACTTAACTTTCTACTTATAACTAGCTAAAATCTATGAGGCTAGGTTACGGCCAAAAGATAGGTGGTAGCAACTGCTGATTTTCAATTCGCCAGGGCATGTATTAGTGGATTGGGCGAGTCTTTTGCTTTCGCGATTAATTTGTCACGGCGCGATGCAGCGAGCTTACGAATTGGACTAACGCCAGCAAGGCTGTGTAGCTTTTCAGAAGAGAAGTAAAACGGTTTATTAAGTACCATTTTCAGGTATCTATTTTGGGTGATCTGAAGCTTTGTTACTAGATATTTAGCACATTGGATCCAGGTAGGTGAGCCGTATACGATGATCGGTTGGATTGCCATTTTGACAATGAGGACTTTGTTTCTGGTGTTGAGACGTGAATTACGATTAGGAAAGTGGTAAAGCGAAAGCACGGCCTTAAACGCTTTGGAGCTTATATGCTCAATATGTTTTCTGAAGGTTAGTTTTGTATCGAATATAAGTCCAAGATATTTAAGATCCTCGCTCCAAGGAATAGTTTGCCCTAAAAAATTTATTGGTCGCTTGGGTAGGTGAGCAGGCTTACGCTTCCTGGTGAAGTATATTGACTTCGTTTTTGCAACATTTATTTTAATTTTCCATCTATGGTAGTATTGATAAGTAAGTTCTGACGCCGTTTCAAGGCTGGAAATAATGGAAGTTGGATCTGCGCCTATACTGTATATGCAAATGTCGTCTGCGAAAGCTGCAACTTGGCAGTTTGGTGAAGAAGGGAAGTCAGACGTATAGGTGTTATATAGAGATGGGCTTAGGCAGGAGCCTTGCGGAACACCGGCAGATATACTTTTTACTGGGGAAATGCTTTCCCCTACTTTGACCTGGAACTTCCTATCAGTTAAAAATGATTGTAAAAGATTCAACAAGTATGGGGGTGTATTATATTTCTAAAGTTTGTAGACCAGAGCATCATGCCAGACTGTATCAAAGGCTTTTTCTATGTCCAGTGTCACCAAACCTACAGACAATTTATTGTAAATCGCTGCTTTGACGTCCTTTGTAACACGGAGGAGCTGATGCTCAGTCGAATGTCTGTTTTTTAAGCCGAATTGGAAATCAGGTAAGATATTATTGTTAGCCATTAAATTATTTAATCTTTTCAGGACTATTCTTTCAAAGAGCTTACCTAATCCTGGTAGTAAGCTAATGGGCCTGTAGTTGTCAGGGGAGTGCGGATCTCTTCGAGGCTTCGGGATAGGTATGCCTAAGGCATGCGTTGAATAGGTGGCATAAGAATACTATTCCTTTTTTGGGTAAATTTTTAGGTACTATATTCGGTAGGCCATCGATACCTGGTGCTTTACCGTTTTTAACTTTTTTGAGTAAACTTATTAACTCCCTAGTTTTTATTAATGCACCAGGAGGTAAAGATGTTTGTTTAGGTTGATGTTCCAAAGCTCTGGCCACCGTCATTTCTGCTAAATTGTTGCAGAACCGATTGGAGATATTATGGAACTGCTTAAATTTATCTGCAAGTATATCTGCTTTTCCTTGATTAGAGTAAATATGCTCTTCGTTGTTATTTGTAATCGAATATGGTAACGCATGATACTTTCGCTTAAAAATTCTATTTAAAAACCAGACTTTCCGCGAGTTGCAGTCTAGATTTGATAGCATGTTGTTCCATCGGAGATTCAGGAGCTCCTTAATTTTATTCTTAATTGCTAGAGTGAGGGTATTAGCTCCAATTTTGAGAGACCTAATGCGGGTTTTTTGCCATTTACGCCGCAAAGAATTACGCTTTCTTATTAGCTTTTAGGTTTCTTCACCAAATTCTATTAAATTATAGGAAGCTTTTGATTTATCTTAAGTTGTCGTTTGCTCGAACTAAAAGAAAGCATAGCGACCCTGTTAAATTAGCAATGGAAGTATATAACTCATTACCAACTGAGTTAAAAAAAGGTTAAAGTCTTTCTAATATTTAAGAAGCTACTAGGAAACACACTGTTGAGGTTTAGAGAATCTGAGAAGTCATGTTTTGCGATCCTGATTAAATTTAATTTATGTTGTTTTTTTGTTTTTCTTCTTTGTTTTTTTTTTTATTTAAAAAGCTTTAAGATTTTGAACATTAAATAACTTCCCTTACACCAGCAGCCTTTAGTTACTGACTGGGAAGTTGCAAAATTTGATAGAAGAGTAAAATTGTTGGAAAATTTTGAAATTAATACGAAAAGTGCTTCTTCTTTTTCTTTTTTGTTCTTGTTTTTAGTTACTAACGTCACATATCCTCTAACTGGTTATATGTGTGTGCTATCCTACAATCCAATAGTTAGATTATGTGTCTTGATCATTGTTAATAATAATATTACTAACAAAATTAAACAAGTTGGGTAGACAGACCTATGCTCGTGTCAGAAGGGTTTTGTACTCAACTTACATAATGCAGTAATCGGCAACGAATAAAATCAAGAAACACGTCATGTTCGAGGATCATACTATTATTAACAAAGTTGAAAGAATTTTGACTTCTGAGGTATTTGTTAAAGTTATACCCATAAATATCTCGCTTGAAAATTTTTTCACATTTTTTAGATCACGGATGTCCATTCGCGAGGGAGGAAACCCATTTTTCATGTATTTCCACCCGCCTGTGCCCCCACTGAAGCAAAAACGGTCAGTTTAAGAACTGTTTTGAAAAGCTCTCATAGAGAACTTTCATTTGATACTCATATCGGCTACCTTTCATGAAATTTTTTTCAGGGGCCACTTTTCTATACTGTAATCATCGATTCATGGCCTATTTTTTCGAATCCTAGAATGGTTACAAAGCCCTTTTGCTAGGAGCTCTCTCCTGCCTCTTCGACTTGTTTCAATTGTATGTACTCATCCTCATGATACCTATCATTCCTGCAATTTTCATGCAAATCCTAGCAAAACTGTAGTGTCTAAGTCGGTAAAAAGCGCATATGGCTCCATAGCCATATGTTTCCATAGTAATACAGGCGACATTGTTCCATAGTAATACAGGAAAATTCAAATCGCTATAACTTCGTTAAATACTATTCGATCTTTATGAAACTTTCAGAAAAGTTTAATCTTATAGTCATCTGTTTGCTGAATTTGATTGAATTTAAGGGCACCCTTTAGATTTTATTCAAGAAAACATAAAATCGATAAATCATACTATTACTAACAAAGTTGAGTGAATTTCGACTTCTCATGTATTTGTTTTTGTTGTACTCATTAAGGCCTACATTCATGTTTTTCAGATTTTTCGGATGGAAGGTGTCCAATCGCGAGGGGGGGGGGGGGGGTACGCGAAAAGTTCGTACATTTTCCCTTCCCCTGCCCCCCTCGGTACTCATAAGGCAATTTTAAGACTTGTTTTGAAAAGATCTCATTGGACCTTTCCAATGACACCCTACTCGACTTCCAATGGTGAAATTTTTTTTTTGAGGGGTCACCTCCCTATATGGGGAGACCCCCCTTAAACCCCTTTGGAAAATTTTTCCACCCTTGAACTTTCAAGAAGTCATCACTTCTGACCTTTCCACAAAGTTTCATGGCTGTAGCCTCTATAGTTTCGGAGAAAAAGTGCTGTGACATACAGACGGACGGACGGACGGACAGACGGACACAGGTCGTGAATGCCCTAAAAATGTATAAAAATGAAAAAAAAAATTAATAATTAATTTGAATATTTGTGTCGTGAGTGTGGTTATGGTACCAATCCACATCCTTTCTCCTTTCGGAATATGATGAAAGAGGATATGAAAAAGATATTGGATCGTAGTAGTCTTTGCGTATACACGTCTTTTAAATCGCTCCTGTCAAAAGTTTTAAAAAATTTAATTAATTTTTTAAAAACATTAGTCCGAAGTTAATTTTTATCGGAAAAAATCGTATATTGTCGAAGTTATCGACTCAGGAAATTTCTATCGAATATTTTTACTTCGATTGGTAACGAAAAACAAATTCACAAAGAAAATTTCGCCACTGGTATGGAGGAGCCCGACGGCTTCCCACCGTTGGGGCAACCTGGGGAAACGACGAATACGAAACTGGCGACAATCACCAAAAGAAAACATAACGAAGAAAACTCCGTAGATGTAGGGTGCAAGCTGCAAATAATAGCGGACAACCAACAAATGGCCAAATTGCGGAAAGAAAATGATGAACTAAGGCAAGAGATACAGTCTCTCAAGGATCTTTTCAAGAAAGGGATGAAGCCTCGAAAGACGCAGCCACAAAATCAATGGCAACAGGTAACAAAGCCGAAGAAAAGTGCAAAGCAAGTAAATCCAGAGGAAGTTCTAAGTGCTGGTGGCACCAACGAGAGCCAAAATTATTTTGCAGCGCTGGAGGGATTAACCGAAGATATGGAAGTCGAAGAAAACATCGGAGGTAATTTTAATCAAGATAATGACGTTAATTTTATTCAATATTTAAAGAACAAAAATAAGGAGAAAAATTCAGCCCGCAGTTCTGCTGGTTCCTTTGAAAAAGCTTCCAACAAGACAGAAAAAGTTCCGCCAATCAACGTGTTCGGACAAACCGGGAAAGATATGGTTCGGCTATTGGCAGCCGAAAATAAGCTGGCCAATTTCGAAATCAAAAGAGTTAACGCCGTAAAATTAAGTATAAGGACGAAATCACTGGTGATTTCAAGTCAGCCAAAGATGCGCTGATTTCTGGGGAGGTTCCACACTTCACCTATACCCCGAAAAGTGAAAAAAATCAGACCTTCTTGTTGACGGGTTTGGACAGCGGAGAGGATACGGTCGATCTTCTTCAGGTGCTCAAGGAGGCTGCACCAGGTATTGATTTTGTTTCAGTCAAAGCCTTTGCGACAAGAAGTTCGACCATAGAAAGGAAGAATTTACCACTTTACCTGGTACAAATTGCAAATAAGAGCAGTCCAAGTGCCCTTCAACAAATAAGGTACTTGAATTTCAGAGTGGTGAGGTGGGAACGCCTCCAGAAAAGAGAAGTCAACCAGTGTTACCGGTGTCAAAGGTTTGGACATTCGGCTGCCAATTGTGCCATGCACTATCGTTGCGTTAAATGCAAAGACGTTCATGCTCCCGGTGAGTGCAAATTGGCTCAGACGGAGCCTAAAGAAAAATTATACTGCGTTAACTGCGGTGCTCCCGATATCAAGATGCAAAAGTTAAATTTGCTCCAAAGCAAACACAAGTACACCGTAATATCAGACCTTCCAACTTCGTCAAGCCCGGAGTATCATTTGCACTCGCCGCTAGAGGACCAGCAGAAAATGCTGGAAATAATGTAAATAATGTAAGTGGCAATAATGAGCTGCTTCTCAAAATTTACCAGCAACTTAATTCTTTATCGGAGAGAATCGACAAACAATATTCAAAAACATGTTGAACATGTTGAACAATTCATATTTCCCAAATGAGTGGAAAAAGGTTAAGGTATTTCTAATCTTGAAGAAAGGAAAAGAATCTTCATGCCCTAAAAGCTATCGCCCAATCAGCTTGCTGCCTAACATCAGCAAGGTGTTTGAAGTGATACTCAACAGAGCATTAAACGCTCACATTGAGAAATATGAGTTGATGCCGAATTGCCAATTTGATTTTCGTGCCAGGCATAATGAAAGTAACCTCAGACATCTGTTGGAAACTAAACAACAAAGAATGTGTTGGAGCATGTCTCATTGATATAGAGAAAGCCTTCGATACGGTGTGGTTAGATGGACTAGTTTTCAAGCTTCTTCAGGACAGGTTCCCCAGACACCTTGTCGCCATGATGTGTAATATGTTATACGGGAAATCATTTGTTGTAACTGATGGAAATCTGACAACAATGCGTGAATTCAAGGTCTTGAATGGTCTACAGCAGGGAATAGTTACTGCGCCCCTGCTTTTCTCAATATTCATTCGCAAGCTATTGAACAGCTTTGATTTTAATGTCTCGCCAACGCGATCATTGGTAGCGTTTGCTGATGATCTGATCATCTATACGGCAGACCGAAAAGCTACAATAGCTCAGAGCAATCTTCAAAAAATGTTCAATGATGTGCAGCTCTACACCGACAATTAGCGAATGAAAATCAATGCACAGAAGTGCGAAACAATTTTGTTTTGGACAAGGCTGCAGGGGGCCAGTCAAGACCTGAAACGTAATTGGAAGGATTTCCACATTATGGCTGGTGAGGGTAGTTCAGAACGGGTTCCACATAAATCCTGTGTTCGATACCTCGGTGTTCATCTCGATCAGTATCTGTACTATACTGAAGATGTCAAAATCATGCTCAGTAAAGCACTAAAAGTAGTCATGGCCCTTCGACGACTCTTTCATTCCAGATACATTGATCAAAAAGTCAAAGTTATTTGTTACAAGACCCTGGTTAGGCCAGTTTTGACATACGGATGCCAGATCTGGCACAACCAGAGTGCTAGTATAATGGAAAGATTAAGAGTTTTCGAAAGGAAATGTCTTCGTGCGTGTACTGGTTTGTACAGAAAGCCTGAGACGGATTGGAAGCACTATATATCGAATAGAAAAATTTATCAAACCGCTCAAGTGACAAGAGTCGATATCTTCATATTGAAACTTCTTCAGAATCATATCGCAAGATCTGAAACTGTGAGTGAAAACCCTTGGATTTCACAGCCGTTCCACCCTACAGACGGGTATATTGTGACTTGCCTCACTACTGGCTTCGTTCCTCCAGAAGCATTCGTTTATTTGGACATGAATCGATATGTTTTTGATTCTGACGGCGTCCCAATCATATATCACATATACCGACGGGCCACCGATAAGAAGATAAAATATCCTCCGAATCTGAGTTCACGAGACCAACAATTCCAATGGAGATACTCATTTGCTAGATTCGTTGAGGCTGGTCGAGCTGAGATGAAACAATCTAGGTATTAGTGGCTGAATGACAATGTCTAAATTATTCGTGTTTATTTTCTGTTTTTGTGCTTTTTCTCGTTACTTAGTTTTTTAGATTCATCTCATTATTGCTACATCTAGTATTGTTGTTTATTTGTATTATAAATTAGGTATAGGTTTCAATATAAGGTAACGTTTTTTTTTTTTTTTTGTTGATTGAACTTATTTAGAATTAGGGTGTAACATATTAGGTATAGGATATAAGTTCATTGTTGTGTTAGTAGTATAAGTAATTTTTGAATAATGCTGGTTGGTTTTTTTTCTACTTTTTCCAATTGAATCAAAAAATATCTAATAATCTTAATTAATTTAAATTTGCAAGTGTATTTTTTTCATTAAATGTGTTTAACTGATAACGTATAAATTTAGAGAGCCATTCGGGCCATTAAGTTTTTTATAGTTTTATTGTTTGGAATATGCTTTATGTTCTTTTAAAAATTTATAACGATTGGTATTAAATAAAGCGCTTTTGACTTTGACTTTGATATGAAAAAGATGAAATGAATAAGTGTATTACTGGTTCTTTCTGAAGAAGTTCAGTATCCAATCTGATTCCACTGTTCACTGTAACACAGTAATTTGCACTCCAATTTATTGTTGAAATTACAAGAGCAAGATGCGCTTGAACTCACGTTACGACAGGAAACGAACGCGATATTATGCAACGAAACAAATGCATATCGACAAGCTTTACATGCGCCCGGCTTGCTGCAAAAGAATACATGCACCTTTCCGCCAAGCAAACTGCAAGTGCCTACTGTCCAGACATCGTCCACCAAAACCATATGTCATCTCGTCGTAAAGTATCGATAAAATTTCCGTTATAAAAGCTGCGAAAACAGAAACGGAAGTCCAAAAGTGTGCCCAACTTCCGAAGTTGCCGAAACAGACATCTGTTGCATCACTAGTTATCGGTACTCATATTTTGTGTCAACTTCAACATTTACTGACAAATATTATCTGCAATTCACTCCTACCAACCTATTTCGCTCCTTGTTCCATCAGTAACTAAATCTTACTCAAATAGTTCAGATATTCCCACAATAACTAGATAAGCATTCATTGCCTCGAATATAAAACATATTTCTAGGAAAACTTCAAACCTTCAAACTTCCATTAATAATACTTCAGGTCACCGGCGATCTCGCCAGCACTCCACATTAATGAGGGAAATTAATACTTTAATTTACATTTTATAATATACATAATATTCTAAATGCTATTGTTTGTCACGAACACTAATTCCTTCAAGCGATACTTTTTCCAATGAAAAGTTCTAAAGCATCACTCATCCCTTTGCTATAAGCAACAGGAAATCCTTTTGTGAATAAATCATGAAAGTTCTTTTTGTCCTCAACAAACGACTCTTAATTCATTGTTACTAAATTTTAATTATGTTCCAGTTTGCGAAAATATTGTTACTTAACCTTTTATTGAAACGGGTACAAGCCAAGTGAATAATAGCAATGAAAAACTAGGAAGGATTAATTATTGTTTTTGAAAGTTTCTCGTTGGAATTCGAAGAAAGAAAACGGAGTAGCAAATTTTTAATCAGCATTGTTGGTTTTTTGTAGAATAACAAAACAAATGAAAAAGGGTTTGATGAAAAGTTGAAACCATTTAACGCACTGACCTATATCGGATCAATAGAATTGAATGGGGATCGGAAATAGGTTTTCCGACTGTAATTGAATTGGTAGTTACTATCCGGGAAATGAAGTGAAGAAGAAACAATTTTTCCAAGAATCATCATGACTTCAATGCAATGAGTTGATACTTTCCTGGCTATTCTTTTGACTTTCTTGTTGTATTCTGGAGAATGATATATTCGTGATGAGATAAAAGTTTGGCCTACGAGTTATTTTTAGGGCTTCATACTACTTACAAAAGCCTATTGAAATCGGGTTTGCCTTCCCGTCTGTTTGTCTGTCTATCCGTCCGTCTGTGTGCCACAGCAGTTTTTCTTCGAAACTATGTATAGCAGCCGCAAACATCAAAGTTGGTTGATAGATCAAAGGTAATGACAGTTTGAATATTATCAAATATTTTTTCAAGAATTTGTGGGTATCACACAATACAATACAAGCATCGTCACTGTATATAACTTTATCTAACTTAAAACTAACAATAATCACGTATCGGCATGTACACGGTCGGAATTGCGGGTTGCTTAGATCGAATGGCGTCATCAACTGGCTGTTGCTTCTCAACTCATGCGTTGTTGTCTAATTCTCTTTTGAGCGTTGCATCATCTCTGGCGGTGAGTCCATAATACCAAAACCTTGTAGCGGCGAGCTGCTGCGTCCCCACAGTACTCCGTCCTGAGTCTTGTTGTTCACAATATGACGTTTAGCCGGTAAATATATGCGCGCGTTACTTGGTGATGGCCGATTAATTGGTATCCAGGGCTTGGGCGATTGCGGTACGGGGGACCGGAATTAACAGTTTGGAGGCTGCGAAGTGGTCGCTGCTCCACTGGGTTGGCTAATTTCGGGGTAGCTGTTTGTCTTTGGGACTTCTTCGAGGAACGTGGGCTTCAATCGCTCGGTGGAGACGTTTATTGAGCACCCGTTTACGTCAATTTTGTAAAGTACTTCTGATAATCGATTTAGTACTTTATGATGGCCGGTAAATGGTTGTGATAGAGCTCTGCGTACGACATCTACTCGAAAGAAGGTGTGAGCAATTACTTAATTTTTTGTTGCGGAACGTTGGTGAATCGCTGTAGTTGGATGTTGGCGTGGATCGAAGTTCTTGCATCGTTTGACGGAGATCATTTAAAAACGTGTGAGGACTTATCGTTTCGTAGCTGGGTATGAAAAATTCACCTCGAAGCGTAAGCGTTGTAACGTATACCATTTCTGCCGAGAAAGCACCAATGTCTTCTTTCACTGTGTTTCTAAGGCCCAAAAACACTGTCGGAAGTACGTCAACCCAGACTGAGTTCTTTTTATGGCACATGATAGCTTGTTGCAAGGATCGATGCCATCGTTCAATCGCCCCATTAGACGAGGGGTGGCATGGTGATGTTCTGGTGCATTCGCAATCGATGAGGCTAGCTAAAGCTGTGAAAAATAATGACTCATACTGTGCGCCTTGGTCCGTAGTTACAGTCTGTGGGGCTTCAAACTGTGCCATCCAATTGTTGAAAAACGCTTTTGCGAGTGATTTGGCCATTTGATCGCTAAGCGGAACTGCCTCGGGCCAACGTGAAAATCGATCCATAATAGTGAGGGCGTATTTGAGTCCTTGGCAAGGAGTAAGTGGTCCTACTACGCCAAGGTGGACGTGCTGCAACCTTTCAGCTGGAGCTGCAAGGTGCTGAGGTGAATTTCTTTGATGTCGGCCTACTTTGGAGCGCTGGCAAGGGATGCAGTTTCGTGCCCATTGGTGTGTATCTTTTCGCATGCAGGGCCAGACAAAACTTCGGGAAACAGCTTTGTATGTGGCGCGGCCACTAGGGTGTGATTGCTGATGGAACGCATCGAATATCCTTTTTCGCAGGGAAACTGGTACGAAAGGGCGAGTTCTACCTGTCGATGTACCGCAGTATAGCTTAGATCCACCATTGAAGGCGATGAGTTTTAATTGAAGAAATGACGTGCTGTTCCTCAATAGGGCTTTGAGTTCTTCGTCTGAGTTTTGATTATGTATTAATTTGTCAACTCCAACGGACACGGGCATTGTTATGGTCCCGAGGCGTGACAAGACGTCTGCATTACAGTTTTTACTACCAGCGATGTATATAATGTCCGTTGAGAACTGAGATATGAAGCTTAAATGGCGGAGCTTAATTTAATCTCCTTTTAGGGTGATACAATCTTTCCAACGCCTTTCCAAAATTTCTATACCATGTTTATGGAAGGATTTATCCTTTGCTTCAAAAGAGGCTTCAGTTTCGGCAATGACCTCCTCGTTTGAGCCAATTTTTTTTCCCTGGAGCATTTTTTTGAGTTCAGCAAAGAGCCAGTAGTCGCTGGGGACTAAATCTGGTGAATACGGGGGGTAGGGAAGCAAATCAAAGCCCAATTCGTTCTATGTTGTGATTGTTTTCATGGACTTGTGGCATGGTGCAATCGCGGCACCTACTTGGAAAAAACCTTTTTCACGCTCAATTTTTCATGAAAGATTGTAAATACGCTTCCAGATGATATTTGTGTCATTTTTGCAATCTCACGGACCTTGACTTTGCATTTTTTAAACAAATTACAAAGTGACTTTACTCTAATCTCCATAACTCTGCTGTCTGTGGTCCGATCGATGTGAAATTTTTACACGTTTCATGTAAAGGTTCGCACTCTGTGGTAACGTGGCCAGTTTGGTACTACTAGTACCATCTCTAAGATAGTCTCGGGACTTATTGAACGATGTGATATATTATGAAGTTGGTGCCTTCTAGCGCATGGTGAAAATGACAAATACTGCTGTAAATGGCTTTTCTGGGGTTGATAGTTTTCTTTTATAGAAAGCCAATGGTCATTTTTGCATTATTCCAGGACCGCCCCAATCGCGTTGTCAGATGCGTCTGATACCAGCCTCTTAGGTTTTCCTTGCTGATAGTGTACGAGTAAAGCTGCATCTGCCAAACAGTTCTTGCAGTCCACGAATGCTTTGTTGGTTTCTGGGGTCTATCGAATCGGTCGCTTATTACTGTTTTTAGTCTGCGACAAAATTTTAAATAGGGGGGCTTGAATTTGCTCTGCGTTTTTCACGAAACGTCGATAGAAGTTTAATGTTCCCAAAAACATTCGAAGTTGCAGTACGTTTACGAGTTTCGGGTATGTGCGGATTGCGGTTACTCAGGACGGGGGTGGTGAGATTCCTTTCTCGTTTATTATATGTCCTAGACACTCGATGCTTGGTACGCCAAAAACACACTTTTCAGGATTTAAAACGATTCCGTACTTGCTTATTCTTTCGAAAATTAAGCGAAGATGTTGTAAGTGTTGCTCTTGTGAGTCAAACACCACAAGAATGTTATCTACATAGCACGTGCGAAACTGTGTATTTCTTGAAACTTCGTCTATAAGTTTTTGGAAAGACTGTGCCGCGTCCGCCACCCAAATGTCATTGCCGTAAGCTCATATAATTTAAATGGTGTTGCTACGGCAGTTTTCAGGACGTCTCCTTTGGCGATGGGGATTTGGTGAAATGATTTCAATAAATCTATTTTTGAGAAAATTACCTTGTTAGCTGCGATAGCAATGCGATGTTTTGCATTGCGTACCGATCGGGTTGAGTTTTTGAGTTCAACCGACGATAATTGCCACATGGGTGCTACGTACCATCCTTCTTTAGTGCTAAGTGAAGTGACCGATGGGTTACTGGAAGGATGACAAAACCTGTTTTGATTAAGTAGACCTTGCTATTTTTAAATTTTTGGGAGTAAGCATACGCGGACAATCGGCTACGGGTGGTCCAGTTGTGACTATGTGGTGCTGAAGTTGCCCGAAATTAGTTGAAAATGAATTGGACCGTAGAATTCATAGAACGCCGATTTTTTCTCAGGGAGAGTTCGAGAAAAGGCTTCGCAAAGAATGAGTGAAAATTGGTGTAGAGTACTTGCAAAACATCATCTCCAGTATACCAAACCGTTTAAAATGTGTTATTGAAAAAAAAAAACATGAAAAAATACTAATTTAAAAAAAATTTCGTTTGTTTTTACAATTTAGCCTATGTGCGGATTTTTTGAGAGGTGAAATTTTTTGTTTCTTTTACGAAATTTCCTGTTGTTTTTTTGTGGCTTATAAAATGAGAAAGATGGAAGATTTCTTACTTGTATGGATCTTTTTGGAAGTCACTATATATATATATATATATATATATATATATATATATATATATATATATATATATATATATATATATATATATATATATATATATATATATATATATATATATATATATATATATATATCTTCTTCTTCGTAGCACTACAGCCCCTCTCGTGCGTTCACTTCCTCCAAATAGCGCCTCCAACTGTCTCGGTCCATTGATCGCGACCTTCAGTTTTGAAATCCGAGCAGCGATTCCCCACTGGCCTCCGGTCTTCAGTTCTCCCAACGAATGCCTTTTCGCGTACCCTTTGTTCGTCCATACGGTTCATGTTTCCAGCCCATTTCAGCTTGCGCTGTCTTACAGCCGTTGAGACCTCCGGCACATCAAAAATTTCATACAGCTCACGGTTGTATCGAATTCGTCATTAGTCCCCATCTAGCTTCACTCTAATTATTCGCTTGAGGGCCCGTCGCACAAAGGCGTTCAATATATTCGAATATTTGAGTTAGGGTCCATGTTTCACATCCATAGCATAGCTCAGATCTTATCACAGATTTGTATACTTTGAGCTTTGATTTTCTGTGTATGCAGCTGGTTTTACTAAATATTTTACTGCCCCTTTTTTTAAACTTTACAAACTCACGGACAAATGAAAAACCCGTCTAGTTAGTTCAGCGGTTGTATTTCGAATCCTCATCTGTCAGTTTCTTCTCCGTCTCTTCTTCTTTCTTTTTTGTAATGCTGTTCAATTCAATTCGCATTACAGCTGTAGAATGGTTCATGCACTGGTTAATAGTTCTTATATACGCATTAGCTAGTGGTTTTTATACAAACTAACTTTTCATTACAGCTCAGCTAACCTGACTAGTTAGTCGACCTCGACTAATTGTCAAAATACGAAAGGCAAATCTGAAGTGACAGTTCGGGTTTTCTCTCTCTTTTCTAAGGTTACAATATGAAAAGCAAATTTAAAGTGACAATTCGGTCTCAAAACTCTTTGTGTTGCTTTGTGATTCTGTAGTTTGTGGTCTAGATCCTTGCGAAAGCCACCTTCGTATTCGCGAGGATTCTAAAATTCCATCATAAGGCAACTGAGTCTGTTGACAATTTTCGATATCTTTAATAACTTACCGGTCATTTGGTAATATTTGGTGTATAATGTGCGGTCGGCGGTACTTAGGGACTAGTTTTTAATTCGTGCCAACAATGGTGTTCACGTTACGAATGACGACATATTTTTCTACATTATAAGTTTGGAGCGAATCGTTGTGTTTTTGGAAGTACTGGAGGTTGTAGTCCTGTGACTTCTGAATGGCGGAGGCAGCGCGTGTCCTGAGATCATCTAGGTTGCAATCTAAGCTCGCATCTGTCTTTTCAGTTAATTCGTCCACAATTTTACCTCTATGCTCTATTCCAAACAGGAGTCTATTAGGAGACTGTTTAGTGGTACTGTGGATGGTATTTTTAATGCCATACTCAATCTGGGACAAAAGGTTAGGCCAATCGGCATGATTAATGGGCTCACTTAGTTTGGCAAGCATAGATTTAAAAACTCTTATTTACCCTTTCCACTTGCCCGTTGGCTTGTGGAGAGGTGGTAGCAACTTTCACATAATTGTCATGTACTCGTATGTGCTAAAATCCAAAGAAGTAAAACAAGTTCCTCAGTCAGTTATTATGCGTCTGGGACGACTGTAATAACGAAAGTGTTTATCAAGGCTGTTGATAACTTCTTGTGTACTTATCAAGTTAACTGGATATAGTTTAACATATTTAGTGGATCCATCTACAACTAACAATATGTGTTTTTTCTTGGTATTGATAGTAGATAAATGCCCGAAGGGGTCCAAGTGTACAGTATCAAATTGTATTGGCTCCTTTGGTATGTTATAGAGATTATGTTAATTGAAATGATGCGGTTGCGAGTACATAATACATTTAACGCAGTTTCTTATGAATTTGGCGATTTTTCCTTTCAGGGTCAGAAACCAATAGTGTTTTTACAGTTGCTCATAAGTTTTTTCTATTCCTAGGTGACCAACCTTTTCATGCGTCAAATGAATCACATTATTCTTAATTTCTAATTGTACGTACGTTTGCGTTTGTCCGGATTCATTTTTTCTAAAGATGAAAGTAGTTCACGTGGTGTAGTGGTTAGAGCACCCGTAAGCTGAAGGTCTCTGGTTTGAGTTTCATTGGCATCAACGAGATTTAGTTTGAGTGATTTTTCACACGGACTATAAGCCTGTTCAGTTATGATAAGTGCTGGCTTAAAATTAGAACTTATTGCAGCTGGGTGGACGACCACATGGCCAAGGCGTGATAGTGATCATATAACCTTGTGGAGTGCCAATATATTCGATCAATGAGATACTCTACCTATCTCTAAGCGAAGGCCCGAAACAGGCTGTATTGCTACGAAAAAAAGACAAGACCGTACAATAACTGGTAACTTGGGACTTGACATAAGCTTAGTTGTTCGCAAAGTTTTTGGATGCGTTCGTCCCAGTTTTGCGTGACTTGGATCAAAAAGTCTAAGTCGTCACTGCCAACAGTGGCTAATACTTGATCAGTTATATCAGTTGTTTTTCCGGATGGTGCGTCTGCGGGGATGCTAGTATTCTCATTAGAGTCTTGCACGTAATTATTGATACCAAGAGCAGGATACATGAAAGGGTCGTTAGTGCTGGCATGAGGGACAGCGGACATAAGGACAGGACAGCGAGGGGCATTAGTACTAGCTTTGGTTGATTCGGGGTAGTGGTCTAAGGATAGGTCAAGTTGAGCGTGATTAAGGGCGCAAGTGACGCACCGAAGATCCGTCAATATTTTTGCATAAGAAATAGTAGCTCTAGAATCAGTACCAGTTGTTGGTTTGTCATTTGAAGAAGGGCAAGAAGTGTAGCATCGGCTCAATGCGTCTACATGACCCACGGATACTCTGCTTCGGTGCTGCATTGTGTAATTATAATTCTTAAGCTTGAGCCTCATCTCGCAATTCTTGGATTCACATATCTTTTGTTAAGGGTGAGCGTCAGAGAGTTGCAATCTGTTATTATCTTAAAAGCTATGCCTTCTAAATAAACTCGGAAGCGCCTCAGTGCATATATAATGGCCAACGTCTCCAGTTCGAAACTGTGATAGGGAGATTCAGTGGGTGTGGTAGCTTTCGAAAAAAAATATTACAGGGTGGAACTTATTATCAACTTGCCTTTGTAACAATATTGCTCCGTAGCCAGAGGAGCTAGCATCGCAATGAAGTTCAGTTTCTTTTTTATTATCATAAATTGCTAATAATGGAGCAGCGGCTAACTTAGTGCGCAGTTTAATGAAAGCCGTGTTACATTTGTCAGTGAATTCAAAGGCTTCACCTTCGCGGGTGAGGTATAGGGGTGGTTTGGCTGTTTTTGAGAATTATCGGATGAACTTACGAAAATAGGAAAACAATCTTAAGCCGGTCTTAAGTTCCTTCTGATTCCTCGGTATAGGATATTGCTTGATGACTTTTATATGCGCCGCACTTGAACGCACTCCAGAGGCACTGACAGAATACCCAAAATACTCAATCCCTTCTAATGCAAATCTACATTTTCCCAACTTTAACTCAAGGTTCTTTTCGGTAATACGTTTCAAGACTCGACCTAGCAGCTGAAAATGGTCTTCAAGGGATGCGGTTGAGATCAGTATATCGTCCATGTAGACGACAATGGATCCGGACTCGAGTATGTTCTTAAATATTTTGCATATAAAGCGCTGGAATGCAGCAGGAGCATTTTTCATTCCGAAAGGCATCCACAAGTATTCATAGTGAATCCGTTGAGCAGATCTAAAATTGAGAAGAACTTCTTTCCTGCCAAATAATCGACGCAGTCTTCTATAACTGGCAGCGGTAAATTGTCTCGTATGGTTTGTTTGTTTAGCTATTGCAGAAGCGTATGGGGAATTACTGGGTCTAATTATCCCCTTCTTTAGTAGCTCTTCTGTAATCTTCTGAACTTCTGTCCATTCATGGTAAGATTATCTATATGGCGTGCAGTGAAACGGATCGTTATTATTTAGGTGAACTTCCATCTGATAGTGAGGGAGCGCTAAAATGAGATTCATCGGGTTCAAATAGTTTTCGTAAATGGTCTTTCTAAGGGCTTCAGTGTGGTTTTTGCTCAGGGGTATATTTATTTCTACAATTTTTGTGTCATCTGAGGGTAATGTAGTAAGGTCAGAAAAGGTTCTAAAGCTATTTTCGGTCATTAACGGGTGTTCCAGCGTTGTCCGAATTTTTATCAGTATATCTAATGTTGTTAACTTCATAAATGGCTTCCTCAGGAGGCTCGTATTCAACAATGGACTGGCCAATCCTTTATTATTTGCCAGTTTGAAGGCACAGAAATAACTTTTGTCTTTTTCAAACGCTTTATTCTTATGACTATACATCGGGGTATTAATATATTTGAATTCATGAAGCTAAATATTAAATTCCTTTAGCAAATTCCAGCTTAAGATTATGGGTAGTGATGTTGTTTCATCTGGAATCAGTAAAACAGGAATCTTTCTACATTGTCTATGAAATTTACTATAGGCATCGATCGTACCATACGTTTTTATCGTTGCATATCCTAAGCCGCGGAGTCTCGTATCGAAGGTTCGATTGCTAATGAGTGAAGGGACTGCAGATCGTTTCACAAAACTAACTGGACTGCCGGTGTCGAAAAGAGACAAACGTTTTACCATTTCTGTGTATTCTCCCCGCCTATAAGTAAAAGCAACAAGTAAGTAAGTAGAGAGTGCATGCTCCTAGAAGTAAGTATGATTCAGTATTGCAGACTTTTAGACCATCCACGATGAAGTTAACTAATTCGATTACGGTGAGTCGGGCAGGTTTTGCAATTGGTTGAATTTCGAGAACATATCTCTGCCACGTCTCGTTCTTCTCATACCAACTACGGACTTCCAGTTGGCGGTAGACGTCTTGTAGAGCGAACGTTTGACCAAATTCCGCCATCAGTTCAGTTCGGAGGCTTGTATAATCTGCGAAAGGAGTAGTTCTGAGAACGGCTTTCGCAGTTCCTGTGAGGAGACGTCAAAGGCATAACAGCTTAAAGTGATCATCTGTATTGGCGGTTGTCGAAAGATTTTAGAGACACGGGTGGTTTAAGGGACACGGGTGGTGGTTATAAAATCGTAGACAGCAGTTGTTTTTGTTGGTGCAGCAGTTCATTGGCAAAAACAGCGGCTGCGGCGGAGGGCATTATAGGAAAAATCGGGACATCGGTTGTAACAGTGCAATCAGTAACTACAGTTGTCTGAGTAGTCTTCAGGGTGGCATAAGATGGATCAGAAGTGGCTGTTGTGGCAACATCTATCGTGATCAGGGCCGCAGATGGGACGTCAGTAGTGCTAGCGGTTTTTGCAGCCGTAATAGCGAGGTTAGGTTCACGTGTTGTAACCTCAAATTCGGACTCGGGTGAATGATTATCGGCAGGTGTGTTATCTGGTTCCAACGAATCGTCACTTTTAGGGAAACTTACCCCTTCGCCTTGCTCTCGTGTATCGTACAGGAGCCTCAGTTGCGCCACTGTGGCCGTCGATGGCGTATCCATACCGGCCGTGGCGAGTTCCTCCAACAGTTGGTTCTTTGTTAACCGAACCATCACCTTATCAAAAATTTTTTTTGTGTATAACTTTTCGTGGTCACCTCACACCTTAGTTTTAATCGCACCTTTTTTCAAAATTATACAAACTCGTGAACAAATACAAAACCGGTCTAGATAGCTCAGCGGTTGTATGTCAGTTTCTTCTGCATCTCTTCTTCTTTCTATTACCTAATCCTGTACAATTCAATTCGGATTACAGTGGAAAAATCGTTCGTATACTGACTAATAGTTTTTATACAAGCATTAGCTAGTGGTTTTTATACAAACAAAATTTTCATGGCAATAAACTTTTTTATTTGTGAGCTGTATTCTTCGGCGCATTTCGTCTCTTCCATTACCGGTTCTCGTTATTTTGGCACCTAAATACACAAGTCCTATCACATTTTCTGTATTGTATGCGCCAAATGTGATATTTGTGTCATGAGCTTCGTTTTATTTCATTGATTTGTAGTCCTACTACTTGCTTAACGTTCGATTTTCAGGAAGAGCTCTTTCGCAGTTGTTAATGACCGTGACAAAATGTTGATCTCGTCCGTACAGGCTACTAATTGGCTCGACTTGTATGGTAATGCACCTCGTGTATTGACAGGAAGCTTCCAGATGACGTACTCCAGAGCCAAATTGAATAGCAATGGGGGCAACCCATCTCTCTGCTTTAGTCCGATGTTTGTGTCAAAGGCATCGGTGAGTTGGTTATTGATGTGGCCTTGGGAGGTCGTTGACGTCATTGTTATTTTGGTAAGACAGAATAATTTGGCTGGGATGAAATGCAAAACATTATTTGGTACAGTACGTTACAAACAATACTGTCGTATACTTGCTTGAAGTCAAAGAAAATTTGGTAAACGTCTATGTTGAACTCCCAGAATTTTCCACGTACCTGCTTGACAGTGAACGATTGGTCTATTGTCAATCTACCTGCTCTAAAACCACCTTGAACTCTCTAATGATATTGTTGGCGTGTGGTCCAATTTTACTTTATTAGATATTTGAAAATGTTTTGTACGCTGTACAAAGCATTGGTACACCTCTAAAGTTTTCGCACTGTTAGTTGTCACCTTTTATTGTAGATAGGGAATATAGTTTATTGGGTCCACTCTTTCGGCAGATGTTCTTGTTGCCAAATGTGCTGGATGACTTTGTGAATAGTTTTATGAACACTGCAGCTACCATATTTGATGAGCTCCAACGGAATCTCATCGATGTCCGGCGCTTTATTATTCTTTTGGGCTTGGACGATGTAACAAACATCATCCAGATTTAATGGGGCTTACTTTTACTTGTTCTTAAACAGTGTTTGGTTTTCAAAGTGGGGGTCAATAAAATTACTATTTGCTTATGATGACGAGGCTACCTAAGTGAAAATTGCCATCACTTTGTGTTGCAGATCTTGTACCAGCGGTCACAGGTGGACATGAAAACCTTGGGTTAACCTCCATTTCAATTGAACTTTGCGGCGTTATAGATGCAGGCTGAAGAAGTTGATGTTACTGCTGATTCTTGCTATGGTTGTTTTAAGGGATGAGGTCACTCTTGGGAATGAGGTGAAAGCTATTGTCGAGGCCTTTTCGGAATAGATCCCTTGCAGGTATCAACCGCAATACATGAGTCAAAAATCCTTATAGCAGAAGTAGAGCATAAAGTTAGTGATAGTGTAAGTGGACTGTTCGCTGGACCTTCTCTATCATAAGGGGAAGGAGGGCATAATTTGCTGCGAATTTCTTGTAGAATTTTGAATTGCTCTTATAGTACTCTGAGCGTTTCTGATGTTGTCACTACGCGGCCGTCGTTGCAGCGACAGAAAATGTTTTAATTAAATTTCGCCTGAATGTCATAAAAGTATTCAGGGATACTTAGGAGTTTCAAGTGGAAGAAATTTGCACAATATCCGCTACGCTCTGTGAATTTCGCTTTAAATAATATTAAAATTTTCTTTATTTTCTCGCGCAAATCTGAAATTTTCTCAATATATGCCTATTTTTCTTTCTTTATGTTTACTTCTCAACCGTAAAAAAGGTGCTGAAACTGTCTCTTTGGAAGTGCTTTGGTAGATATATCAGCTAGCTGCTAATCCGTAGGAACATTTTCTACCAATATTACCCCACTCTCCACAGTTTCGCGAACTTAGTGATGTTTAATGTCTATATGCTTGGTCCGCTTGTGGAGCTCCGGATTTTTGATTAATCGGATCGCACTTTGATTGTCTATTCGCAGAACTTTCGCAGTTACCGGCAGACACCCGAGATCGTTTAACAATTTTCTCTGCCAAATGGCCTCTTTCGCAGCCGCTGCTGTCGCGACGTACTCAGCCGCCGTTGTGCTGAGTGTGACTAGCTTTTGTCGTTGGGACGACCATGTCACAATCCCGTTCGATAGACAAAACGCATACCCCGTGGTAGATCTACGCATCTCCACGTCACTTGCAAAATCTGAGCCTGAAAACCCCTGTTACTCCGAGTTAGTCCCACCGCTTTTGCACATTATCCCGACTTTCGTTGTTCCGACCAAGTACCGGTATATTCGTTTGACCGCTTGCCAGTGGCTCTCGTGGTGATTCCTAAGAAATTTACTAACTGAATTCACCGAATATGCAATATTCGGCCGCTTCACAACCGCAAGAAAAATTAATGAGCCCACTGCTTCTCGAGACGGTACCGTACTTGAGTTTTCATCGTTGCGATTGTTTGGAACTAGCCGCGCGTTCAAGTCGGCAGGGACGCCTGCCGATTTTGCATCGATCATCTCAAATTTATAGAGAATTTTCTTCACATACGCTTCTTAATGCAAGAACATGGTTTTCTTTACTCAATTTCGTTCTATTCGTACCCCGACAAATAACTTCCCATCCCCGATCGTAATTTTGAATGCGTTACCCAATGATTTGATTACCATCTCGACGGCTTTACTTGTTTTTGCTGCGATGAGGCTGTCATCTACAAAAAGCGCTAAAAACACATCTGCAACGTCTACTCGTCCTTGAAAGATACACTTGTCGGCTTCCGTTTCGTGAAACTGATATTTCTCTAAGAATTCACGAAAGTTTTCGTTCCAGCACCTGGGTGCTTGTTTCAAGCTGTACAAGGACTTGTTCAGTTTACATATGAAATACTTACTTCTTTCTTGACATTGAGTCCTTCCGGGATTTCCATGCAGATCTCTTCCTTCAGCTCGCCGTGAAGAAAAGCTGTTCTGTGTGAGCTCCAAGTCCTGTTCAGCCACCATGGCCAATAGAACTCTCAGGGAGTTGTATCTCACGATTGGCGAGAAGGTCTTCGTGTAGTCGAGTCCCTCTTTTTTTTGAAATCCTCGTGCACAAAGCCTCGCTTTGTACCGGTATACGTCACCTGATGTGTCTCGTATAACCTTGAACACCCATTTCGAATCTCTGGGCTTTTGATCCGTTTTCCTTGGTACGATTGACCAAGTCTTGTTCTGCTCGTGCGCGTCAAACTCTCGGCCCAGTTTTCTACCTCGGCACTATGCATTGCCTCCTGAAATGTGTTTGGCGGATTATATTCAGCGAAGTCGACCTCATACCTTATCGGTCGTCAGATGTTTGCACGATCCCGCAGTTGTCTGTCACTATCCGGTTGTTTTTGATCTTCTTCTCAAGGATCTTCTGGTTGTTCGTTCCTTTCAGGTTCTTCCTGAACTTCCTGGCATTCTACCTTCTGTTGCTGCTTGACAGGTTCTGCCACATCTTCGTTTTCGTCCACAAGAAGAATTTATTCGCATTCTTTTCCTTTTCTGACCCAAGTTGCGACTTTTCGTTGAATGTGACGTCTCTAGATACAGATATTTTCTTGTTCTGTGGATTGTACAAACGGTAATTCATCGAGTTGTTCTGATACCCAACTAAGATCAACTTTGTAGCATTTGGATCTAAATTTTTGCGAAATTGTTTGTCGTTATGCATGTACGTATCCGATCCGAACACTCCAGAATGGGACACATCTGGTGTTTATCCAAATCAGACCTCGTATGGAATTTTCTCCTTATCGGTAGCCAGAACTCGGTTGAGCACGGTCACTGCTGTACCGACTGCTTTCGCCCATAGCGACAGAGGAACTTTCTTTACCGTTATCATCGTTCGGGCACTCTAGATGATCGTTCTATTGTCGCGCTTGGGTTTCCCGTTCTGCTGAGGAGTGTAAGGTGCCGTGTTTACCAGCCTGATACCATGAACCTCGAAATATTACTTCATTTCACGGTTGCAATACTCTCGTCTATTGTCCGGACGTAACACCTTCATCGGCTTGCCGAATTTGTTGTCGATCAACTTTCGTATTCTTGAAAATATAGAAAACACGTGCAATAAGAAGTTCCTTTATGTAAAACAAATAAAGCGTATTTATATATATTCAAAGTTATTTTTCTCTTTGAACGTATCGTCCCTCTGTTCCTTCGATAATCTCAACACTTTATACTATTTTTCTGTTATTTTTCCTTCAATCAATATTCTTGCCTCCTTTGTTCGTATTGCCTGATACCTATTGCGTGACCACCCAATCCGAGCCTTGACCTTAGTACTGAAATCTAGTAATCCTCACCGTCCTGTGTCTTCATTCGCCAGTTGCCTACTATTGCACTGCTGTCAGCATCAATCAAGTCCTCCCATCGCTTCCTCAGTTTTCCAACTGAATGTTTTACTTGTTCTTTACCCTTTAACGTTCTTTTGCGTAGCCGATGCTCTCCCATTTGTTTTACGTAGCCTGCTCATCAGCGCCAGATTTACGCTGAGTGTGGCCAATATGCAGAAATTTGGTGGGGGCCTTCGTAAGGAACGGAAAAAATCATGTTTTTTTCTCTAAGCTTGCTTTTAAGAGATTCATGATAAGTTATCAATTTTAGTGTAAGATATTATTGATATAAAAAATAAAAAATATGATGAATAGTATTTATTAATTTTATTTCACTTTAAAATCCAAAATGTTTACCAAACTATTTAAAATTTTTGTACTATATTTTGGTCGATATTTATCTAGCTGTTATGGATAGTTAATTTGGGAAACTCAACTTCATTTAATAAGAAGAAAAAAAATTAATGATAAATTTGCGTTTATTTTGATTAAAAATTTATCATGAAACATAAGTTGATTCCATGAATTTTTAAAATATTTAAACTTCAATAATAATGTAAAAAAATAGCCTTGAATCTAAATTCTTATGCATCTTTATTATTTGGCAACATTTCGGTTCATATTTGACTGGTACTAGAGGAATACTTTTCGTGCTTTTTTTTTCAGCAAAATCGAAAATAATGTTAACAAATGAAAGTCGTCTTAGTAAATCGCTTTCGATGTTTAAAATAGCTAAACAATTAAGTCGATCTTGACCCATCGCTGCTCACAAATAAGATTTTAGCAATTTTAGTTTTGAGAATGGTCTCTCATGAGTACAGTTGGTTGTCATTAAAACTATACATTCTCAACAATGTTTAAACATTAGGAAAAACCTTTTGTAAGTTTTTTTAAACTGTTAGATTGTACATTTTTGTCTCAAAGCTTATTTTAATTTCTGTTCTTTTGATGTTCTTATGACTTTTGTCTTCATTTTCCTTATTTTCTACTTCATCTTTTTCAATAATAAGCTTTTCGAAAATTCTCTAAACTGAATGAAATCATGAACCAAATTTTCTTCAAGATCATTATGAAACATTTCTAATAATTTGTTGACATGTTGTTGAATTTCCTCGCAAGATAAGTTGTGCAAATTTCTCAGGAATCCAAAGAAGCCATCAGCCACATCATAGGCAACAATCCTTTCATTCAAAGAAGCACTCAATTGATTAATTATAGGTATATAGCTTTCAACTCGGAGTTTTTAGAACTTTCTAGTTCGACATGTTGTGAGTTTTCATAATCGAGGGGGCTCAAACGCACATTTCGTTTGCGTACACGCTTTCTTTTTTGTTCGTTTTCTTCGCATCCACATTTTTTTCTCGTATTTTTCAAAACTTTCTCTTAATGAATTGATGAATGACTTCAAGATTTTCAGAAAAATAATTTATTTGTTAAGATCAATATCAACACTTTACAGTGTAAGACTTGTTTTATTGACCCTTTGTAAAATATCAGTCCAAAAAGTTAAATAAATGCTGGTTTCCAATTTTATCAGATAATTGTACAACCCACGAGTTTCTTCGCAATGTTTCGATAAATCTAAAAAAAATTTCGGTATCCTTCGAATCCCATCTAGTCGTATTGACTCTTTTTGGAGCGATTGCATGGTAAGAAGTACCAGTTGCAAGTTTATTCAATTCTGTTACGAGCAAATCATTTCGCTCAGTTGATCTCGTGAAATATGCATAAATTTTTCTCCCAAAAATCGAAAAAAATTTTTGATTCCAAGTAGCATTCCATAACTGCCGACCAACAAGGTTCAATGAATGAGTGAAACAAGGTATCCGAAGATATAAATTATTTGCTTGCCTCACGAAAGCCTGCAATCCGTTATATTTTCCACTCATGACTGAAGCATTATCGTAAGACTGCCCACGACAATCCTTGATAGATAAAGCATGTTTTTTGTAAAAATGACATCACTGCTTCAAAATGGTCCTTAGCTTCGTGTCCTTGATTTGCCAATAAAATCACAAATCTTTCAACCTGTTTATCATTTTCAACATAACGGAAAGCCAAACATAATTGATCCTTATGATTTTTGTCAGTCGTTCAATCTACTGGAAACGCGTAATACTTTGACACTTTTATATTTTTAATAATAGTACTTAATACTCGTTCACTCATTATATTGGCAAGTACTTCGTAAATGGTAGATGAATGGTAATAAGAAGCTCCACTACCACATTTTATATATTTAAGCAAGTGACTTTTCAGGAAGTCATCGTATTCAGCTAATAATTCAATTATGCCCAAAAATTCCCGGTATTTGATGCACCAATGATTTCGTTGTCTCCTCTTGAAGGCAAGTTTCTTTCTGCTGAAAATTTTATGACGCAAACTTTTTTTTCTCATCGTTAATTTGATTTTTTAAGATTAATCAAATCGATAGCTGAGCTATATCTCGTAAATGTATAAACCGACTCTATAAGATTTTTTGAGTTCTCGGGCTCTTGTAAATGGGCATGGGCATTTTTCCAGTCACGATTTCCGTCGTTATTGAACTGGGACAAAGAATCACTTAGCAACTTACAGTAAAAGCAGCTAAATTTATCATTTGAAGGAGGAAAGCAAAGCCAGGAACGTTTTATCGCAGTTCCATTTTTAACTTTTTTTTCAAACATTGTAATTTTGCATGTTCTGATAACATTGCCATCAGCCTGCAAATAAGATTTTACTTCCAAAATTTTTACTTGATTATTTTGTAAGCTTGAACTTCCAGTTTTGATCCAATAATCAACATATTTTTTCATATTGCCTGGCCACAATGCTACATCATCTTTAGTAAAAAATTAGTCAAATCATTCTCATCTATTATAATATAGTTTTTGACTCAATAACTTCGTCATCGGTATTCATACTTCTTCCATTTGTCATTTCTTTTTCTTGAGGAGAGCCTCCACAAATATATTTGATTAATGCAGTGTCAAGCTTAAAAAAATATGAAACATCTTTTTTAAAAATGGAAACATATTTTAAGATAAAGTTTTACATCAATATCAAATAAATTTACTAATTAAAATCAATATATTTTTTATGTAGAAGAACAATTTTTTCATCTGGCTTTTTCATTTATTAAACCAAACATACTGAGCTTAAATATGTGAAAATTTCAAATTTTCTTCAGCAAGAAAATTCACTGCTTTCAAAGCTCGAGGGTCGGTTATGCCTCACTGTCCTTCGGCCAGGTCAGCGCATTTATGGTTAGATATCATCAATTAAATACTATAAGGATTTTTATAGTGCCTCAAATATCTCCCTCAAATGTCTGCTAGCTTTCGGACTATAATAAACTTCCACGAAATCATTATCTACCTTATTTGCCGTCTGGCAGCATACTGTGGAGAGCAATATTTGCAACGAATATCTGGCAAGTTGTAGCAATATGTGCTCAAATGTGTTTTTAAAGTCTTCAAACAATTGTTCAAATGTTCGAAGCTATGTCTGGTGCTGGCTTTAGATATAGTTATTTTTCAAGTTTCTATTAAATGGCAACCATTAAAACTGTTAACCCTAAATTTGAACGGAACTCACCTGCTGTTTATCATTGTAACGAATTTCAGTTGAAGACTGTCCTGGAGTACCTCTTTCGATGTATTCGGGTTGAAAAAAATATGTCATTCGATCGATTTTGGCTATTATTTTACCCTGCTCCAATAGTTTTTCTTTTTTTCTTTCTGCTTTTCATATCCTGACTTAAATTTGCGAGGCCCCTTATTTATTTATTTAAATCCATTTAACAGACAGAAATCCAATTAAAAAAAAAGATTTAGACAATTAAATATAGTTAAATATAGTTTATAGTAAGACAGATTAATACAACGAAATCTGCAGAAAAAAGTTAATTAAAACATGTATGAAATGAAGTTAGAGTCTAGAACAAAGTTTGAATAAATTGAAAAAATTGAGGGATAAGGAAACATTAATCACTATTCGCAAAAAGTAACGTCTTAAGTTTAATTTTAAAAACAAAGTAGGACGTGGATAGAGAACCAAGCTCGAGGCTGTTATGCTTTCTGATGATTCGCGGCATAATTGACTGAAAATATAAATCTGTCCGGGCGTACGGAACCTCGAGAATGTTATAAGACCGACTACGATGTGCATAAAGTCTGCAGTGCAAGTCTTCGCTTAGGGTGGAAGCAATTTGTTGGTGGTACAACTTATAAAGGAAACATTGATCTAAGAAGGTTCTACGGGATGACAGAGAAGGGAGACGAAGTATGGATAGACGACGCTGATAAGACTCAAAGGCTAAATTGAATTTGAAGAACATAATACGGGTAAACTTACGGTGAACAGCTTCTAGTGAGTTTACAAGATATAAATGTCTAGGAGACTACACTACTGAGCAGTACTCAAGAAGCGGGCGGACAAGACATGTGAAAAAGCGAACAGTGGTAGCAATATTTGCAAACTTGTGCAAATGCCGCATAAGAAAACCCGAAACTTTTGATGCCTTAGTAATTATGCAAAAAATGTGGACATCAAATTCAAGCTTGGGGTCAAATATTACACCAAGATCTTTACATGAGTCTGCAGAGAAGAGAACAATATCACATAGGGTGTAATTAAAAGTTGAAGGAACAATTTTCAAATTAAAAGTCATTTTAAAACATTTGGAAACATTGTTGCGAAGGGAGTTTACATTACACTAATTATAGAGGTTAAAAAGATCAATTTGGAGTTGCTGACAATCTTCAAGGGATCTAATTATCCGGAATACATTGAAATCATCAGCATACAGGAGACAAGAAGAGGAAATTACACAAGGAAGATCATTGATAAACAGTACGAAAAGAAGGGGTCCAAGGATTGACCCTTGAGGGACGCCAGATGTAGGATTGAATGGAAAGAAGATTGTGCCATAAAGATTAACAAAAATGAAGGGAACCGGATATGCCAAGCAACGCTAACTTTTAACAGAGGAGAACACGGTTCACGGAGTCAAAAGCTTTAGAGAAGTCCGTGAATAATGCATCTACTTGAAGCTCTTTGCCTAAAGCACTTGTAATATAATCTTCGAACTCAGCCAAGTTCGTAGAAGTTGAACGACCCTTCAAGAATCCATGCTGCTGTGGTGAGACAAACGAACTCAGTGACTCAAGAAGCCTGTTGTGCACAAGTCGTTCCAGCAGCTTAGCGAAACAGAAGACATTCGGATCGAGCAAGTTAATAAGGGATTCAACTTCAAGGATCAGTGGAATAGGAATAGTTTGAATTGAATTTATGGGGGAGTGTAGTATGTCAGAAAAGAAAAAGTAGAGGAAAAATATTCGGCAAATAGGTTAGAAATATCGATATTCCATTTGACAGTATGCGGGATGGAAGTGGAAGATTTAAAGGATCGGATGTATGACCAAAAGGGTTTGGGGTTATTTGTCAGGAGGGAACTCTCTAAGCTGCTAAAGTAGTTTTTCATGGCCGTTTTGAGCTCTTTTTTAGCCAAAGAGCGTAGTTTGCAAAAATTCTGTTTAGCATCATCATTTCCGGTCAATTTATAGTGCCTATGCCCCTTGCCTTTGGCTCTTGAGGCACGAAGAACACTTCCAGTAAGCCAAGGCTTCATTCCCGCTTTGCAAGGAAGTTGGAGTGGAGTATAAAGAGCAATCAGATTATCAAGGTAATCGGGAAATTTGTTCAAAGCACTTTCGCAGTTAAGACGAATGAAGAAGGTACACCAGTTGACCGAGTCCAGATTGGTTTTAATTGCCTTATAATTTGCTTTAAAGAAATTGTTACGATAAACTGAGGCAGTTCTCTGGGGTTTTAGGGTATCAACGGTTAGTGATAGAGACGAAGGTGGATGATGGAGATCAGGTTGAACATAAGGATGTAAAACAGGACCTATCGATAGACACCCAGTTTGAACATTTGATATGACAAGGTCCAGAAGACGACCATTAGGGTCACGGATATGATTAAACTGTGAAAAAGAACTAAGGGAAAGAAAGGAAGAAAGTAACAAAGAAGGATTATTTGTTGAGGAAATGCCAGGTGTTGTTAAGTGGTCCCATTCCACTGCCGGTAGATTGAAGTCCTCACAAACTATAATTTTGGAATGTGGATGATGAGCAAGAAGATAGACAGAGAGCTCATCGAAGAAGGCTTCGTACACAGTTAAGGAAGAATTACAGGGAATATACACAGAGGAAATTAATAATGATGAGTTATGAGGAAGACAGAGTTTCACAATTACACACTCAACGGCACGAGCAAATTTGAAGTCAGCACAAAGTAAACTATTAAGGGTTTTGCAGACTGCTACCAAGACTCCCCCACCATCAGATTTATTAGTGATGTTAAGGTCACGGTCGTGTCAGTGGATTAAACAATCAGGTAATAGTTCCGCATTTAAAATATTCTCGTTCAACTACGTTTCAGTTAAACTCATAACTGAACCGTTAGTTAATTAGGACACGAGCAATAAGCCCTCAAGTTTGGTTCTTAAGCCACGAACATTCTGATAGTAAATAGAAATAGTTGAACGATTAGGAAGGGAAGAATTTCTGTCAGTGTTAGATGATCCTTGAAGGTTGTTGAGGCTGTTAGGAACCTTTTTCGGGACGAAATCCCCGCTTAGGTTGCCATGTATCGAATGATTTAACAAGTGTCCCTTTCGGCCAAAAATCGGAATCAAGTAGGATAAAAAGTTCAGCCAGAACTGCCAGCTTGAAAGAACTTATAACCTGGTCAGGAAAGTTGTCTTTTATTAACTTTACGCACCTGAAAATACTAGGCATGTAACCAAGCTTCGATGTTACGTAGTTGATAAGTGTATCCTTGGCTGTGTTGTAAGCAAGCCTTGATATGAACAACTGGAGTGGTGGGGAGACTGCCCGCAACACTCTGTTATCAGCTAACACACTATCTATGAAGTTTTGTGGTGCTGAAGACATAACGATATTTTGCTGAAGATTATTAGTCGTTGATTATGTTAGGCACAGCGCGGATTGAGGCTGAATTTTTTGTTGCTGTTGAATAGGCAAGATAGACTTCTGCATGCGACTATGTTGTTGCAGGACCAAAGCTTTATTAATTGGAGCCGAAATTGACTCCTGACTACATGCTTGCTGTTGTTGCGCAAGCACACTTTGCGTAAGAGGCCGCTGCTGCCCAAGAGGTGACACGGTAGAATTTTGTATAATGCAGTGACGGTGTGATGATACCAGCTCATCATACACACTAGGCAAGAGTAACTGCGGTGACAGCAGAAGATTTTGAGAGGTTGACCGTTGATCCGGAAATTGCTGTAGCGGATCCTCCCTCTGCGGCAGACTCAGGAGCGATTGCTGAGGTTGCTGTTATTGTAAAGCATGCTCAGGTTGCTGTTGTTGTAAAGCATGCTCAGGTTGCTGTTGTTGTACAACATGCTCATTTTCAGCTGAAAGGACATTAACACTCTGTTCCAGTGCCTGGTTCATCCGACATGTCGACGATAATTCCACCTTTGCAATTGAAACAAGAGACGCTAAAAAAATTTTAGTCTCTTCAAGTTTCTTCTGCATTTTAGAAAATGAAGTTGATAGGGACTCCACTGTAGCATAAGCTGACCGGAGCTGGTCTACAAATGATGAAATGGTATATTTGCGGCACCTAGCGCAGTACCAGTATACCCCAGAACTACTTCGCATAATGTTATCAGCCACTAGGCCAGTTAAGTTCACGCATTTAGCGTGGAAAGTTAATCCGCAAAGGCCAAAAATGTCATGATTTTAGTTTTATTCGGCCTATCTAGGCAAGTAGTAGCCATGCAGATAGACATAATGCAAGTAAAAAGTTAGAAGTTTGCACAGGCACAAACTCACGCACTACAACTATAGACCAATAAATTTACATAAATATGTAGAGGTGTCTTTGATAAATTAGCTCAAACGATAAGTTAACGCCTAAAGATATGCAAAGTCAAAGTGTATAAAAAGTTCTTGCTAAGCTAAAACACGAACCTAAAATTCTGATCCACAAACACTCCACAAGGGGAAATCCAGGGGAAAATTCGTGAAATGGTTTAAGCCACGACAAAAAGTCTAACCAGGACACTAGGAGCGAGTAAAATTCATGAGTTCACAATTGGCAAAACACTATTTGATATAATATCGCGAATCGATACGACACTGAAGTTATTGCTTCTAATGAGAGCAAAGAAAAATTTGTATAGGATTAAGAAAAGTAAATTTAAACTGCAGATACCACACTCTCTCGGTTAGCAAAGACACAATATCTTAACGCGGTAGAAACAAGATCACACAAAGACACTAACCGAAAGAACTTCAGCGGTGAATTAATCAAAGATTTTAAGGCACAACGAGAAGATACACAGCAAAGCTCTTTGACTGTTGCTATTATTATGCCGGTCTGTTAACCTAATCATCTCTGAATATACAGTAAGATTAACTGATTCTGTATGATACTTGAACTGAAAATATGAATACTAAGAAAAAGGAGCGTTTTTTGTTGACGTTTATTCACTATGAATATTCTTATACACTGGCTATAACACAAACGTTCAATTATTCTTTAAATGTTTTCACTTTACTCAAGATTCAGAAAATATGTTATGATATTAAAACGTACGCCGTCTGGATGCATACTGGGCTCAGGCTAGACAAAAACAACGACGTGATAATATTGTATCACATCAGCGGCATCGGCGGAGCGACCAGGCGATTCAATATGGCACCAATATTGAACTGATATTATTGAGTTTTTGGCTGTTTTGATAAATTGGTGGACGGCTGGGTATGCATCCAGCGAGCAATGTTGATGCGCACTCACAATGTACGAGTGGATGTTGGATACATACAAATTTACCGAGATGATTTTGGTAGCAGACTGAAATTGTGTCTGCGAAAGGTATGTTATCATCGCGAATCACTACGCTTTCCATTTGCCGAATATATAATCTCGGTAAATTATTTCAAGTTGAATGAAGCAGTTAACTCCATTCGCTTGATCGATACTGCTAAAACTATGCACATACGTATACAATATAGCAAATTCAACTGAGAAATTGTAATTACAGGTTGAATATATTAGTTTTTGTAAACTTGTTGAGGATGTATTTTGAAAAATTTATTTAAATTTTTCTTATATTGGTGTACAAAGAGGCAGTCAACTAGTGGAGGCTTTCAGTTGTACAGAGGCAGTGCTTAGCTTGCCTACGCCTAAATCCAGCGCTGCTGCTCATTCTAATTTCTCTAGCTTTATGTATACGAACACAAGTCGGTCGTCATTCAACTGATAATTGTAACAAAGTCCACACTCTGTTAATTCATTCATCGAACAGCCTCTTTTGGTAGGGTGCAGGCTTTACATTCACACATTAATACATGTTTGATGAGTGATTTGTAAATGCGAAGCTTATTTTTCTTGCCTACATCTCTGGACCTTAGTATGGGGAGTACAAAGAAGTAAGTTGTAATTGCAGTTTGTTATTCTTCAGGTCGCATCTTTTCCGCTACCATTTCGGTCAAGGTGGACTCCTACGTTCGTTTATGTAGATGAAGGAAATAACACCAATATATAGGAAAGAGCTTATTCAAGGCAAATTAATAATTGGAACAGATCCCTTCTATGAATTTTCTAATAGCTTCCAGTTTAGAAAATATTATAATTAAAAATTGGGAAGCTACTGATCACGCAGGAAAACAGACATTTTGAAATGTCATGACATTAAATTTATGCATAACAATAACTGAATCAGTTACACACCAAGAAGCAACAAAAACTGGATGAATATTTCAATGGACGCCTCAAGTATGTACTTCAGGCCAACAAAATCAAATATCAGACGCTTCCCAAAAACAAAACAAAAAATCTTCCCTAGACACATTCTCATCATAAGTTGTTCAGGGTCAAGCAGGGACTGATTGTTATGAGCTTCCTTATTTCTTGACCCATTAGATTCAAGAGCACTTCATGCTGAAAAGATGATTTCCAGCAAACAGTTACCGCTGACCAAATATTGTTCTTAGGAAAGAATCTGCTACCAAAAGTGGCCTTGAATCATTTATGAATAGCCAGGCGGGGGGCGTTTCTTGGAATTTTATTTAGGCAATGATATTAAGTCGATATAAGGTACGTACCTCGTATTTAGTCATTTGAAATGATACCCGAGAAAGTGGTCGAGGCACGTGGATAGTTCCGCCCACTTTATTGGATCTATTTCTCTGAATTTGTTAACGGTCCTGATTGTAATTGGTTCACTAATTCAACTTTATTGAGATGAAAGTTGCAAGAAATGGAGGAATAATGATGTTTTTATGTTTGGAAGGATAATACTTTGCTAATCGTGTCCCTGTCCGAAATTGATTAGTTCACTTTATTATTGAAGGAATTTAATTTAAGTCCTTTTAAGGTTCTAATTAAACATATTAATTGCTCATATGTGAATTAATTTGTCCAAATCTATACTTTAATGCAAAAACAGAAGAATATAAATATTTGCATACATGTGTGCATCTGTAGAAATTTACTGGAAAATTATATAAAAACGCTTCGAATATTGCAGACTGAATTCGCAATAGAGCATACGTAATGTGGTAAATTTCAGTGCAACATGTTTATATGATTAAATTTGTCCAATCAAAAAAAAGATACATATGTATATACTCGTATCAGAAAGCTCTAGTGGAATAACATTGTCCTATGCAAATTTGAATTAGTTGCTTTGAATAATATCATTCATGGTCGTATTTCCATAAATTAGACTTGTGAATAGTGTTTTATGCTACCACTAATCGGGATGTTGATTCGAAACAACGTAAATTTCAAAACAAAACAAAGGTGATTACGATTGCGACTGGAATCTAGAATTCAAAAGTGTTTTAAGGAGAATTATTTATGGATGACTATGACTAATGAGATCCTTTGTGGTAGACACGCGTGAATTATTCAAATATCAATAATTGAGCGAGATAGTCTCCAGTATAAATATTGAATTAAACCAAGAATAACTTGTTTATCTTTAAGGGAATTTGATTGAATTTGGGTAATCAAAGGGCTGACATCGGTTGAAAGTTAAGCTATCACGAACCCTAATCCTATATCAATTTTGTGTTCGGTTTGTTTGAAAGCTTTGATTTAGTGCTTTCCAATTATTTTGATGGCCGTGGAATATCAATTGGATGAACATGGATAACGCGATAAAAGATTTACTAACGCAACTCTTGTAAACAGAATAGATTACTATCGGTAATGAGCGTGGTGAATGAATTACTTCATCGCTACATAAAAACGTAAGTATTCATATCACACTCGATGGCTGTCGTATGTTGATGCTATGGTTTACACAAATTAGTTGCGTACCTCGAAATTATGGCTTTGTTGTGCAAACGTAATTATATATAAACTGGAGTGATTGATAGTGAAGATGAACTTGCTAAAGTTTTGTTATTGAAGACCATACTATTAAAAGAAGCTTTTGTAGTTTAGGATTGGAAAACTGTTGCAATCGCCCTGCAAATTCGATATAAAATCCAAACATATCTGACTGTTTTCCCCACAGTTGAAAATCGCACCCTCTATAATTCAGAGTTCTCTGGCTTGGGGCTTTGGACCCAGTTAGCTCGACGAAGAGCGGGCATGAACGCCACTCGCTTGAACCAATTGCTCCCAAAAAAGCCACTAAGCAAGAAAACTGCTCTCCAGAGCAAATTTTCGTGATAGCCCTGGGAAAAGTACTCACTTTCTGCAATACGACACACAAATTTACTAGGTGTCCCTGAAAATATCAAACACGATATTTGTTGTCTAACAAAAACACCTTTGCCCCTTCCGAACACATCTAAAAGAATCCGTAACTTGGCTTGACCAACGGACCGCTTGAATTTAGGAGCACTCTCTAATCACTACAAAAATATGTTTAATAAACATAAGCAGTCGAGCAGCCCCGTGGTGATCAGGAGTGCCTACTTCTGAAGAGATAAGGTGGTCACCCCGTCGGAACTGCTTAGTTTGTTATTTTACCGGGATTGAAATTAACTACATCCGTCAAGTTTCCATCCTTTAAGCAGAGATGAGTGGTTCATTTCAGCCACGTTTACATCTTCAGGTTTGACGTTCCCCTTGTTATGCAATAACCTTCTTCGGAGAAAGTAACGGTTGCTTTTTGTAGAATGTTTGCGTTTGTCTTAAGACTCCGTGTCCGCTAACTTTAATGAGACAAGAAATTTTGAATAACTTTAGAGTAGCTTAATTGACACATAAAGAAACATTTCTAAAGATAATAAAAATTGATTGGTACGTCTCGTAGAGTAGATTACGCGTGATAAATATTTTGTAGTGTGCCTTCGTTACTCGACAAGAACCTGCAACATATGATCCCGCAAATATCTAGTCGACAAGCACGCATACGCGGTCGTTGAGTGAGGTGAGTTAGCTGAGCTCGGTTTTGTTTATGGCTTGCTGACATTTGTGCCAGACAATCGGCACCCGTGTCCTACACGGGTTTTAAGACATATTACATCATTAAAAATGTGTCTAGCTGTATAATTGCACTTGAAGTGTTCAGAACAGAAAGAAAACCATTCCGTGAAATGCTCCTCAACTTCGCCATAGACGGACCTAAGCCCGGTTGAGAAAAGAGTAGGGGTTCCCGTGTTTTCCCCACCTCTAGCTTCCTAGATTCCTCATCCTGAATCCCACTAGCAAATGGTAGTAAATGGTCTCAGACTCGCACATTGGGTTTACTGGGTTCCCCCATGATGGGACTCTAAATGCCGAGAAATGCCAATAACTGCAAATACACCTGCAGCTCTGCTACCAAATTCTACTTACACCGAACTTCTTTACTATGACATAAGAGAATGAAGGGGAGTCTTCTGCGCTTGATAACGGAGTTGAAAGTAATGACTATGCCGCCTGAATGGACGTTGGGCGATGGGCTACCTCCCCGTCCCTATAAAATGCTACATTATTTCTGCAATTGGACCTCGAAGTGGTTTGGTTCTACGACAACAACCTCGCAACCGAAAACTGGACTATTGCATTAGATCTTGGAATGTCAGATCACTGAACTACCCTGGCGCAGTCAAAGACCTTTTACAACAGGCTAGTCAACATAAATTAAACGTACTAGCAATCCAGGAAACAAATTGCACTGGAAGTGATATTCAAGATATAAGACCGCACTCAATAATTAAAAGTGGAAGGCCTTCTGAAAAGCGGGAATTTGGAGCGCCCTTCATTGTATGGGGGTTTCCGCTAGGGACATAACAATTTTGTATCTTTATATAAACGCACTCTTAAACTTTTTTAATGAACTGCTAATGTCAAAACGTTACTTAAAGTCAACATTTTTAATCATGTTAAAGTTTACGAACCAGCAGTATTTGGAAATTAATAAAAATTACTAACGAAATTCTGAGTCAGTGGTCGAAACATTGATGGCGCTTACTCCAATTTTCGGCAGTAATAATCGTCCCACCTGACACAGATAAGTCTGGGTCCAGATCTTTACTATTCGATGTTTTGGTGCCGAAAAAATGTCGTACCGCTCGAAGCGAAAAAAATATCTTAGCCCTAAGTCTATCGATTCAAAAAGAGCCAAATCAGTCAATTTCACTTCGTTCTCAAGAACTGGGTATCGCTCAAACGACACTGTGGCATATTTTGTGAAAAGATCTTGACCTACATGGTTACAAGATCAAACTGACTCGAAAACTAAAGCCACTTGATCATTCAAAACGCCAAAACTTCACAAATTGCGCTCTGGGAAAGCTTGCAAAAAATTAAAAATTTCATCGAAAAATTATTTGCAGCAATGAAGCTGATTTCTGGCTCAATGGCCTTGTTAACAAGCAAAATATGCTTTATTGGTCAGCAAAAAACCCACGTGCACTCTTTAAGACACCGTAACATTGATGAAAAAATACTGTTTTATGCTGTCGGAGGTGTGATCGGGCCGTATTTTTTCGTGGATGAAAACGACCGTCATGTTACCGTCAATGGAGTGGGCTATCTTGTTATTTTTCTTTGAGTTTGAGAAGTGAATGCCGTTTACGCATAGAGTATGGGACTCTCATGCTCGCAAGAAGGCGACAGAACTACCCACTAAACACCTCTCCTGTCAACCTGAGGACCTAGCCTGGAATCGTTTGACACATTACTTCGGGCCAAGTCTCATTTTGTTACGCTGTGAGGCATCTTCAAGCTGAGGGATCTCTTTCAGAGTGGGAGGGGAGAGGGGCAAAGGAACTGTCAGAAAAATGATCCCCCAGCCCCAACGCTCCCGGCTTCAGGGAATCGCTTTTATATTTTAGGATTGCCCGGGCATAATGTACCACCTGGTTTCATTTGTCAACTGATTGGAGCATCACCGCAACTATATTATCCAGGGTGAGCACTCCCATTTCTCTGTAGAGGTCCCTTCACAGTCTGATCCATTTTGTGCACGCAAATAATGTTGCAGGCATTGTCCTCCTCTCGTAGGCAAAACCGACGATTGGGGGACCGTGACTTACCAATCTTGTGTAGGTAAGACTGGAAACACCCATGCCCATTCAAAAGCTGGGCTAGATAGAAGTTAGTCTCACTATGCCTTCGATTTAGCCACGGAATATCCACCCATCTAGCAGAGTTGCCGAGGAGATAGGTCGCCAGCAGCACGAATCACGTCTGTGAGTCTTCCCTTGATGAAATTCTCTAGCCCTTTCCCAGCCGTGTATAGCATGCATAACGGGCGGTATGCAGACGGTAATACGAAATTTTCCTTCTCGTTGCTGATCAACATGAGCCTTGCCACCTTCCATCGTACCGACAAAGTCCCATCCCATAAGCAAGCGCTGAATGTGCTGAGCAGCAAGTCAGGACAATGGTGATAGACAAGCTGCAGCACCTCAGCTGGAACACCATCTGGACCTGGAGCTTTCCTCGTTTTCAGTGAAAAAACTGCCTCTTCCAATTCCAGTTGACTGAAGAGTGGACGCTCGACTGCTGTTTCACCATGAAAAGCGTCAACACGGACGGTATGGGCGGGGTAGAGTGCCCGCACTATCTCATCCATCTTTCCCGCATCATGTATACAAGGTTTATGTGGGGCACCAAGCTTCCACATAACTAGCTTGTAGCCAAGGCCCCACGGATCCATGTTCACATTGTCCACTAGATCTTGCCAGCAGCGAGCCTTGCTGTTGTTGATCAATTCGCGAAGGCATTTCCTGGCCAACATTAATGCTGTTACGTGGTTACTTGCCTCGTCATAGTTCCGTGCCCTTTGAGCATCATGCCAAAGCTTGTGACCATACCGTCGTTTTTCATCGATTTCAGTTGAACAACAGTACACTGGGGGCCTGCCGTGCCGGGGTTTTCGACGGGGCATAGAAGCATTGCAAACAGTCGTGATGATGCTCAAAATTGAGTTCACCACGTCTAGAGCTGCCAATTCTTCCGTCCCCTCCGGATCTCCCTGCAGCGGTGCACCTGCTATGCGAACCTCGATGAACCTCTCGACGTCCATCCTTCTGATGATCCATCCAATTATAGAAAGCCGAGAGCACGGGCGTCAGGAGACAACATCGCAGCATCTCAAGCAGAATGCACTGATGATCACTGGCTGAGTAGTCCTCGAATACTCTCAAATTGTGTATCCTCCGTACTCAGGACCATTCTAGGATTCGTTTTCCCCGCGGATCTGTTTGACGCATGCCCCATTCGATTGCTTTGGCGTTGAAGTCTCCCCCTTCGAGCACGTTCGAGACAGCGCCCTCTAAAGCATTAAGCTTGGCTTGGAAAGATGATATCAATTCGTTCGGCGTTTGGTACACATTAAAGAAGCTGGTCCTTGAACACCGAACCCACAAAAAACCATTTCCCCATCTACAGCTCTCCGCTTAAAAATTACTATTTCGAACGTAGTTGGTGGCAGTACCAGTATAATTAGGATACCATGCTGCTGAACTTTTATCAAGGTGCACTCAGCAGCAGAAAATCGGCTTTTATGTCCCTCGAAAACTGCTCTAGCAGCTTTTGGGCGCTTGAACTGCGTTTGGGTTCAGCTGCAGGATGCGGGTCATTTAAGTTCTGATTTTGCCTTGGCTAGGGCTTCCTGCAAAACCGGATATTTTCCTGATCCCAAGACGTGTCCAAAATCAGGTCTTGGATCAGCATCCTTGTATAGAATACAGTGTGCCTCCTTTGTACACGAAACGTTCATGCAGTGCAAGCAACAACCAACATGAAATTATCTTGAAAATCTCTTTCACATGAGAATGTGGGGAAAGTTCGCATCGATATATACTTTTCTCATGCTTCAATTAAATTTTATTTCCCTCGAAAGTCCTCAAATGATTGAATAGTCAATGTGTTGATAATCTGTTTGCATCAAATACAAGCTCGCGGGTGTGTTATCTGCCCTCTCATTTCAGCCTCATCACAATCGAATTGAGCATGTATACTTGCAGGATGAATATCGCGGTATGTTGCACTCGAAATAGTGATTGTAGTTGCCGCGAGAGTGTAGTGCCAAAATTGTCACATCTGTGGTCGCGTTCATCTTCATTTCATGTAGTACTAGTATACTGTACCAAAGCGAGCTGTAGACCTCAGACTGATAGTTGGTTTGGTCGTACGTGATAAAAATAAAGTTCGCGCTTTTACACTGAATGTGCATGCTACGATGTGGAGTAAACAAGTCAGGAGTCACGGTGTCACGGTGAATGTATAAAATCGCAACATCACCAAATAGCTGAGTATCGCAAGGAATGTTAGGTGTCATTAATTCAGGGGACGAGCGGTTAAAGCCATATGAAGCTGGAACGGGGATGATTGAAATCGTTGCACTCTACAAAGAGAAAAAAATTGCAGGTGATATTGAATCATAAGAGAAATTGTATGTCATTTAAAAACTATTAAAACAATCGGCAGAAAAAAAAACGAAACAAGCATGAAAACTATGATCAACTTCCTAACAGTTTTTCCACCATGCATTGAAACTTTTAAAGACGCTCTGAAAAATCAAGTCCGATCCACCGTAACACATTATTTTGAAATTACCTTTTCTCAATAAGTGCCCAACAATTAACAGGAAATTTAACTAAAATAATGCAAAAAGGTAATTAAGTAATAAATAGTTTTTAGAAAACAGGTACCGTTTGGTTACAAGAAAAATACTTAAAATAAAAATGGAAAATTATCAATCCAAGTAACTGGATTTAATTAGGGGAAGTACGGACAAAATGACATGTATGGACAAAATGACATAGTCACCTTATTAAAAAATTAGCGGGTTTTAGTATTATCTCCTCCACTGTATCACTTGACGGCAGCCATATCCACAATCCTGTCAGATGTTGAGCCTCATTGTCACAGTCGCGTCGCAGTTACTAGTTCGAACGAGTTTCGCGCCTCCAAAAGTTTATTTTATAGTTGGTTTTTTCCTGTTTAATGGTGAGTTATTTGTTGTTATTTGTAATTATTTCTATTAAAATCAATGAACTTATGCCAGTACCCAGTGATTTCGATTAATTTTATTGCAATTATCAGTTGCTTGATGGAATTTTGATTTTTTATTCAATTTCGTTCACATTTGGACAAAATGACATACATAAACTATACAATGGACAAAACGACATGGTCTGTAATTTTGTCCGCAGAATTTATGTTAATTGATATTTATTATTTTGTTTAGGTGATATGCCGCGAAAATATAAAAGAAAAACTAATCGGCAGTCTTGGAGCCAAGAATCCATGAATAAAGCTATTGAAGCATGGAAGCAAAAAAAATGGGATGGGAACTGGCCACAAAAACATTCGGTGTTCCTCAGGCGACGTATAGAAGACATGCACTCAATATGAACAAAACATTGAATTCTAACTATAAAAGATTAGGAAGGTTCAAGTAAACATTTTCAACTGAAATTGAGCAGGAGTTAGTAGAACACATAAAGTTTTTAGAACCACGACTTTTTGGTTTCAAGCATATATCATTCCAAGAGCTTGCCTTTGAACTAGCCAAAAAAATGGTATCGATCACCCTTTCGACAGGGACAAGAAACGTGCTGGACAAGAATGGCTTGACAATTTCCTGAGAAGTAATAAGGACATTTTTCTGCGCACCCAAGAACCAATTTCTGCTGCAAGATTGCAAGCGTTTAATAAACCACAGGTAGCTAAATTTTTCCGTATTTATGAAGAATTTTTGAAGACTCACAACTTGGGATCTCACCGAATCTTCAATATGGATAAAACCGGGCTCACTACAGTCCAGAAACTACAAAAAATTCAGGCCACCAAAGGCAGGAAACAAGTCGGCTGTCTCACCAGTGCTGAAAGAGGTTCAAATGTGACTGTAGTGTGTTGTAAGACTGCTATCGGTTCATTTATTCCGCCATGTATGATATTTCTTAAGAAGAACATGAAAAATGAACTAATTAATGAGGCTTCCACCGGCACTCTTGGATTAGCACAAGAATCAGGATGGATGAACAAAGAGGTGTTTGTAAAATGGTTTAACCATTTTCAGGCACATACGAAATCTAGCAAAGCCGATCTGGTTCTACTTATTTGTGATGTTCACTCAAGTCATAAAAGCATTGAATGTTTGAGTTATGCCAAAGAAAATGGTATTCATATGCTGTGTTTACCGCCACATTGCACCCATAGACTGCAACCCTTGGATGTTTGTATCTATGGACCACTTAAAACTTATTTCAATCAAGGAATTTCTTAGTGGCTAAATAATCATCCAAGGCGCATTGTTACCCATTTACAAATCGGGTATTTGTTTAATCAAGAGTATGGAAAAGCTGTAACTGTTCAGAATGCAAGTAATGGCTTTAAAAAGACAGGCATCTGGCCTGTTAATCCTGATATTTTTCCAGATTACATGTTTGAATCGGCAGAGACCACAAATATTCCGTTGAAGCAGAAGGATATTGCAAACAGTATACCTAAACTTTCCAGCTTACATTTACCATCAACTAAAGTTATCAACACCTCTTCAATCCAAGATGACGATGAAGTAGATTCTTCACAAAACACAACGCAAGCCACCACCAATAATGATATTGGAGTTGTTGTTTCTGATGTGATGAACTTGAGTTTAGAAACATGTGAAGAGGAGTCTTATACAGTTGAGGTAGCTGGAGCAGCGAACGATGATGGTGTGAGACCTGGTCCATCAAAACAATCACTAACATATCCAGTTGCTACTTTTTCGGCAGCACCACAGGAGCAGTTCATTCGAGGCCAAGGAAAATGAAAATTTAAACCTGTCAATGGCTTTAACTTCTACTCCAAATATACAAGAAATTATTGCTAAAAACAGACCAAAGGATCCACCGGTAAAAACGAAGAGACAGGTTAAAAGAAAAATTTTTGATGAGGATGAAACAAATATTCCTGCTTCCGAAAACCCTCTACCATCAGAGAAGAGATTGAGAGCATCGAGGCAGCGTACAACTGCTCTAATATATGATAGCTCACGAAGCAAAGATTTCTTATGCGAGATAGAAGACGAGGATAGTGACTGCGCTTACATTTATTGCAATGACCTCTTTTCCTGTTCTAGGCCCGGCGAAGATTGGTTACGATGTATGACTTGTTCCCTTTGGGCTCATGCGTCATGTGCTGATTTCCCAAAGAGAACAAAACGATTTATTTGTGAACTGTATTCTTAAAAATTAATAGGTCATTATGTCCTTACCTTATATGTCATTTTGCCCGAACTTTATGGACAAAATGGTATTTGTGACTAGTTACATTTTTTCTTAATATACATTTTAATGTAGTTCCTTTTTAATTAAAAGACTGTGCTACTGATAGTCAATGAACCTAAGATGTGTAAAAACGATTGAGACTGATAATAATACCATTGAATTAATAAATATTATTAAAAAACAAAACCCCCTGTCATTTTGTCCGTACTTCCCCTAAAATTAAACGTATCAAATAAGCAAATACAAAACATGTAAATATTCATTTGTATTTCAAGCGTTAAAGTCCACTCGAGTTATTAGCAAATTTTTATATTATACGCACATTTTTCCACGATTTACATTCGGTTGCTTAATTTAAGTTAAATCAAGTTACGTCCATAATTATTAAATTCTTTTTTTTTTATTAGCAGTGCAGTACAAATATATTATAATGATGGCCGATTATATTATCTTAGCTGAGTAGAAAATTGCACTTGGATGGGTCAATGTCTTGCCATGATGAGATTTGCTTCAGTGTAAATTACGTGATAAGGATAAATATGAATAGATAAATTATCCAAATTTGGTCTTTCTATTCATCTTGAAACCTAACCGGGTATGGGATCCGCCCCGTTGGCTGGACCTTCAACTCACCACGCCATTTGGTGAGGTCACTCTTTATTTAAGCGTTACAGGTGTTCTTGCAGGGCGGAGTGGCCTTCTGCTTGCCTGCTTATTTATGTTATAGCATAATGTGACTCCATCATATAAGACTATAACATAAATCTGAAACGTTGATGCTTTTCATTAGTGGGAAAAGTTTTTCAGTAAAATGGAAAACATGCGAGGGGCACCGCTTCGACCTGGATGCCCCACTCTTATCTGGAGGCCATATGTACCGATGGGAACGACAAAATATTCTCAAGTCTCGTTCTTTTTTCGCCAGGCTTAGTTTGTTGTTTGCTTTGGCAATCTTCTCCTTTAGAAGGTTACCTTGACCTCGACACCATCGGACCGAGTCGTGTTATCCACTCATTCGTGAATGCGAAATTTTTTGTAGTGGGCCCTTGTGCTGGGGAAAAGGACCCGCCCCACGACACCGCAATGCTAGCCCACCAGCGCATTCACGCGTCTTCAGACAAGGCCAATCTCGGCGAGCACCAACATCCTCGCTCGCCAAGGCAGCAGACAATCGCTGCAGTCCTATAAGGACATTTATATCCACTCAATTCACTACAGTTGTTAAACTTTTTTTACTTTCTCCCTTTAATAACAGATTTTTGAATGTTAAAATATAGGAATTTCACAATGTTGTTTTTCGCTGCAGTACTACTGCCACTTTCGGGTCTTTGCTTAGAGATAGTTAGAGTATCTCATTATCTTGATCAAATGTATTGGTACTTGGGAAGGTAATATGGTCAGTACCACGCTTTGCACATATGTTCTTCCTCCCAGCTACGATATGTTTTGATTTAAACCAGTACGTATCACCGCTAAACGGACTTATACTTCGTCCGAAAAATCACTTGAAACAAATCTCGTTGTCACCATCGGGACTCGAACCAGAAACCTTCAGCTTCTGGAATGAGTGCTCTAACCACTACAACACACGGACTACTACTTCACAATATACATTCTTTTATACTGTGGAAGACATTCAATTAAGAAAATGGCTTTAAATGTGTTTAATCATATATTCAAAAATAAACTAATTATTTAAACATTTATCGAACTTTATTGGCTTCATTATTCAGACTGATTGATGGGTTACAAAAGGACTCTATAATTAACACATTAACATCGAGTAACATCGTTTCAATCCATTAGCTGTCAGCAATAAATAAAAATGAAATACTTTTCAGTTTTCACCTATACAAAAGGACATTGACGAAAATAAACATAAATGCATTTTAATTGTAACTTTCCTGCAGTGGATTATTGAAAGCACATGATTTTTTGATGTTACTTAATGGAAATCAATATTGAAGTATTTATTTTAAGGAAGCATGTGTACATTTCCGATATTTTACTATATTATTGAATTATTACTGTGCGATGTATCCTCACTAAAACGTCCATATGTACCTAATTTTAAGACGTGTTATAGTAGGCCATTACTACGAAATGGTGCTTGCTATTCACTTGACGTAACACCGTAAGTTTGAGAAATGCTTAGGCACGGATTTTTTAACTCACATTCGATATGCCCACCAACGACTTCCTGTTGGAGATAAAATTTTTATATTGTCCTTTTGTTTGTAATGTTTTAGTTGTGGAGTACCATAGAAGAAGGCAAATGTTACCTTAATAAAATTTCATGACTCGGGTTTGGTTAGGGAAACATATAAAATGCTAATGGTTAGAGAATCAAATGTTTATTTGATGAATTAGCACAAGTGTCCTTGCTAATGCGTAGATAAGACTTTATGAGGGAAAAAGGAAATGCCAAATTGTCTGTAAGGTTTGCTAGTGAATATACAGGAGCAGGAATTTAAGATATAATAATATAGCAGAGATTTACATTCGAATAAAGCTGTTGATAAAATCAATTTGGCCAGACAAGGATTATTGAAGAAAATTTGATCTATTATATTTAAAGAACAGAATAATCATTTAAAAGAAAACTCCAAGTTTAGTTGTATGATTGTCAATTTATAAGGCCATAATTTTGCTTCCTGTTTTACTGTAATAAATTGGAGTTTACCGGTGGCAGTAACCTGAAAGGACTAAAGTCAAAGGTCACGTGAAAAATGAAAACACTCCTCGGTCGGAATTAATTTTTAAAGAAATTTGCAAGATTAGCAGTATACTGGCAGGAAAAATAGAAAACAACAATAAATCGGCAAAAAAAGTTGAGTAGGCAGGAGGGTCCACCTACTAGACGGGCTATGTAACCATCGTAGGCTTAAAAACAACTTTTCTGATGACATGAATCGTTGACATGAGCTATCAGTTCATTGCACATATGAGAAATCGTTCAAATATATCAGAAAGATCAAGGTTTGCTTCTATAAACACAAAACAGTCGCCATTTCGTTCCAGCTTAAATGATTTTTCTTGGGATTTGCACAAATATGCGAAGCAAAAAATAGTATCTATGTCGATTTGAAATGTGTATTAACCAATAGCAAGTGTTTTTGTTGCTGTTGTTGTTACTATTGTTGTAATTCCATACAATCGAAATGGCGAAAAATTGAAAAGTCATGTTATGTGAAAATGTGAAATTTGAGGATCATACTATTACTAACAAAGTTGAGTGAATTTTTATTGTGAGGTATTTCTTATCTTTATCTCATTGATATCTACCTCTGTGATTTTTCAGGATAATTTTGGCTCAAACATGTCTAACTGCAAGGGGGAAGGGGGAGAAGACACACACATTTTTCGAAAATTTTTCCTCCCTTTAGACCTTCTGATACAGATTTTGACTATTTTGTTGTAATTTCTAAGAGTCTTTGCATTACATAAATCCCAACAATTGCATCATGCAAAATAATAATTATGAATCATCATTATCATGGCGTTTTTGCATTAAAAACAATAACAAGCTCTGATGTATTATCTTTGCTCCAACCGATACTTGAGGAGGTTCGAAAATTTAAAGCGATCTACCAGCCCTGATCACTGTCAGCTCCTTTTATTTTTTAGGACTGCCCAAACATAATGTGCCACATGGTTGAATTTGGTAACCAATCCAAGCGTCACTATGACTAAACTATCCAGGGAAAACTCTGCCGTTTCCCTGTAGAGGTCCCGTTGCAGCCTGTCCAATTTTTTGCTCGCAAAATTGTGTGGCAGGTATCGTCTTACCTTCTTAGTTAAAATATATAGTCAGAGGACCCTGATTTATCAATCTTGTGTAAATAAGACTGAAAAAACACAAGCCCTATTAAAAGGTGGGTTAGATACAAGTCAGTCTCACCATGCTTTCGACCCAGTCATGGTCTCAGATTTAGGATAAGCAGCACGATTCACCTTCTCTTTGTAGAATTCATCAAAAATCGCTGCCAATTGTTGAGCGAGCGCTGTCTCTCCTCGTGGGCTACCATCTCCCTTGGTACTCGTTTCGACGCAGGTAAATAGTGTGGTTCTCTTTAGCAAAGAGGGCGCTACGTATTGCAACTGCAATAACTCTCACTGGACAATTAGAGACTGTTAGATATGAAGATAAAATCCTCAGCGCTCCTCTTCTCTGTACTCGTGCTAAGCGTTTTCGGTACACTTCCTTACTGAGAGAATTGTCCAATATTTCTGCTCCGTAAAGGAACACTGACCCTACTACTCATCAAGAGGTGTCTTCTTGATGGGTTGGGTCCCTCTACGTTGGCCATAAGTCGACTCAGAGCCGATACGCCTTAAACAGTCTTCTGAGAAACTCATCTTTGAGTCAATCACTAGCCCTAGGTACTTCACCGCTGGCTTTGATTCAATCAGTTTGTTTCCAATACTGATCGTTCTTACTCTAGGGTCTCTTTTCTTTGTCAAGATGATCACATCGTGTTTCCCCAGTGCTAGACTGACCCCACAAGCTGTGATCCAGTCTCTTACTCAGTGCGTTAGCATATGTAGCCTAAGTTCCGCTTGTTTGACGGCTCATCCAGTGACTAGAGCTGCAACATCAACCACATTGCCAATTAAACGTGACTCACCTGGTATCTCCAGTCTTAGTAGCCCATCGTAAGATACGTTTTACAGGTCGGGACCAGGGATAGATTCCTAGGCAACACTCGATGGACCTTCCATTCTTCGTTGACCATGCATCGTGCCATAACGTAGGGCTCCAGTCCTTCAAGTAGACCCCTGAAGCTGCATTTGATATTTTGGAATTTGAAAAAGAGTTTCCAGCGTATCTAGAATATGTACCCATCTAGCGGTGTCCAAGGCATTCCTAACGTTGAGTGTCACCAACAGAATAATCCACCGCTTGGTGCGGACATATGTCTTTATCTTTTGGATCGCGCTTACCACCTCTGGAATCATGCTCTAAAGCCATATCACCGAAGATATATGTCCCCAACAGCACGAATCACGTCATTGAGTTTCTCTAGCACTTTCCCAACCGTACCCAGCATGCACAGTGCATGGTATCCAGACGGTGATCTGGAATTTTCCTTCACCTTGCTGACCAGCACAAGCCTCGCCACCTTCTATTTGTTTCGAGAAAACCCCGTCCTGTGCGGTTTCCAGTTCTGGCTATGTGAAGAGTGAAGAAGTGGGCACTCGATTGCTGTTTCACTGTGGACAGCGTGAACATGGTTTGGATGGGCGGGGAAAGTATACACACTATCTCGTCCCTCTATTTCACTTCATGTATGCCAGGCATCCGTAGGGCACCTAGCTTCCACATAACTAGCTTGTTCGCACTGTCTACTAGATCTTGCAAGCAGTGAGCCTTCCCGTTGTTAATCAATTTGAGAAAGCATTTCCTGGCTGACTTATATGCTGCTATCCAGTTGCATGCCAAATCATGGCTTCATACCCGTTGAACCTCGCGCCGAAGTTTGTGACACTACTTTCGCTTTAAAGCGATTTTAATCAACCGTCAGTACACTGGGGGCTTGCTGTGGCGAAGTGTTCGGTGGGGTACAAAAGAACTGCAAGCAGTGCTGATGTTGTTCAGAGTTAAGTTTGCCACATCTTGAGCTGTCAGTACTTATATCCCCTGCAAATTACTCTGCAGCCTCTTGATATTTTCGGTGTTCCACACAATATTTACGATGTTCCACCTACAGGGTGCGGCAGCATAACTTCCTTTTTTCAAAATTCAACAAAACAAATTTTTAGCGGTACTTGTTTTTTATGCACGCTCCGCACTGTTCCAACGCATGATAGCGACTAACCAAGGGATGAGCAAAACTTTAAAATCACCTCTCTCGAATGAGACTACTAGCGCCGCGCTATAACAGTTAGCACTTTAAGGGCGGACATTTCAAAAAAGGAAGTTATGCTGCCGCACCCTGTAATTGCAGTATGTTAAGAGCACGGACATCGTGGAACTACATCACGGGTATCAAGCAGAATGTACTGATGATCACTGGCTGAGTAGTCCTCCAATACTCTCTAATTGTGTGTTCTACGTACTAAGGACTCCGAGGCGAATGTCACGTTCAGTATGTTTCCTTGCAGCCAATACGGTGGGAAGTTGGCCAACTTCCGGTTTTTAACCATGACAAGTGCCATCTAGGGTTTGTTTTTCCGGTGGGTATGTTTCAGGCGTATCCCATTTGATTGCTTTAGCGTTGAAGTCTCCCTAGCGTGTTTCATCAGGATACAATGATGCAGAACTTTTGTCATAGTGTTGCTCACTCAGCAGCAAAAAATCGGCTTTCATGTCCCTCGAAAACTGCTCAAGCAGGATTTGGGCCGTTGAATTACAACGTAGGTTTACCTTTAGGAGATGAATCAATGAAGTTCAAACTATGCCTTTGCTAAGGCTTCCTGGTGAACCCGATATTTCCCAGATCTCAAAGCGTACCGAAGATCCGGTCTTGAATCTGTATCCTTGCAAAGGATAAAGCGTGCGTCCTACGAATACTTTTTTCTTTGATGTACAATTTCACCGCCTTTGTGGCATAGGGAACTCTTATCGGGTCTTTTGCATATTTGTACAGTGTGAACAGAGCCAAGGCATTCAAAGCATTAAAAAGGTGCTGCTCTCCATCGTATCCTGCAGATGATCCACCCTATTTTTACTTTGCCCTTATCCAGAAATTGTTCGGCGTCCTTTTTGGCCATGCGTTGTCCCCTATGGTTTTCTGGTGTCAGCCTCGCTTTAATGCAGTCCACGCTAAGGATTAACATTTTGATGGCCTCTTCATCTTAGGCCAAGTTTGTGACGCAGTCAATGTCTCTTATTTCGGTCGTTACCATCGGCGCGAGGACTTTCTTTACTACGTTGTATAGTGATTTTTTATTGTCGGCCTTAGCTCCACATTTGACCAGTATATGGCTCATCCAGGTTGGTCGTACTGCTTTAATAGCAATGTTCGTGTCTTATGGCCTTACATTTCCCCTAATATCTCGCAGCACTTCTGCCTAGGATCAGCCATCTTGGGGTTTTACGAGTAGTGCCTGCTGCCGGGCCCTTTGTAGTGGCCTTTTTCTCTCCAGTTTCACGTCAGGTCCCTTTCTTGTTGGGCATCTGTGCGCACTTTATTTTCAGTCATATTCTGAAGGAGTTCTCTTACGTCTCTCTTCGCTCTTTTTGACAGAAGTGTCTGAAACCCCTAATCTAGAGGCTATCAACCGTGGCGGTAAAATCACACAATGGCGTTTCGTTTGCCTGGTCAGTCCATTCGTTTTTTGCCGTGATCACTTTGTAGAATCTCAGAATCGTTTGTTATTTTTTGGCATTTGAGAGCCATGCATGGGCCACTTTGATAGCGATCGCAGCATTGACCGTCGGATTCTTAATGTTCTTAATTTATTCCTCCACTCCGTGAACATCTGCAGCGCCCTGCAGGATTTCCCAATCGTTCATTTTAGGACACTTTGTCGTTCGCATCATTTTTTTACTGCGCACAAATGCCACAGGAATCTCGCTTTGAACAAAGCTGTCGGCTGTATTCTATTTTATTCCTGATTTTTTATCTGACGTCATTACTGCTAGAGGTAACACGAGAATTGTTGGTTCCGCCAACAAGATCTACGCCTGGATGGATCTTCTCCATCTAGCCGAGATTGCAGTTGCTGGATGAAAAAGGCTGGAAGCCTTGTTCGCTCACTACCCTCTATTGCCGGCGCTGATGTTCAAACCCCCTCTACCATGAGTTTTTCTCCTTCTCAACTTTCACTCAGCTTTTTACCTAACTTTGCATGTTCAAAGGCTGCCTCTTCTCGATGGCCACAGGTCGATCAACACCCCGAGATTCAGGAACTATGTAGCATCTTCTCTCCTGGCTGAAATCGTGCAACAGTCGCATTTGTAGTTGGATGCTGTCCGCGGAGGAATCTCACCGAAACGTCTACTTCTTCAGGTACGTAGGGACGGCACTCTCCAAAGAATGCTAGCCTCCAAGAATTCTCCTGTGGACCAGCACTCCAATGCCGACCGTGTCTTCTCCGTTGTCCGGGCTCTTCAACAGAAAGGTCTGATTATATCGCTCTTTGTTCTGTAGGTAAAGTGCAGAACCTCTGCAGAATTCAGAGATTTTTGACTGATTTGAAATCAAGCAGGGATTTCTTTTATTTCGTTATTTTTTCTGCGTTTATCCTCTTAATTTCGAAATTGTTCATTGTGTTTTTAGCTGCCAATAGCTGAGCCCTATTGGTACGGGGTTGCCGAAATACATTTTTTTGGAGGAATTTTTCACCTTGTGGTTTGCTTTATCCAAGAAACTACTGAAATTAAAGAGAATAAACGAAGTCACGAGTGATTTCTTTTCCTTAATTTTTATGTTTTGAATATTCAATAAAATTTGCGTCATTATTAAAATTTTTGCCGACATTGATCGTCTTTACTCTAGGAATTTGTTTTTAGTTCGGATGAAAACTGGGGTTTTTTCAGCACCAGGCTGGCCTTGAGAACAGTCAGCTACTCACTCAGTGCATTAAAATAATTTGGCTCAGCTATGCTTGTTCAACTGTGCATTCAGCAGTTAGCGCCAGAATATCATACGTATATCATTTATCACAAATCTGGGCTGAGGATGGAACATTGAGCAACATCCGATCTGATTTTCATCCTTCACTGATCGTCCTTCATATCACAAAGCTGGAAATTGGAATGGATTTTCCGATGTTTCTTGAATATTCATCCACTCAGGGGAATTCTAGGCGTTTCTCATATCAAGCATCACCACAAACACAACTTGTCTGGTGGCTTGACTTTGAGGCTTCGTCATTTGGACCACGCTTGTTACTTCCGCGGTCGCACCAATAGTATTACTGAAGTACGGTCAAGAAAGATGCCTTGTAGAATAGATTGCGTCAGTAATCCTTCACTTGATAAGTTTCTTGAGCACTTTTCTGGCCATATCTAGCATAATTAACGGGCGGTATGCAGTTGATAACTCTGGGTCTCTCTTCTGCTTGTAGATCAGCATGAACACTAATAACTTTCAGCGCTTTGCGAAGAATTACTCACGCATGCAAGCTTTATATGTACTGAAAACAATTCAGGGCCCGTGGACCAAGACGAACATAACGCAAAGTCAAGACATACTAAATGTGATAACAAAACAATTTATTGCGAAATTAAATATATTATAAAGTTCAACAAAGACAGCCTGTTAATTCTTGTTCGAATCGCGACCAAAAAAAAAGAGAAAGACCAGCTGATTGTCAGTTTGCCAGATGATTGATTGCCAGATGTGGGTTGTTAGATTTCCTCGAGATGATGTCAGCGCCAGTCAGTAATGAAAATGGTGTTCATGATCGCCACAGCATCCCCTTGCTCGAATTGACGTCAAGTTAATGTTGGCTTTGACGTCCGGCTGTAAGTTCTGAGGAGAATATCATGATGTTGCTCACTGTCGTCTTTTGCCGTATACGCTGGTTTGTCCCTTGACTTTGATAATGAAGACGTGATCATTGATTCGTTTGACCACTTTTGTGTGGTCCTATTTAGGGTGCATCTAACGGCTGTTTGACTGCATCAACTTGCAGGAAGACATGAGTGCAAGTGGAGAGATCCTTGTATAGGAAAAGGCTTCTTTTTATATGGTGAGCTGTTGGTGTCGTTTGAAGGAGTCACATGTGCTCACGAAATTTCTCGACAAAATAAGTGGGATCGACTGGCATGTTCTCGTTTGTAAAAAAAATCGCCTGGAACACGTAGCTGTTTGCCGTAATGTAGTTCGGCGGGTGAAGCTCCCAAGTCCTCCTTGAGTGATGTTCGCAATCCAAGTAGAACAGCTGGAAGTAGTTCTATCAAGGATGTTGGTTGACTGCACATAAGAGGTGATTTAAACGTTCGGTGCCATCGCTCAATAGCACTATTGGACGCAGGATGATAGGGTGTCGTTTGAACTCGTTTCGTTCCAGTCAAATTGGTAAAAGCTCAAAAAAGTGCGCTCTCAAATTGAGCGCCTTGGTTGGTTGTCAAAGTTTTAGGGGTTTCCAAAACGTGCAACCCGGATGTTGTAAAAAGCGTCGGCGACTGTATCCTCAGTCATGTCTTGCATAGTGACTACTTTGGGCCACCGTGAAAATCTGTCTACCATGGTAAGACCCGCTCACCAATGGCAGAATGACGATGTAGATGCGGACATGATCAAATCTTTCGTTCGGTACATTTATTGAGGTGGGCTGGTTCCTATTGTGTCGTTGGATTTTTGACTGTTGACAGGAGATGCAGTTGCGGGTCCATCGTATTGTGTTTCCGAATGTTGGGCCATGCGTATTTTTGGCACAGCTTGTGAAGGTTGGCCTTCCTTCTCAGGCAAGCGAGTCCGTGTACTGAAGCAAAGGTCTATTAACGAAGTTCCAGTGGGACATAAGGATATATGTGTTCCTTCGAATCGCAGTAAACTGCCACCGTACGGATTGACAGCTTTTGCAGTTGTAGTCCAATGTGTTTGATGTTGTCCAAGAGTACACGAAACTTGTCGTCTTCTTGTTGAGCCTCGGCTAGTCGAGTTGGTTCTTGGGTGAACGGCATGTTTAAAGTATTAATCAAGGAAAATGCGTCGCCCACCAGATTCTCCGCGCCGGAGATGTGGATTTTCTCCATCGTAAACTGAGAGATGAAGTCCAACTGTCTCAATTGTCTCGGATTGGCTTTTTCGAGCTCTGAACGAATCCGTAGATTAAAGGCTTGTGGTCGCTTATGATAATAAAATACTGAGCTAGCATAATATGCCTAAAAAAAGTTGATGGTAGCATAAATAGCTAGTACTTTGTTATCATACGCGCTGTTTATAGCTTCCGTTGGACTTAGCTTACGAGAGAGGAAGCCAAGTGGATGCCATTATTCGCCATTGTAATGTTCTAAGGCTGCTCCCAAAGCAATGTCGGATGCGTCAGTGACAAGTTGAAGTTGTGCGATGTGGCGTTTGCACATTTAGAGATCGGAATTCCGTTTGTAATGTCCAAGGAACTTAACGATTGTCTGATGATGGGCTGAGTTTTAAGACAACGTCTGTAGAAATTACAGGCCCTAAGAAATCGACGCAGTTTAATGATGTTCTCAGGTTGCTTAAAGTTAAGCAGCAAAGTGATTTGCTCTTGCTGTAGATCCTGTAGCCCAAATACTCTATCTCCTTTTGACCGAATGCACACTCATCAATGTCAATGTGCGATTATGTTGCTCAAGTTGTTGACGGGTAATGCTGAGGGGGTCTCGATGTTGATCAGCATTGTCAGACATGATGATCATATTGTCTATATAGCAGGAGACGAATTCCAGTCCGTAGAGGATCTCATCCATGTGCCGCTGAAAGTTCTGTGTGGCATTTCTTAGACCGAAAGGTATGACTGAATATTCAGAAAGTATGAATGGTGCTATAACAACTGTCTTTTTGATGTCAGATTCAGCCATCAGGATCTGATGGTAAGCCCGTTCTAGGTCCAACTTCGAAAATATAGTTTTACTGTGAAGCCGGTCAGTCACGTCGTGAATGAGTGCAATTGGATATCGATCCGGTACAGTCTGAGCGTTAAATTTACGATGGTCACCACAAACTCTCCAGCCACCAGATTTTTTGGCAACCATATGGATAGAACTAGCCCAAAGACTACTCAATGTACGGCAGATACCCATTTTAAGCCTCCGATCGAATTCTGCTCGTGCTGTTTTCAGTTTTTCGCCTGTCAGATGGCAAAGCCGCCGAAAAACTGGTGGCCCAGTTGTTTCGATGGTTGATAACCGCCGATGTGTGCATTGTTGTTGCCGTTGAGAATGTGCCATGGATCGTAGGCAGAATGATAGTTGTCTTTGTGGGCTTGGTGGTTGTCGTTGCAGATGTAACAGTTCATGTTGTATTGGTAGGTGTTTGCCGTTGGGTTTATGGCAGTTATTATGACAACTGCCATAAATCCTACGATGGTGGTTGCCGTTGCACGTGGGGCGGTTGCCTTAGTGCCCATTTTTGTAACTTTGGCGGTGGCTGCCGTTGCGTATGTCGTGAACACCCCGAAAACATCAACCAGAGCGATTCTTCCCGGGCTTGAGCAGATGGTATTGGTATCTAATAGCCTTGTTTTTTAAATCGATCAAAGGTCCGTAATACATTAAGGAGTCAACCCCGATAATTGGAGTAGAGACATTTGCTACAGTAAAATTCCACGCAATTAAATGATTGAAACCCAAGTGGATCTTCAAGGGCCGTTTACCATACGTGGCAACTGTGGTGTTGTTGGTGGCGTATAAAGTTAGCATTTGTGGCTGTTGAAGTTGAGTGAAGTATTTAGGAAGAGTTGAGACGGATGACCTGGAGTCGATAAGGAAGTTTAGATGTGACTGTGGATCGACTATGTGTGGTTGAAATTTCTGAATCTTGTCTATGCTGTCTCCCACTCTGGTGATGGAAGGAAACTGTCTAAGTTTCCCTGATTCCGATTTGCTCCGAGCATCGTTTCGCATTTATGCCAAATTTCGGATGATAATAGCAAGTCTTGTTATTAGTTGGAGTGCGGTAGCTTTTTGCACCACCTGTTGAACTATGCAAAATAGCGGGGTTGATATTGGTTGTTAATTTTGTCACCTAAGCGGCAACGTCATCGCACAAATGCTTGGTTTCGTCGATCCATTGTTGAGTTCCGACTCGTCAGGCACTCATGCCTGCAGTGGAGCAAGTGCCCGTGTCTGCAGCGGAGTAGCCTCTGAAACAATACGTGAGCCAAAACACTGTGTTTTAGTATGCGTTCTACTAGTTTTGCCAGTTTTTAGAGCTCAGAATCCTCACAAGCAGCCAAAATGCACCTGACGCTCACTGGTAGCCATTTAATCTACAATATTTTGAGGATGTCCTCGGATAAGTCCAAAGGTGTGAAATATTGTATCTCTCGAAGTAGATCTGACGGCTGTTTTTCATCGAGGTCTGCTCCTGTGAGCAATCGGTTTAGTTGTTGCTCCTTACGTTCGGAGAATTTGGTGAGAGGATGCCGTTGGAGCGAACTGTATTTGCTTGTAAATGGTGGTGAACGGATAGTGTCAGATACTTACTGCAGGATATTGATATCCAGAGCAGCGATGATCGCGTGATAACGAGCATTGTCAAGCGTTATTTTATTAGTGAAAAATTGTGCTTCGGGCTGCACAGTTTTCTAATCGCATTGGATTAGGCAGAAAATAAGTGTGTCAAACCAAAGAAAATAAGAACGTAGTCACAACAGCGGTGATTAAGTTTTTATCGAAGGAATTGCTAATTCCAGTTTAAAACAGGTGATCGTTGTTCGATGGGAAGGTAAACCCAAAGCTATTTTCCCGTTAACGCAAGCAAAGGACAGCAAAAATTGGGACGGACTTGCGAGAAATGCCATATCAGCTTTTACGCTCTGTGTAAATGTGCAAATTTTCTCAGCGGGAGAAATTATCTATTGCCTGGGCTGTGTTTCAGGTCTGAATGGCAGTATCATCAAATCCTTTCATGCTGTTTGCCGTTTTTGATAACTTGACAGCCGCACATATTGACGGAATCCATAATTATTCTAGAGAATTGATAACGACATATGTAACGTTAAAATGCTTATTGAAAGCCATACCTGAACCAAGTGATGGAAAAACATGGAAATTTTTAAAGTAACTGTCTTGGTCAATAACTTGAGTTGTACATTACTTGGAGAGACAGTCATAGGGGATACTTTGTAGTAATTATTATAATACTTTGTAGTAATTATTATAAAGGATGTTATAAGTTTTTGTCCAGAATAAATAATATGATTAAAATGAATTTCTAAGTTGATCCTACTTACTCCTTTCCAGTAGTTAGTTTTTCAGGAGGAAGCAGAAACGTGAGGTAAGTATGCGGTGGATAGGGAGGCTTTTATCAATAAATTCGCAAATGATCGGTTGCTCGGCTCGGTTACCCGCTGCTATTGCTTATGTTTGTTTTTCTTACTATCGTCGAGTATGCCATTTAGAACCCAAGTAGATTATTTCAGGCACCGAGGCGGTATTGAGATCGGGAACACACGGTTTTGCATTTAGTCGTTGATTGATCGACAGCCTCGGTAAGGCCACTTTACAATACTCACAAAATTTTCACTGGAAATTTTTCGGAACGTGTTTTAACCGGGCATTTAATTCGTTTGCTGAAAGAAATGTATCCGAGCTTAGTCTACTCAGGTTACACCTGTGACCGAAATTCCTCTCTGAACTAGCTAGTCTACGAGCAGCCACCTCGAAGTAGGCTAAGGGTGCCTGGACTAGTTGACCTTCTGGATACATTTCAAGACTCCACATCTTGAACCAATGAGGGGCCGGCTTAGATTTCCTTCGGGAAATCTCGCATGAACGGTCGAGAACGTATTAAAAATCATTACATTTTTCTAAGCGAAGGCCCGATAGGGGCTGTCGTGCTAAAGCAAAATAATTTAATGAATGCTTTCAGAAGTTTGTATTTAGCTTTGTTCTCACACGTTTTGACACTTCAAACGTTCTATCGTCAGCCACTTATAAATATCTGAAACGTGATGACTTTTGAACGTCTGTTTGAGACCTTTGTGCTGCACGAGTATTTATTCAAAGGTCTTAATTGGATATTGTGGAACCATTACAAAAGTAATATCAGATTAGAGCGGTGGAAAAAGTCAATTTCTGTGGAACTGAAAAATTTGAAAGGAAATAACGTGCGAAAACCAGAGATCCAAAATCACTCATGTTTTTAGTATAATTCATTGAAATCATTTTAATATCACCTTCATTTTTAGTCTTCACAACAACCTGTACATGCAACAAGTTAAAAGAAAGCATTGAACAACATTTAATATACTAAAATGCAATAATTATAAGGCAATGCACGATGATTTGTTGAAATTCAGTAGAACAATTTCTATCATAAGCGCTTCCCATATTTTTCAAATCCCACATCCGATTAAAATAAAATAATACGATTGAAACAAAATACAAATATTTTGAAGAAACGGTCGCCTTAAAAAATCGAAATAAAAAATAATAAAAGCAATAGCAAACGATCCGCCTTGCAGATTGCAAGCATACACACCAAAACTGACGATAGATACAAGCCATATGGCAGCAGCACTTACTACCACACACATGACCATTAGTAGGCCGACTTTGCTGGCTAACTTACATGGCGTTATATGAAGAAATGTGGAGGTGCCAACAAAAATTCGAGGTTTTGTACGGTTTAGAGGCGGATTTCTACAGTGAAATCCAGATGATCCGCGGAGAACACAATAGCGCTCCTAGTGAAGTAAAAATTATTACAGTTCTTATACCCGTTTAATTTTTATCGCCTTTCAAAGTGAATTTATAGGAGTTTGTTTACATCTCAACGCTGAGCTATCAGTCGAAGGTGCAGAACGTGTGCTTCATTTACTCATCTTGGAAAGTTTAGGAGCACAATGGGCTATACAAGGTGAATTTATAGCATGCACGGAATGCGTTCGGCACGTTTTTTATTCGGAAAATAGTATATATGACGAAATATTAGCATTTGCTAATGCTGCAGTTGGGTGACAGCTACCGGAAGCTTGTCCATAGTAGGCCGACTAATACATATGCAAATTGCTACCATATGGCTTGTATCTATCGTCAGTTTTGATACACACCCATAACAAAAAAAATTCCCGGGAAAACTTCCAAGCACCTTCAATTTTCCACCATAATCTCTGTTGACATATTAACGTCGTGTAGGTATTTTGTTGATTCTTAAAATTCTTTATCAACAGCAGAAGCACATTTTTTCCGCGACTCCATTGTTTGCCAAAAAATTGACGTGTGCCGCAGAGGCAGAAAGAAAAGAAAAGTTATTATTCTGATTTCCAGAAAATACGAATCATCATGCATGTCGAGTTCTACTTTCTTCATATTTATTCTCCGTAATTTTGGAGCTCCCTACAGTGCTGCGATGTTGTCTGGAATATATTATTGTCATCTTTCAAACCGCAACCATACCTGAGTGGAAGACATCGCGAAAAGTGAAATTTAATGGAGAATATGAAAGATGTTTCCATTTTTTCGAAGTCAGAAACTTGTATTACATTATTTAGTTTTCAAATTCTTCAGTAATAGGAAAGATGTGTTTCTTTATCCAAATTGTTCACCTGAACGTGTACGTGAGTAATTTACGCGAGGATTCAAAACTTTAGTGAAATTGCGTTGACAGAGAATAGAATTATTCTGCGAAATTTTAACAATGCAAAGCCTATGAGAATTCAAACTTTTGTAATTTTTTACGTTATCAAGAGAATACCTCTCTAGGTAAATATTGTAATCAGAAAAGTTCAGCACATGCCAAATCTTTGAAAGTCCTTATTCACCATGGCGTAGCATAGCGAGGCCAATAAGTGATTGATTGCCAACATACGCGAAATGCCAGAAGAGATTTAAAAATAAATCCTCTCAATCCGGCTATAAATACGGCGCAAACAATATATCCTTTATTTACTACAACGCAAAATTCGTTGGCCTTCCGTACTTGGAATATCCTTAAGCTACTTGTGCCTACTTATGTTTATCGATATGAGCAATGTTAAGCCAAAACGACAAATTGAACAATGTGTCCCACTCATAGAGACAAGATTCCTTCTCGTTACAAAGTCGCGCCACGCGATAAGATATCCAAGACGGAAATCCATTAGTTGAGCCTAAATTGAGCTGGCATTGCCGCTGAAAATAAAAGAATGTCATGTGAATTTTTGCTTTTGCTTTTTCCTCTTGAGTGCTTCCGACAAATCCAATTTCCAGTCCCGAATATAAAATATCTTATTGCGGAGATTTCCGTGCGAATTTCCTTGTTTCTTAGGAAGGGAAATGAATCGTATTACAGTGCCTCCTAAAATATAATCCCGTTCAACGAACCGAACTGATGCCTCGTATTGGTGAGGAAAATGCAAATTTTCCATCAAAAATGACGTCAATACATAGAATGCCGCCCAATTCTTAATTCGATGGAATTTTGAACTAGAATTAAAAGTGTTGCGAGTGCATGAAATGAAAATTAGAGACGGTAAATCATTTCATTATTTCCGTCTCAATTTTGCACTTTTCCTTTAGCATTTAATTTATAACTTAATTGTATTTCACAAAGATTTGAGATATTTAAGACTTGCTTAATTTTTCATTGAATTTGAATTGTAACAGGCAGGCACGTACCCGGGGGGTGGGGCTTGATCCGCCTTCCCGAAATTTAGAGGATTTTTTTGTGTGACGCTAACCAAAAAATACTATGTGTATGATTTTAAGCTAATTACACATAAATTTGTAGTAATCAAGCAGTCACCTAAGCAAACTGCCCGAAAACCGGCATAACACTGTTCCGAAATTTCAATTGCAGATTTGAAAAGTTTAATCACTCAAAGTTAAATTTTTGTAAATCATAAAATTTCGAAAAAAAAATCAAATTTTTTTATGAATATAAATTTAAATTATTTTTTTCTCATATATTCAACTTAAATTTTCCTTTACATTGATATTTCTTTAACATCTTTTTATTAAAGCTTAAACTTTTCAATACATTATTTTTTTTACTAACACAAATCTGCAAATTGAAATCTCCGACATGAGAGCACTGATTAAGTACATCCTATCCATGTATTGCATTGCCGAATGCAATCTAACTTGGCTGAGCTAGAGGCTCATCTCAATTTTACCAGTGCGGCATAGAGATCATGCTGAGATCTGCTTGAGTGCATCGGAGAGTCTGTTATTGATCGTCACCGTGAACACGTCACAAGAAGTGCGCCAGCAGCTGGACAATCGGAATTAGCAATAAGAAGTAAAGATTCTATTAGCGTGCGATAGACCATTGCGGTTGGATAGTGGCTGCAATAAAACAATATAGTGCGTGGATTAAGCTGAGAGCCGTCAATTGCCTGTGGGTTATTGTCATTGCATTGGCTCTGGTTAATGCAGCATCCGCGAGGATGTACGCACTGTCATCGTCGTTGGAGCTGTGTTTTGTTCTACCTATGAAAATTAGACAAATATTTCTCCCAGCTTTACATCAGAATTCTTTAGCGGTTCTCTTTTATCATGTGAGTACCCTCAAAATGCATAGAAACGGTAAAAACTAAACGAGGTGCACTTGGATGTGTGTGAAGTACTACATAAAAATAAATTTCCCGAGCAATCAGCGACAAACTTTCACTCATTTGATGCTAACGCAGTTGAGTGCAGCTTCAGTTGACGAATTAGCTTTTGATGCAAGAAACTTGTTACCTTTCACTAATGGTAAAGGGGGTTGGGTGCTCCGGTTGGGGTCTTTGGGTCCCGACCAGCCCGCGGAGACGGGGGTGGATGAGCGCCACTCGCCAACCCGTAAAATACCCTGGAGCCAATTGGCGAGGTTAAGCCTCCCGGACCAACCAACGCTTTTCGCCTTCAACCCGTATATTACTTTTGTCCCACTTAGGGCTCCGCCTCGACTCTCCAAGATCACTGCCCTGTTGCTTCGTGGTCGTCACTCTCCTTTCCTGGTGCACCCCTGGTTGTTCAGCACGAAGGAGGGCTACGTGCTCGGTCCTATCCCGTAGTCGAACAAAATTGCACGCACTCCCCCGAGCCAGGTTCACAAATGGGGCGCCAAACCTAAAATATAAATATAAATGCGCCTCTTCGTCACCTCTCCAACCAAATGAATAGTCACGGAAAGAATTTAGGTTGGTCGGAGTGAGGCTTTTAATATAATTCATTGAGCAAAATTAATATTATAGGCTTTTAATATAATTCATTGAGCAAAATTAATATTATTCATTGAGCAAATTTGTTAATTATCCCTAGTACAATTTCTTAATCATTTCACTTAACTCAGCTACCTTGGGGTGCCCCGGCACGAGGTCGAAAATCCTGTTCCTCGATTAACTTTTAGGTTCTTGGAATCGCCGATTCCGCTCGAATCGCTAATGCTGCACAAATTGAATCGCTGATGCCGCACGGGTTGCCAATTCCGCACCACTCGCCAATGCCGCACAAATTGAATCGCTGATGCCGCACAAATTGAATCGCTGATGCCGCACAAATTGAATCGCTGATACCGCCCAAATTGGATCGCTGATGCCGCACAAATTGAATCAACATCCGCCAGTACGATCGGAGAACGTCCTCATCCCGCAAAGGTCACACCAAGAAGAAGGCCACTTCTTCTTTCACTTCCGTTCACTTTCCCCCCCAGTTCTCGGTAAGCACCGTTAACATTCCAGCGCATAAACATTCCACCAAGCAACCTCTGCGCCATCTAGCTCTTCACGCCAATTAACCTGGGGGGAGAAATTTGAATATCAATGTCCGCTTATTGTGCGCATTTGCTGCAATTTTCCTGGTCGTTGCGAATTAATTTTAACTAACTTATATCGTTGTCTCTCGATTATGTCTACGATGTACAATTCGTTTGGTGGATATATTTCTCGAATTCAATATTGAATGTTTGTATTGATTGCATCATATTTTGTAAGTTGAAATTTAAATACTCAGGGCTCGAATCATTGTCATCTTCTTGAGCATTACTAGTTGCTGATGCATTATTATATGCCTTCTGATATAGCACTAACTCCGCGAAATTCTCGCAATATTTGGTCAATTGTAAATAAACGATGGGTTGGGTTGAAAGTTATTATTGTGAGCCAGCACATTGGTGTTACATATAACGAAGATGATTTGTTAGGAAAATTCATGCTAAGATCCTTTGTAGCCGGACCCGATGATGTTTTGAGTACTCGTGAATCGTTTGTTTCCAACGTTGAATTCAGTACTGGGTTGAGGTTTCTATCTTTTGCTTCTTAAGGATTTCTTCAAGCTGGGCGTGGGTGCGTTTGGGCTTGTTTACTTCGCTGCGTTGTAATCCTTAGTTAATTAATTTAATTCTAAGCTTACGAGCTACCGTTTCTTTAATTGAATTGTATTTACTTACATTTTATCTTCATATACTCTAGCACCCTGGCTCGGGGTGGCATTTAGTACTTTTCCGCGCAGTCTATCCGTATACCCGGGTGCAACAGGAAAGGAGTGTCGAGCCCTGGAGTCGTCCCAATCGGCCTTGACGGCCTCGCTGTAAATTTCCCGTGACAAACTTCGCTTGAACATTAATTTACTTTGTCTCGGAGAAGTAGATACAAATTCCAGTTAAACTAGTTTAAACAATTATAGTTGATATGGGGTGTATTCGTAGAGTAGTTATAACTGAATTTGAGTTTTCAGGCATCACCACATCACCAGCGGGCGCTTATTGAGGGTGTCGGTGAGTACCCCTTTGTTTTTTCTAAATTTATTATTTATGATATCTCATCCCTCCAAACAAGTGTAACGTTCTACATTTAGATTGTTTTTGATATGTTTTAAAAAAGTAAAACTATGAAGTCAGTTGTTGCATACGCATTAATACCAAGTTTTCAAATGAGCAAGTCATAAGAAGAAACGACATACACAATTGAACATTAAGATCATCTCTTCACCCTTTGAAACTCATTCAATTGCCCCATTTTTTTTTTTGAGTAAATTCTACCTTTAATTAAATTTATATTGTTGTGATGTATATGTACAACCCGTATTTTTAGTTCAGTTTTTTCATTGCTGTTAAACACATTTAGCCTTTTCATATAATTGGTCACTTATCACTGAAATAGAAATGGAAAGATAAGTCAAAATTCAAACTTGGTTTTTCCTTTCCTTAAACCTGATCGGGTATTGGACATGCCACGTTGGCCGGCCCTTCCACTATCAACTAGCCATCGGGCGAGCTCACCCTTCTTGAAGCGTCACAGGTGTTCTTGCACAGTAGAGTGGCCTTCCGCTCGCCTGCCCTTGTATGGTGTGATTTCGTCACATAATTATGTGATTCCATCACATAATTCTATAAAATAAATTTACATATATTTTTCATTTAAGGGAAAAGTTAATACAAATTCTTTGTATGAGTTTTTCACTTGAATGGGAAATATACATATGGCCACGTCTACATTGGATCTTGATCCGGTTGGGAGGGTGCGAGGGGGTACCACTTTCAACTGGATGCTCCACACTTATTTTGTGGCCATAAGTATCGTCAGCGTATTCACGCGCCATCAGACAAGGCCAATTGTAGTGCATAAAGATGTTCAATAAGTCCGTGAAGGACCGCAGCGATGTTCTGCTGCCTCGGCAGAGGAAGGTGTTGATTCCTGCCGAGAATGCCCTCGTCCGGAGACGCGTGAATGCGCTGGCAGGCTAGCATTGCGGTGTCGTGGGGCGGGTTCGTTTCCCCGGCACGAGGACTCACTACAAAACATTTCGCATTCACGAATTGCTTGCAGAGATCAAGAGGACGACCGAAGTCGCAAATGTGTAGATAACCTCCACGAAGGAATTACGACTTGTTGCGAGAACAAGTGCAACCTGACAAGAAAGACTAATTTGGGGGTGACCTCGTCCTTACCCAAATACATTCAGGGCCCACAAATGAAAGAGGGGCAACCGGGTGGTGGTGGAGCCCCTTCATGCCCACCCAACCGGAATAAATCCAATGTTAAACTGTTGAAGTGGCCAGGTATTCCTCTTCTGAGTGGAAAACTCATACAACTTGAGTTATATGAACTTTCCCATCAGAAGGGGAGTACCCCGGTGACCAATTTATGTCATAGAATTATGCAATTGAATTGCATAACTTTATGTCATAAAAAGGCACTTGGCTTGGGCCACTCAACCCATAAAGTCTCCTGAAACAAAAGAAGAAATTACTCTGTACCCGGCGGCTGGCTCATATTTTGGGGTGGAAGCCTGCCACCGTACCGGGTCCTATACCCGATTGGAAAAGACCGGAAGGGAAAAGACCGATTCTTCCAGTTTAATTCATCATTTCGTTTTTATTCGAACAACGCCAATGTAATGAAATTGATATATCTCTACAGTATGATTTTTCTATGGCAATCAGCACAGCAATTTACAACACCATATTGAAAAGCATTCAACCATCGAAAGAGGGAAATTGATATTAAAAGAAGATTAACATTAGAAGAAAATTCATTTTACTCCAATTTCATGTATTATTATAATTATGTGGTTAGCTCTTGCAGATGCCACTCTTTCACCCTTCATACATTATGTTTCAAAACTTTTTACATGGATTTATACGAAATTGATCATTATTTCCTTAAAAAAAACCGATTTTATACGACGATTCTTCCTTTTTTTCTTTTTTTTTCTAAATAGACGGATGCATTGGGAGGACGATTGTCGTCCTATTACATTTTCATTTTGATCATTCAATAAATTAAATTTTTATATATATTCAATATAATTTGCTATGTGGAATAAATATTAATTTTTATATATATTCAATATAATTTGCTATGGGGAATAAATATTAATTTTTATATATATTTGATATATATATATTTTTTTTTTTGTAAATTAAATAAATATATAATTATAAAAATGTTAAGAGGGTACTTACAGTACCTTTCCCTCGACGACGAGCGCTCGTTGACGATTTGGAGGTAAGCAAGTCCTGGAATTTTTGGTAGTGAAGAATCGCGTTCATCTATCAAATATTAACACACGAGTATTAAGACATAGAATAGATCTTAAGGGTGTATAAAATCATCTAAAAATTCGGCTATCAAAGTGTAAATACATATAGACTTCCTTGGATATCAGAACCGTATGGTCTTCGAACGTGGTAATGCTCGCTGCTACTTCTTCTACTGCTTTTAATGTTTAATATTTCGTTTATATGCAATCCGTTGGTCAATATATGGATTGAGTGATTTGACTAATTCTTCTGGATCTAACTTTTCAGTTGATTTATCACTCCTTGTTGAACTATGTTTGAATACACAATGCGCCTTTTTGCATACAAACGGTGTGGTTTCCCAGAAACAGGGAGTACGGTCCCGCCGTTTCCCAATCAACATGTGCCGCTTCGTAATATGAAGATCTTCACCTCGGCCTTCCAACCACCTGTTGCACCCCACTTCGGGACCTAATGCTGATGGCTCATGGCGATATTGGCAGCTGCTATCATTTTTTTACAGGCACGGTCGTAGAAAAAGTAGCAATATCTGAAGTTTCCCTTTTTTTTTTTTTTCTTCTTTTTTTTTCCCGCTGTGCATCCACAGGATGGTAAAAGTTGTCTCTGCCACAAACCTGAAATAACGCATATTGAACTTGAAGTATCGAACAAAGACCTATAAAGTAATGGACGCGAAATGAGCTTATTTTCATCCATACTGGATTGCATGCAAACGTTCATTAAAAAAAAAAAGTATTCTGTGCATTTGCATTTGCCTATTTCATACATTTTGGTCTCGTCTGCTCCCACTCGTCTATTATTTACACCATTTTATTCAAGTGCGCTCTTTCTTCATCCCTATTAAATTCAATTTTATTACTATTTGGACTCTAGAAATCAGAGCCTGAGTTCGTTTTGCCAAATCATTCTAGGCCCCATATATTGGGCCAAACTGTTCTGCACTATTTACAGGTTTATCTAACTCCTTCCTCTATTCCTCATTAAAGCTAACGCGACCAACTTTAGCTCTTTTCATGATGTTAATTTTCTTTTCTCCTCCCAATACTCTTAAAAACACTTTGGTAATCAATCCCCTACAATCCCTTTCATAATTTATCATTCCACTCGCATAAGTATTAAAAATCAAAATTTTCATTCACGCCGTTTCATTCACAATTTGTTCCTTCATAAAGTACTATAAATCCAAAACGCGAATACATTCACACATAAATCAGGCACTCGCGCATTCCCGCACGGACTAACACACTTGTAGCATTTAACTATTTCACAGACATCGTTCTTCCCCACGTTCTTCCACTTGCTCACGTTCCCTTCTTCATTGATTGATGAATTGCTCATGTCGTTTCCGTTACCGCTTTGCAAACTTGGTAACGAGTTGGCAACGTAAGCGAAGGATCGACCACCTTTGGAATTGGTTTAATCTCAGGGCTAATTCCTTTTCAATGCGATGCAAATCGAAACGAACCTCATATGCGATTAGATTGATGGCAATACCCGAAGGTACGAAACGCCCTGAACGGCCAATACGATGTGAGTAAGTCTCAGCCATACGTGAAAAATCGCAATTACTAGCAACATTCACAGCCTATACATCAATACCACGTGTAAAAAAAAAAATCAGAGCAGACTAGATTTCTGCATAGCCCCTGTCGGAACTCATGGAAAACACGATTTCTATGCGCCTGCGCCATGTTGGCATGGATATAGTAACAACAATAACCAAGTTCCATGATCTTCTTAGCCAGCAATTCCACACGTCGCGTTGAATTGCAACATATTATCGATTGGCTTATTTGCAACTTAGAGAATAACGCATTAAGACGATGCACTTTTTGCTTCAAATGTATGAACTTTTAATGATTGAAATGTTTTAGGCCAATATAAAATTAAATTTTCACCCCTGTATCCAATTTTAGAGCTTGTTTAAGTATTTCGTATGTGGAAAATGAAACAGCTACCATGGGTGTTGCTCTTAAATAGTTAATTGACATTCCTCGATATAATCCTCGAACGATACCGTTTTCACGGTAAATTAACGTTAATGTTTGCATCATTCCCATCCCAAATTTTGTTGTATCTGGGCTCATCATTGCGAGTTGCATTCTTCTTCTAGTAACATCCAAGGGATATGAAATTGATTGCGCAACAGCTCCAGCTAAGCCACCACATACCAGTTTTACAGGTATATGTAATACAAGGCCACCAGTATTCCTTTCGCATTTGTTGCATGCGTACTTTGGCAAATACTTCATGCAAAAAAATTTAAACATCTCGAAACAGTAGAATGACAGCCCGGCATACGGGACCATGCCTGTTAAAGTAGAAAAAAAAAACCCTCTGTAAAGTGCACGTATTCCGCCTTCATTGCGGAACATTTCCGAAGCACGCTGCAAAATTTCAGTGTATTTGTGTTCTCCCATTACTTGAAATGCTAAACGAGCCCGAATTGTATCTAGCGGATATGCCAATGTAACAGCCGTCAGTCCTGCACAAGCTCCTGCTATAAATTTATCCGCGTGTACTACAAACTTTTAAATGTAGTTCAAACTGCGGTAAGTACTTCTTGTACATTTCAAAGGATGTGAACTGCGTGGCTGCGTACGGAAATATCCTAATCATCTGTGCTCCATTGCCTTTATACAATGCCAAAATGATTCCCTCAATATTATGTGCCTGAGACCACTAAACACCCCTAAATGTTCGTAATGAGAGGAATGTGCTTGAAGTAAAATTTTTATCCTATCTAATGGCGCTACAGCAGTTTTAGAACACATCCCAGCAATTCCCTCAGCCAGAAGATTTTTCAGAACGGTTCATAGTTGCGAAAAGATTCAGCGGAAATAACCATTGTGGATTGATAAATGTCTATTTTCCACAAATTAAGTCTGGCTAAAGTTTCACAGGAAATACTATTACTAACATTTCATGAAGAAACAATATAAAGAAAGCCGATAAACTGTCGGTTAAGCTCAAATTTATTTTAAGCACGTTTAGGAAGTTCGATTCAATGTTTTCATTAATTCAGTTCGAGATCGGCGTAGCAGATCGGGATAAACAACAGTAATACACGCTTTATTGTCGCGGCTTACGGCGAGCATCACCTTGGCGTTTCTAATAAATCCAATAACCACTAACGAATAGCGATACTCCCCTTTCAACGTAGTAAAACCCATACTAAATGCACAAAGTCTTCACTGCTTCCATTTGCTCTATATTGCACACTTTCCTGTCTTCGTCGTCCCTTCGAATCGCTTACGCAACATAATTTGTGTCGCTGGCGGATTCGCACGCGTAGATTCATTAACTGACCCGAGCAATCTCTGGACACGCACAAAACTACCATTAACTGTCCTATACACTCGCACAACTCCAATTATCCAACTGTTGCCTCGAGTCTTTGCTAAATTGCGTTTTTGTCTCTGGCTTGAAGCTTACATGAACAAAAGATTTTTCCACAGAACTTCATAGCAATAACAATCCACCAAACAGTCCCTTTTCTTTTTAGTTCGAAAAGGAATTTTCTTGCAGTCAACGAAAGCAGGACAGGTGATACAAAGAGCGTCGAAGAAAATGAGACAAAACACAGTTTAGCTGACTGCCACTTACACTGCCCCCGTTCATCCTAAACTACACTCCACGTTCTAACGTGTCCGATTTCCGCCTGCTGAGTCCCGCAAGCAGAAGTCACACTCTCGATGATACTATGACACGAGCTTGGATAACATCACGAGATGGGTCGATTTGCTCGATTACGGGAATGCAGTAAGTACCGGTTTTCCCAGTACCGTTTTTCGCTCGTGCTAATATATCTTTACCACTTAAAGCAATTGGTATAGCCGCCTTTTGAATAGGCGACGGTTCCTTAAACTCATTCACAAAAAAAGGAAAAAAATATAGTCCTTAGAGAAACTAATATGAATTTACTCACGTTTTATTAGCACGTCTCCCTCGCCAACCATCCAAACCTACTTCTCAAATGATCACCACAAGCACACAAATCACTTCACCAGATCCCTGTTGGCACTTGATCGAATGCCGTCTTCTCTACGAAGCGGTTTATGGGAAACTGTTCCCTGAAAACATGTTCGAGGCAAACGCAATAACCTCGCTCGTACCATATGGAAATAGAAGTGCCATCTATGTGTGAACATGCGGTGGTGATAATGCACACTCATTTCGGTTATTTTTAAAATTCGAAATTGTGTAGATTCGATTAAGTTTTCAATTGAAAGCAATTTATGTTTATAATTATTAGGCGTAATTAAGGGGGAAATAAATCGAAAGAATAGGACAGGCACACGTTAATTACCAACAAACAAAACAATTTTTAATTATTATGGTTGGAATGGGTAAAATTTGACAAATTTTGTGGGGTTTAAATGATACAATGATTTTATCGTTCCTATAATTTAAGGGGTTAACCGTTTCGTTCTAAGCATTTGCATACCGCATTACACCACAATTAGTTAAATTATGTTCAAAAGATATTGAAATAAAATCACTACACATTAAAACAGTTTTAGAATTTTGTTTCCCGGGTGTTAAGTACAAAAGAAATTTTTCCCTTTAATTATTTTTTTATGCGAAAAAAAACGAGTGTCGCGATGAGGAAGGTGACTGAATGGTTACTCCTTGTTGAATTGAGTTGGTGCTGTGTGCCTGTGTCAGCGCTGCTTTTAGAGCCATAGCTCCTAGATTACTACACAATCTCGGTGGATTCCAAAAACATCTTTCACCGAGGCAGCAAACCATGGCAGCAGCCCTTTATGGACATTTATGTAACCACATATTCACTACAAATTAAAGTTATCCTCATTTATGAATTGTTAAAATTAATTTATAAAGCATACAAAAAGATCACGTAAATGCCATAATATATCACATAGTATGTAATCGAAAACTACAGCTCCAGAAAAAGTCTGAAGATGAAGTTCCCCTACCTTTTCTAGTTTCTGTTCTACATCTCTTCGTAAACTTTTGTTTTTATTGGTGCACAGTTGAGTTTCCTATTACTTCGCTTGGCATCGGCAAGCTGTACGGGGAAAAAATTTATACAATAGTCACGAGACATATGTATACACATATGTGATGTACAAAGGGAAAATGCTCCAACTCCCTCGCTTAAATCATTGCGTGCCCATTATCTCTCCTTCTCTCTCTCTCTCTCTTCATGATTGGAACGAATAGAGCTGTAAGAGTATATTAAGATAAAGCTGCTGCTTTGATGGTAAGCGGCTTTTGCAGAAAAATTTTCTTTAACTGAAATGGATCCAATTGCACTCCACTTTAAATAGCGGCAATGTTTAATGCCTGCTCACTCGCACTTACAGGACCTAGTTTTACTGGAGTTCTTAGGAATGGATAGGGATAAATTTGCCTAGCCTAGAAGATTCATAAATCAGGGAATCATGGCACAAAAAGTAGTTACCTCAAGATGTTATCGCTACAGACTGGAAAAACTAGCGGCAACATTGTAGTATATACAATATATAGATATTGTGTATAACTGTGTCTACCAATAGTTTAGTCAGTTGTTTTTGGATCCGTTAAAACATGAAACGAGGACAAGCAAGAATTACATCGTTCCTTAAAAAGGCCACAGAGAAGAATGCTTTATCTACAGATAACAATGATATGTTCGCTTTGGAATAATAATGAATACTAGTCTCCGTACATTACTTTGTTTAACCCACCCTTTATGATTTCTGTTTTCAATACTGGGCCGAATGAAACATGCTGTTTTTAGTATCGAAAGACTCTGAATTGATATAAATCTGACTAGTGAGTGGCACCTCGTACGGAAAATATACTTATTTTTATACGCCACACGTACACGCAACGTATACGTCACGTCCACATTATTATCATCACTAATAAGTTTGTACGCTACATCTTAAACTAATAGCGATTTGTTTCCAAACGAGTTCTACGTTTGCACTCATGTAGGTTGCATTCGCATACGTATTCTCGTTACGAGTCAGTCTGTTATTCATTACCGTTCGCATAACTAATATGTGCGAAACAATACATCACTTGAAACTTCGTGAGTCTTGTAAATAATCTTCAAATTGATTGGTACGGCCTGAACGATCGGGATTGTATGCAAAACATATCCCGCTCCGGAACCCATTCCGCTAGCTCACTGACGTGGGCACTGCCGATACTTAATTGCAGAACTGACTTGGTAATCTCCAAATGTTCTTCTGTATATTTATTCATAACTATGTCACCTCCCTCGTCAAGGTATCCTTGGGTGTCCGATGCGCCATGACCACCGCAGGTTGATCTGCACTGACAAAAAGATTGTGGTTAGGTACTCCCTTTAGGTGTGTACTCGAGATCTCACAACTTACTTACTTTCAGGTAAGTTATTTCGCCATTTCTCCGGATTTTCCATTCCCCTGAACGTTTTCCCAAGATCCGAGGTACGTGCTAACGACTCAGTTGACACAACACTGTTCAAAATGATGCTCGCAGTAGTGCTGCTTGCGTTACGGTATTTAGTCTTTGCGGAAATTTTTATTTTTTTTTAAACGTTCGCGGATACTTTTACTTCTTTTTCGATCCTGATGACAGATAAAAAGTTCCGCATGACCGTCCTGCCATCTGGTCCTCGTCTTCCGCTTTTTTAAAGTTCACTCACACACAAAACTGACGTAAGATGGGAAACCATATGGTAGCGATTTGCATATGTATTAGTCGGCCTACTATGGACAAGCTTCTGCGAGCTGCCATCCAAATGCGGCATTAGCAAATGCTTATATTGCGTATTATATACTATTTTCCAAATGAAAACGTACGAAACGCATTCCGTGCATGCTATAAATTCACCTTGTACTGTCCATTGTATTCCTAAACTTTTCAAGACGAGCAAATGAAGCACATGTTTTGCTCCTTCCACTGATCGCTCAGCGTTAAGAAGTAAACAAACTCCTATTCATTCACTTTGGACGGCGATGAAAATTAAACGGAAGTAAGAACTGAAATAATTTTCACTTCACTGGGAGCGCTATATTGTTCTCCGCAAGCCATCTGCATTTCACTGCAGAAATCCGTCTCAAAACCATACAAAACCTCGAATTGGCGTTGGAACCTCCATAATTCTTCATATACCGCCATGTAAGTTAGACAGCAAAGTCGGCCTACTAATGGTCATGTGTGTGGTAGTAAAGTCTGCTGCCATATGTCTTCCTATCTAACGTCAGTTTGTTCAGCTGACAAAACGCGGTTTAGTGACAGCAAGAGGTCAGAGGGTGCGTTCCAAACCGTCGACGTCAATCACGACTGCCTAATTTTTGGTAGTAGCGTAGGGCCGATTTGTTACAAATTGTTCGCATTTCATACACATTTTTTTAGTCATTTATCCTGTTGTGACAGATACTCGAAGAATCTGATTGTGAAGCAAAGATTTTCGAATTCTTGAATCATACCAATAATCACACAACAAGTCTGTCCGTATCAGATTCGAACCGGTACAGCAACTTCGACCTGCCTCAATGTTGAAACTTTCTATTATTTTTATGCCAAAATTGGGTCATTTCTGCTTATAGGTTCTTTTATTTGCGTTCATAAAAGTACGAAATTCATTGCGTCCAACAAATAGTTGCGCGGTATCTTTAAAAGCCTGTATATTGGATTCATCATTTTGTAAAAATAAACATCGTTCATTCTCTTCTCTCTTCTACTGGCATGAATGATCTATGTTTATTTAAACCTTCCGACAATTTGGTGAATTTTTTGTTTTTGGTTGCTGCCAAACTGTATAGATACGAGCGATGTCTAGCATTGTACCGAACTATGTATTGCATGCACACCAGCATCAGCTAGACAAAACCACTTCGACTACATTCACTCTCACTCACTCTGATCACACAGAGAAATAATGTATATCTATATGCCACTTTTTCTTACACTGAATTGCACTAGTTTGCTTGCGTACGCAAATGAATGACTTTCAAAATATAAAACAAAAAAAGCGTAGAAAATAGTGTAGAAATATTTTTCACTGGTTTAGTCATTCAACTTGACAGACATTAAACATCAAATATAAATTTCCAAAATGAATTCACACCCAGGACGTATTGTATCACGTAATGTACTCGTTAGTTACCTATCAAACGCGGAATATTTTTAACGTACGTGCAGTTATCACAATTTCCATAAATTAAAAAATTCTACTCATGCGCACCAGTCACACCACAAAAGATCGGGAAAATCGGTTTTTCCTCATTAAAAATCAAACCCACAGCACTATCAACGCGTTGGCTTTACCGCTTTTCATTTGAAATGCGAGTCTCGCTTTGTATGCATTCCATTTACCGCCTCCCTTGACAAGCCTCTTGATGGCGGTAACGGCAGATTCTCACCCAACAAATCTCGCACGCTAAATTGCGTGGCAATGGTGTTGTCATGATCGATTTTATTAGTTAGTGAATTGAAACTTTCTTGTAGGCACATTGAGTAAGGATCGAAAACATTTTTTATCGATAATGGAAGCGGTGGTGGTGGTGGATTTTATTTCGGGTTAGTAATAATAATATTAATAAGTTGCGTAGCAAATTGTTCCGCACTTATTGCATTATTATTATGAATTGCCCTTTTGCCTAGGCAGGGTGCTTGACTACTACATTTCAGTGCATTAGAAAAGCAGAAGCTTTTTAAAATGTAGCAAATCAACGACTAATTTTTTAAGGAATAATTAAATCGGTGAGTGATTTCCAAATAAATTCTCATAAGCTTCCCTTTTATCGAGTAAATTGCCAGGAAAATTTAATTTATCTTCAAATTTATTTGTTGTTATCTTACTGAAAATTCCATCAAAATCAATTTACGATTGCTTAGAGACTCTTATCTACTACGTAAAACACCCTTCATGTAATCGAACCAAAAATCTGTCCACTATCGAGAAACGTTCATTATTCCTTCTCCACCTAAATTTCCATTTTCCTTTTAAGCTGCTACATAATACCAACGATTTCTTAGAAAAATTTTCTAGCACTTGAGCATGTTCTTTTCTGTCTATAAATATCTCTGCGGATATAAACTCTATTCAAAATAGGGATTTCATCCGCGTCACTTTCAACAATGGTACTCGTATTCAAACAGCACTCGCAATTCAGATAACTGCAAACAAATTCATCGGCACAATGAAATGACGCAAGAATTGGAAAAGTTTTCCGAGGATATAATAATCCTGCCAACGACCAAACCGCAATAATTCTTCTAATTCAACAACATTCAGCAACAAAGCTTCAGCGTCATAAAACAACACGTCTGCCCACTCATACACACACAAGCGGCATTAAACTCTCCACAAGGAAAATAAAACAAGTTTAAATTCATGCTGCTTATTTAACGTTTATGATTACCATTATCATTTGCGTTATAAAAAGTATTTATTTTTATTTTCTCTAACTGAGAAGAACGATTCGTTGAATTCGTGGATGATGTGAAATTATGATGCTGCTTGAAATCTCACATAAAATGTCTCGGCGGAGTTAAGGGACTCATGAAATGTAAAAGGAGACTTTCACGTACTTAGGAAATTATCTTGAACTTCACACTTAGGAGGCGTGGTGAGGAAATGGCCTCAGTGTGACCGTGACATTGGATTTCAATATCATGAACTCATGAAAGATTAAGCCCAAGGTACTAAAAATCAATAAAGAAAAGTGGAATGCCTTTTTGAATGCACGTAAGGATCAAGTTATTGAAATACTTAAATAAATTTATCTTTCCTTCTTTCGAGAATTCTTGACCGCATAGGGAAGATCTTGGTAGCATTTTTCAACTCTCTAAGGGCAAGTTTGATGATTCGAGAAAAAGTTACTGCATTAATTTTTAAGACGATGCCTAACTTTTAAATGGCCAAAAATCCCAAGAAATGGATGCTCAGCAGACCATGAGAAAATTGGGATTTTTTTCCGAGATAGAAGTAAAGGAAAACCGTATATTTAACACATTAAGGGAGTATACGATACAGTTTGTGAAAAAATTGGATTATTTATACTGATAAATTGAATGGAATATGCATTTCACAAGACGGATAAATATATTGCTAAAGTTTATGAGGAATCAAACTCAAGAAACTTACGCGTATCTGAATTTGGAATCAGATTTACGTGGTACTGTGAGTTCTGTCTCGGTATCATTTGCTTAAGTACCAGTACTGCACCCATTATCTCTACATTTCCTTGTGTCAGCGAAGGCCAGTAGTGGAGAAGGCATTCTCGAATTAAAAGACTGGCGGTTGTTTCATAAATATATTTAACCCTTTAAAGTACTGGAACAGCTTCGATGTTTCTCACGTGACGGCTAGACACTCAGTGTCTCCCTTCGGTTAGCCCTCATAAATGCTCGGCTCAATCTCGCTAGGTCAATTTGAGTTGATAGCCCGACCCCTTTTGACTGGAAATCGCCACAATAATAGTTATTGTTGGCGATGTCTGTGCAATATACTTCTGGTCTCAGGTGACAATATGATATGAGTCAGTCTGTGGTGTGAACAGAACTATATTTCCTTCTTCAGTTTCCAGAACTGAGCAGGCCTTCTTCTTCTCCCTGTCATAGCGAAGAAACTTCGTTATTTGAAATGGTACTTTGTGTTTTAGTTCAAGTTTCAGCGACTGGCCACAAGCAATTAGGTACATTTTTGACAAACCACGAGGTCTCCTTCCTCATATTGGTACGGTTTTTTATGCCTTCCGTCGGTTCGGCGTTTCCAATGCTGCATTTGGCGCAAGATCTTCCGGCTGAAATGAGTCAAGTCTCCACTGTTGAAGTAGTTTCATTGTCAGCATTCAGGGCTTGCTCTCCTTGATTGGCTGTTACGTCACGCGATTGGAAATCGAATACCAACTGATTCAGTGTAAATCAGGTTATGGAATGCGGTTGAGGACACAGAGTCTACTGAATCATTAGTAGATGTTGATCCCATTTCTTTCGGTCGATCGTCGTTCAACGTAGTTTCGTAAGTATGGTCTAGTTAAGGCGTCCCACTTAAAAATTAGCACGAGGTAAGTGTACAGGAACTTGAACGTGCTGTTGACCGTGGAGATTACAAAATTTGGAAAGCTCCTTCGAGTCATAAGCGGACCCTCTATCGGATATGATAAAAATCCAAAGAAGGCTGTTACATCCCGTAGCATTGCGATTCCGTGCTTAGCACTCATACCTCAAAAGTGCTCGAAGTATCGTGTACTTGGTAAGTGGATTAGTAAGTGTTATTAGATGGACATGTAGACCCAAATGATCCACTTGTAGAACTCGGAAAAGTATAGGAATAATGTTTTCGATAAACATTTGGCCTCAGCGTTGACCGGTGGTATTTGGCTGAGGCAACAATCGATACAAGCATCTACGTAAGATTTGACGTAGTGACGTTTTCAGGGAAACCAAAATAGTTTCTGTATTTGCTAGACCGTACCCTCATAGCCTGGGTGTCCTACCTCGTCGTGACAGCTTCGTACGATTCTCTATCGTACAGTGGCAGATACAACGAATTTTAGACCGTTCCGACAATTTTCTGTAAGTCGTCCATCCTTTATGAAGTACTCCTATTTAATCTGCTTTGACTACGTATGGAAATATGGTCTAGCAAAATGTTGATAATACTTTGTAATTTGCGGTCTTGTTTTTGCATGGATAGCAATAAATCACCTTTGTTCATTGCAATCACTTATACGTTCTAAGCAATTAATTTGATAAAAATATGTTTAGAAAATGTTTTTCTCCTCAGACGCAAATAAAATATTTTGTTTTTTATACATATATATATATTTCGAGGGTAAGTTTTCCCTCTTCTTCAGTGTACTGATGGTCTAGTTACAATTTTCTTTGCTTAAATACCTAACATGTCTAGCTATATAGGAGTGAGTTTAATTGCTATTTAATTATACCTTTTTATTTTTCTTACTCTACTTTTTAAAACGTTTTGGTTTTATTGGTTTAGTCCTTTAATTACAAGCTTAACAAATGTTATTTAATGACAGTCAATGGAAAAGGTTATTACAAAAATTTTTAAATTACTTTATTACCTCTAGTAGTTTTGAATATCCGTGCCCGACGTCATCATCATCAATCACTTATACGTTCTAAGCAATTAATTTGATCTTCACCGGTTCATCGGTCAAACTTCGACTTAGAGCATTTACATCAGGCATGCGATTGCCTGCTTGATGTGTGACTTCGAAATCAAACTCTTGGAGTTGAAGCTACCAGCATGCAATATGATTGTTCAGCAGAGTTATTATTTTGGTGGTGGATTCATCTTGGTAATCTGTTATTACTTGTAAATCTTTACCCAGCAGGTAGAATTTGATTTATTCAAGTGCCTTGAGAATTGCCAGAACTTCCAGTTTATGACTACTATATCATGGTTTGGCCTCGTTGCATTGACAGCTGTAGCAAAATACAGGTTTCCAATTAATCTGGTCCCTAGATTGAAGTAGCACGGTGGTGAGTCCTAGTGCACTGGTGTTGGTATTTACTTCGTGAAATTCCGATTGGTCGTATAGTGTCAAAATTCGTTTGCCACTAAGAAGACACTTCAATGTTTCAAATGCTTTATCACAATCGACTGTCCGATCGAATTCTAGTTTATTTTTCGTCCTTAATAATGTAGTTAACGCTTGGGCGAAGATGGCATAGTCACGGATGAGTTTTTGAAGAAAGCCATATAATCTTAAGAATCCTTTGACTTGGTCGGACGTTTCCAGGTTTAATGCCAGAGTATGAAATCGTATACCCCAGGAACAACATTTTGGTTGCATAGAAAGTATATTTCTACGCACGAAAATTCAATCCATCTTCTTGGAGTATGGTTAAGAATTTGGTCGAAAGGTCGATCTACTCAGCGATTGCACCGCTCTCTATATTACTTGATTCATTCTCGACGAGTGCAAGTTCTGCAAGGATTATGCAATTGTCTACCTTCAGATGCGTTTACATTTTTTATGTGTAGATGTTCGTGGCTCATACAAAACTTTCCAACGTCACTAGAGGTTACTGAATTACGTCAGTGGGTTCGCTCTCGCGGACGAGTGAACAACTGCTTCCAGGATCGATTAAAGTATTGATAAGTCGACAGTCTAACCACACTTGTTTTTTAATACGGTCGATTTGAGAACAGCTGGGTACTAATTTGAGAGTTTTAATATATCCTTCACGACGCGTAGGACAAGTATTGGCAGAATGTCCGACTTTTTGGCACTTCGAGCAACGAGCAACGTGTTCCAGTTTATAACAGTTATAGCAAATATCTTTCAGTGGAGTCGAAATTTTGGCCTTCGATAGTTTGCTGCAACGCGGATGAAACTATTGATGAGACCTTTGCAAGTTCCACTTCAGGCGTTTTATAATGTCGAATGATTTAATCTGCAATCGATGTATAGAATGATCGATTCATCCATTAATCCACCCCTTTGAGCCCCGGCGCACATACGATCAGGAAATGTTTTTAGGTAGTCCTTCGAAAACTGAGCAAAACTTATGAAAACTTTCCTAGTCAAGTCTAGCCACTCTTTAACAGGGTCCTTTGGGTTGGCCTGTATCACAAAAATAACTAAATTATCGTCCGATTCGTACGCGTAAATTATTTTACTGTACGATTAATGAATGAATTGGAGTTGGGTATAAGATCCATTATACTACTGTGACCAAAAAATAAGGTGACATTTGAATTTAAACTGCGCGCGTCGAACGATTTGAAGAATTATTTTTTTTAGGTTGGTTGTACTGTCAGTGACATCTATGTCAAATTTGCATGTCAAAATATTCATTTGTGTTTGAGAAACGCGTCGTTTTTGGGATGGCCTTCAGTTCCGTCTTCGCTGTGGCTTGAATCTCCTCTATCGTATGAAAACGGTGTCCCCGGAGCGGTCTTTTGGGCTTGCTGAACAGCCAGAGGTTGCACGGCGCCAGATCAGGTTAATACGGTGGTTGCAGAACGATATGGGTTGAGTTTTTAGCGAAATGATCACGAATTACGAGTACAGTATGGAATGGTGCATTATCGTGGTGTAAAAACCAAGAATTGTCTTTCCACAATTCCGGCCTTTTTAGGCGGATAGCATTACGCATACGACACATAACGTTCAAATAATATTCCTTGTTGACTGTTTGGCCCCGCGGAAGGAATTCATTATGCACAACACCATGATAATCGAAGAAGAGAAGAGGTTGATGGTCGCCCAGGACGCTCTTTGTCTTCGACACGATCCTGGCCGGCTTGGAACTCATTATACCACTTGTAAACATATTTTTTAGACAAAGCCTCATCACCAAAGGCTTTCTGCACCATCCTCAACGTATTCGCAGCAGAAAATTGATTCCGCAAACAAAATTTAATGCAAACAAGTTGGGTAAACAGACCTACGCTCATGTCAGAAGGGTTTTGTATTCACTTTTCAAAATGCAGTCACCAGATTGAATAAAGTCAAGAAGCATGTCAATGACGATATTATTGGAGAAAATATGAAATTCGAAGATCATACTATTATTAGCAAAGTTGAACGAATTTAGACTTTTGAGGTTTTTGTTATTGTTATACTCATAAATATCTCCCTTGATAATTATTTCAGATGTCCATTCGTGAGGGAGAAAACCACATTTTTCATGTAATTCCCCCCCTGTGCCCCGCTGTAGCAGAAACTGACATTTTAAGAACTGTTTTGAAAAGCTCCCATGAAAACTTTCATTTCATACTCATATCGGCTACGTTTGATGCATTTTTTTTCAGGGGCCACTCTCCTGTACTGTTATCATCGATTCATGGCCATTTTTTCGAATCCTAGAGTTGTTACAAAGCCCTTTTACTAGGAGCTCTCTCCCGCCTCCTTGACTTGTTTCACTTATGAGTAATAATTGTAGGTACTCATCTTCAGTCATTCATTAAATTGAATCAAGTGTTCAAAGCATGGACCTTGAACGTTGAAGTTGGGGCAAAAAAAACCTCAAAATTATTCAATCTTCGCATTTAAAACAGCCACCATTTTGTTTTACGATTACTGATACCACTAGCTGAACCGATTCTCAAAGATATTCATGACACCTATCATTCCTGAAATTTTCATGCAAATCCTAGCAAAACTGTAGTGGCTGAGTCGGTAAAAAGCGCATCTTGTTCCGTAGCCATATGTTGCCATAGTAATACATGCAGCACATATTGTTCCATAGTAATACAGGAAAATTCAAACCGCTATAACTTCGCTAAATATGATTCAATCTTTATGAAACTTGCAGGGTTGATTAATCTTATAAATAGACATCTGTGTACTGAATTTCATTGAATTTAAGGGTCCCCTAAAGATTTTATTCAAGAAAACATAAAATCGATAAATCATACTATTACTAACAAAGTTGAGTGAATTGCGACTTCTCACGTATTTGTTGTTGTTGTACTCACCAAGGCGTACATTCCTGATTTTTTTCAGATTTTTCGGATCACAGGTGTCCAATCGCGAGGGGGGGGGGGACACAAATTTTTCGTGTATTTCCCCTCCCTGTGCGCCCCTCGAAGCAAACTTTGCCAAACTAAGACCTGTTTTGAAAAGTTCTCATCAAGACCTTTCATTTGATACCCATATCGGCTACCTTCAATGAAATTTTTTTTTGGGGGGGTCACTCCCCTATACGGGGAGACCCCCCCTTAAATACCTTATAAAATTTTTTTGTAATTGAACTTTGAAGAGAGCACCAGTTTACACCTACGTACAAAATTTGATGCTTCTAGCTTAAGTAGTTTCCGAGAAAAACTGCTGTGACACACGGACGGACGGACGGACAGACAGACGGACAGACAGGACGTGATTTTAGAAGGGTTTTGTAAAATTATTTTACAAAACCCTAAAAACGAACAACTCACTTTTAGCAGCTCACAAATTGACGATTTGACATAGATGTCACTGATAGTACTACCAACCTAAAAAAAATAATTCTCCAAATCCTTTGACGCGCGCAGTTTAAATTCAAATGTCACCTTATTTTTTGGACACTGTAGTATCTATCGTGATATGACAAATAGAACGAGAATTCATTCGCTCTTCAGCGAAAAAATTCGAAGCTGCGTTTTTTGGTAGAGGTATTAAGGTTTGGATAGGACGTTAGTTTTTCTTAGTGATGAGCTGGTTTCTTTATCAGTAGCGATGTAAGTACCGAGAGTTTAACCACGAGTTGAATGTCAGTGCTGGTATTAGTACATATTTGACTTTTAGCCACGAGCTGGTTCTTTTCAGTAGTGGGACTGATATCGGCCTTTCTCAGCATCTGTACTGATGAACTTGATTCCTTCATCTTTCTAGGACAAACTTCAACTCTACGGCTAGCATTTTTTGTTCATATACGTGTTTTTTAATGACCCCTTGTCATCAGTTTTCAAAAATTAAATAATTTTTTAAAACGTTAAAATTGATTTTATTCGAAAAAGCTTATCATATCATCGAAGCAACTGATTCAAGCAACTAATACTAACTATAGTTTTAATTCGATACATAAAGGAAAGCGAAGTATCTCAATACATTTTTGGGATCGCTGATAAAGAGGAGCCCGACAGTTTCTTATCTTTGGGGAACTGGGGAAAATGACAAATAGTAAGGAGTTGGCCATTGTTATGAAAAAAAAAACATGTTCAAGAAAACTCTGCAGATGGTGCATATACATTGTAGAAAATCGCAAATAATGAAGAAATAAATATATTACGCAAAGAAAATGATGAACTGAAGCTACGGCTACAGATCCCCAAAAGGCTAGTCAAGAAAGGGATCAAGATACAAAAACCGCAGCCGTGATAACAAGTCACACATGAAACGAAGATGGAAAAAAAATGTGAAGCAAATGACTCCAAAAGAAATTTTAGGGACGGTGGCACTAATGATGGCCGAAACTATTTGGCAGCGCTAACAGGAATATTAGAGGAGATGGAAATTGAAGAAGATGGGGAAAGTAACCCTGGTAAAGATAGTAATGTAAACTTTATTGAATTTTTAAAATAAAAGAGCAAGGGAACAAAAACAATTCGTTGTTCTTCTGTTTCCTTGAAAAAAGCCAATAATAAGCCAGATAAAGTCCTCCATAAAATATATTTGGAAGAGGAGGAAGAGACGTGGTTTGGAGTGCAGTTGATGCGGGATGCATACATCGCAGTCAGGCATCAGCATCTGCTAAATGTGGGATGCGTGCGTGGCATTTGGGGATCGGGATTATTGATCCACCTCAGTTCTCCCACCGCAGGGGCTTGGCCATGATAGTGCACTTTTTATTAGAATCGTACGCGTGGTCATATCTTGCTTTCACTACGGGTGGTTTTCGTTGATCCGCTTGTGAGGGGCCTTGCCGGTGCGCTAGCTTCGGGTATGAGGAATGCGGGTTTGGGCATGTCAAATGAAATTGAGGCTGAATGTCTATTGACGCTCAGCTTGAAGTATTTGGTCTCCCTGCTCAATACAGGGTACGGACCGTCATGTGGTGGTGTTAGCGATGATTTGACTTTGTCGTTTCATATCAAGACGTGCGTACTGATGCCCAATGCTCGGTGTACGAAGGTTGGGGTTGTTTGCGTGGTGCGCGGTGTCACTTGGTTGCAATTTTGCCATGCGAGACCTGAGATTGCGCAAGAAATCTGTGTAGTTGGTTCTTGGCTTCGATCGATAATCCAGGAAGTCGTAAGCTGGCTCCGTAAGCCATGTCTAAGGTTGTAGCATTGATGTCTTCCTTCAAAGTAGTGCGCAGACCAAGAAGCACAAGAGGCAGCACTTTCGTCCATTAGACTGTATGACAGCAGCGGATGGCGGCTTCGACTGTGCGATGCCAGCTCTCGAAGATCCCATTGGTGGCAGGATGGTAAGTGGTTGCCTGCAGGTGGTCGACTCCCAGAGTACGGGTCAGCTCAGATTTTGCTCTCGAACTGGCGTCACAAGCTGGTAGTGATCCGTGCTGGCACTCTGAAGTGGCTAGTCCATGCGTTGATTAACGCCTCGGCGAATGAAGTTACTGTGATATTTGGAGCCATCGCGTGAACCTGTTGATGATGGTTAGGCAATACTGGTGAACATCGTTCGGGGACAGGGTTCCGATGAGATCTCTATTGATGTGATCGAATCTGGCATCTGGCGGGTTGTAGCGTTGGAGCGGTGACTTGACATGACGTCCGATCTTGTTGCGTTGGCAGGCCATGCAGCTTCGTGCAAAGTCATTGCTTTCTTTGTTCATGGCTGGCCAGAACAAGCAGTCGGTGATGAGTGTTCTTTTCGCTCGTATGCCCGGGTGGGCTAGGCCATGCATCATTTGCATGATTGTTGACCTAAACTGCTGCGGTGCGCAGGGTCGAACCTTGTCGTGGGTGACTATGCAGTACAGTGGTGTAGTGGAATTTGCTAGCTGGTGCTTTTTCAACTCGAGTTGATTCGATCGGTTCTCCAGCAAAGCCTTGAGTTCGGAATTGTTTTGCTGAGCTGAAGCGAGAGTAAGAAAGTCGATTTTGAAAATCGTACTTACCCGAGACATATAACCCGTGATTGAGTTATTCCGGCCTGGAATGTAGCGGATGTCAACGGTGAACTGATAGATGAAGCTCAGTTGACGTTGTTGTCTTGGTGACGCTTTTTCCGGTCGCTGCTGGGCTGCAAACTGCAGTGGCTTGTGGTCAGAAAACAAAGTGAAAACTCTGCCTTCCATCATGTAGCGGAAATGCCTGATGACCTTGTGAATAGCTAACAGCTCTCGGCCGTAGGTGCTGTAGCGTCGCTGAGTGTCGTCAAGCTTGCGCGAGAAAAATCCTAGAGGCTCTATTCCAGTTTTTGTCGTCTGGTGGAGGACAGCTCCGAGTCCATCGTCTGAGGCGTCCACAGATAGGGACCATCTAGCTGTTGGATCAGGATGCACGAGTGACGGGACTTTGCTCAGTTCCGATTTGCACATGTCCAATGCTGTAGATACCTTGTCGATCCACTTAAGCTCTGTTTTGTCACTTTTCTTGTTTCCCGGTATCAGCCGTTGTAGCGGGCGTTGGCTTTGAGTGGCATGCGGCAGGAATCGTCTGTAAAAGTTGATCATACCCTGGGATGACTTCAGCTGCAAATCTGTCTTGGGTTTCGGTATCGCGGATATGCCTTGTATCTTCTCAGGTAAAGGATTCAATCCGTCGGACGATTTTGCGTGTCCCAAAAATCGCGCTTCACTTAATCCAAATTGGAACTTGTCTACATTGATACCAAGTTCGTATTGACGTAGACGATCTAGCACTTCAAACACGGGCTGTTGATGAGTTCGCTGATCTGGCGAGAACATTAGTATGTTGTCTATGTAGACGAACGCGTTGTTGAGTCCACGTAGCACCTCGTGCATGAATCGTTGGAACATTTAGCCTGCGTTGCACAGGCAGAAAGTCATGTAGATAAACTCGTATGATCCAAACGGCGTGATGATCGTTGTCTTCGGGACATCATCCCGCTAGACTGAAATTTGATGTAATGCCTTCTGTAGGTCAATCACAGTGAAAACGTTCATGTCGTGCAACGCAGCAGTGCAGTCCTGCATAAATCCAATTGGATATTGATCTGGAAGGGCTGTACCCTTTCAGATTGAGAGCGCGATAGTCTCCGCATGGTCGCCGTTAGCTTTACGGACCATGCGCAGAGGACTGTTCCATGCACTCTTAGATGGACAACGAGTTCCTAATTGCATTAGGCTATCAAACTCGGCTTTTGCAGCGGCGAGTTTGTTGCATGGAAGGGGACGTGCCTTTGCGTTGACTGGAGGGCCTTTCGTCACCATGTAATGCATCGTTGTGCATTTAATGTTACGACGGGTCACTGTTTCTGTAATTTCGGGATACTCTGCAAGAATCGCAGCGTATTCACTTTTAATAGCTGCAAATGTCGAAAAGACTGCTGGTGGCTGATCCTTAGATAGGGCTTTCACCTCCGCTGCAGCCGCAATCACTCGCTCGATTAGATTTTGTCCTCTGATGTCAACGAGTAGTCTGTAATGTTCGAGCAGGTTGGCTCCAATGATCGGGAAACTGACATCGGATATGATGAATGACCAAGTAACAGGTTTTGACAGCCCGAGATTCAGTAGTAAATTCCGCTTTCCATATGCACGAATAACGGAACGGATGCCTGGATCTGGTTTAATTCGATCTCGGATGGTTGGTGGAATCACGGAGACGTCTGCGTCGGTGTCAATTAATAGTACGCCAATGCCCATGCTGTCGCGAATGTATAAGCGATGCGTTGAACGCGCACTGGCCAGCTGTTGTGGAGAGGACGACTTTAGTTTTTTGCTGCCTGCCATGGGTGCACGGTAGTCGACATTTCGTGTTCTGCTAGTCCAAAACGGCTGTGGAACCAGCAGAACTCGGTTGGTGGCTTGGGTGATTTTGGGCGTGTTTGTGAAGGCGCCCGTGGTCTTGTTTTCCCAGTGTTGCATGAGCGCGCGCACTCATCCTTTTGTGTTGGGCTGATGTGTGGCTATTTGATTCAACGTGTTAACTTTTGAACTTCTCCCGAGAGCTTGCTGAGCTCGGCAAAAATTCTCGTTGCTGGCGAAGTGGCTCCAGGTGAGTCGTGTCAATCCGACGGCGCATAGCTTGGATCCTTTCGTCACTTCGTAGACCCTGTCAGAAATTGTTGCGAGATATTGTAGTGAGGCGTTGTTCGTGGAGAGGAAGCTGCGCCGCGTTACGTCCAGTCGATTTAGCCACATTTGCTTTAGCGTGTCGTCTGAGATGCTGTTGGCGGCAAGTATGCGCATTTGATTTGAAAGCTGTGATGGTCTGTGATCGCCCAATTTGATTTCTGACAATAGCCTCTGAATGCACTGCTGAGCAAACTCGGTGAATTCCTTGATTATCCCATGCTTGAGATACTCGTTTTTGCGTTTTGCTGGTGGTTTTGGCACTGCACTTTGCACTTGCTTCACAACTTTGATATCTAGGCTGACCAAGATAACCAGAAAACGAGTTGTGTCTCCCGTAATGCGGCTCGGCCCAAAGTACGGCTCTCCTTGATCCAACCCCAGCTCCACGCCTTCTTCCTAGAAGGGCGGAGTCCAGAACGTGACGCTCTTGACGCAATTCACTTCTCCGGCGTCGGACTCCTCTTCGTTGTGAGCGGCAGCCAGGATGTCGTCTTTACCTTCATTTGGCATGGCAATTACTACGCTCGAGCTTGGGGAGGTTCGCTTGCGCGCACCTTTTCACGCCTCGGACGTGGTTCCTGTACAATATGTACACTTTATGGGCTGATTTCCCATCCGCGTTGAATGAGTGTGTGGATGCGGTGTAGAAGTTCGTTGACCGTCCGAACGAATCACTAAAAGGAGATAAACCTTGTTATCACGGCGGGTACATTCGAGGACGTGGTCGCGGAGTACTGTCAATACTTTTAAAACTCGGGGAGAGCAGGATCGCCGATTTGAGCCTGTGGCCAGGTTAAAACACGAGTTAGAAAACGTTTAATTAATTTATTCACAATACTCCGATATTCTAAGTTACACGATTACTATATACTATTGAAACAATACAAGCGGGCTTAATGTTTAAGCGTGCGTCTATGTTGTGAGATCTCGATCCACTGATAAGCATTCGTTTCAATTGTCTATACATTGCTATCAGCAAAAAATGCTGATCGCGCACACGTGCGACCACCACGTGCTCTGACTAGAGTGTACATCGTCTCAAGCAATTTGCTGATGATGCACATGTTTTCATTTTCTTCGAACCGCAAATTGCTATGACGGAAATGAGTAACTCAATCCGCTCGTGGTGGCCCGGCATTGGCATTGGAGTGGAGTTGATGCGGGATGCGTACATCGCAGTCGGGCATCAGCATTCGGTAAATGTGGGATGCGTGCATGGCATTCGGGGATCGAGATTATTGATCCGCCACAGTCTTATATTCGCAAGATGAATAAGTCACACTTTCTAGACTTCCACTTTTGCAGAAGAATGATGGATAATGCCTACCAAATATTTTTCATCTGTAAGTGATGGGTAAGACTGCGCGATGACCTCCACTGAGAAATTAGGGAGCTCTCCTTGTAGACTATAGTCAGAAAGATGCTTACATTAGTTGACAAATTGAACTGTGCGGGACTTGTGAAAAGTGGAAGAGTCCCTTTTTTCGTAATCCTTTCCCATTCTTTACCTCCAGCTAGAGAAGGGATTCGTGGAACTCGAAGGTGCCTTAAGGCGTTAGCAAACGAGGCTTAACCCGACAAAATGTGTCAAATGGTCCTATGCTGGTTTCTCGGTGACAGGAGAGATTTTTAGTAGGTAGTCTTCTAAGAATTTCATCGGGAAACTAGATGGTTTAATTCAACCAATCTTCGTACTTTGTTTCGAATTTTACAGAGAATCGGTGATATCGACCCCACTTTTTTTAAGATCAAGACAAAACAATCTCACATACTTTTTTACCTTCCCCTTAACTTGATCTGAACATTCATATAAATTAAATACTTGCACAGTTACGTGAAAGAGTGTATAGCATAATATCGCGTACATGCCGGACTACTGCACTAAATATCATACAGTAATGGATTTCGAGATCTAAAACCGCAAAATCAAAGTAATAAGCAGACAAAGGCAGATATAATTGATATTAAAATAAATGCAACCAAATGTACTATTTATTGTTGAATTACAAAAAAAAACCATTGTCTTACGATATTTTTTTAAAATCATTTCCAAATTTGAAAAATTGAAGAAAATTTTATGATTAATTTGAAGCAATATAAATTAACCATTTATTCACTTTATGTAAAAATTATTTTACGAACAATACAATTATGGAGGCTGGTGTGTTGGAATGAAACTTGGTCCTCCTATAAATATTCTTACTCTCTAGAATGATAAAATTAATAACAAGTTATTTTGGAGTCGCGGAGATAGATTCAATTGTATTGATCGCTTCTACTTGATGTGACGATTCGAGACTGAGAGAGATTGCTGTGTGTTGTTCGCTTATATTCCTTGAAATCGCTGATATGGCATCGCCAACGATAGCTCCACGGTTGCTTATCGCGTTGGTTACAATATCTGCTGACGAGCATCCATTCCATCATCACATATCGTCAGCGTAACGCTATCCAGGCTCAACATAGTTGCACCCATTCACCGCAAGGAAATGGGATCGCGGAATTTCCCAGTCAGCGATATTTCAATCAAGCGCAACATAGTCGCGCATATTGACAGCGCTGCAACGAACTTCGTGACTAATGTTGCCTAGCCCAGGGCGCACACGTATGCACACTGGGTTCGTTGGTGGTCCGCCACACAATCAAGACAGGCACTTTCATAATTGGAAAGAAAAATGATGTTTGTGTTGTAAAAACGGGATTTCCAAAGTAAACATTTACTAAGCGAACCAGTTTTATGCTTTTTATTTATATCAACAATTCATGTTAACCCTTACCTTGGAGCCTCTACTTTCATAATTGGAATTTTGATGTTTTTTAATTGTTTTAAAGGTCTAATTTTTTTCCCTACCCCCTCCAAATGCACTTTTTTGTAATTAGTTTTTTGAACGCAGCTCGTGACAGTGTGCGCCTGCGGGATCGGTTTCAATGTGCCTCAAAGCGATGTCATATGTACATATATGTGGAGTTTGGCAACACATTCTTCGTCTTTAAATTTACACTTTTGATCATAGTTATCATACGCCACTTATGGATCGCAACATTGTTGCACATATGTAGATCTTTTGCATGTCGATTAAAATTCAATTTCATAAACCCTCCTCAGTTTCTAAACAAAAGCGTTCTTGGTAGTTGCGTTGAGCAATTAATCAGCATAATTAAGATAAACAATATTCCTCCGAAAGAAGAACAGATTTCGATTGTTAGTCAGTTAAGATTTAAAAGCCCAAGAAATTAAATCTAATAAAGTGACTTAGTTCAAAACGAAAAAGGAAGTTTTATTTCACGGCTTTAATTGTGGACCTCACCGAATCGTCATTCAACTTAGGTGGATCGTTATTTTGCCTTAATGAACATTTTATATTGATGCAAACGAAACTATTTTCGGTACCAAGCAATTCAGTTTTTAGATATGCGCAAACATTCTATAAATACTTGTTTACATTAATTTTATTTAGCAATCGTCTCAAAATCCTTTCATTGAAACCGATAATGGTTTACAAGAAATTCCATTCCCTGAATACTAATTTCATTCATTATACAAAAATTTTCTTCGAAATGGATTATTTTACCGCCAACGGATCCCTTTCATCAGAACAAAAGGCTCGAAGGTTGACAATGTGTATTCTTGGAAATGTGGATGATTTAAAGGTAAAATCGAACCAAAAATCCTTCCGCCACGTGTAAATTCAAACTAAAAGACTTAAATATTTCCATAAATAAAATATCTTCCTATCTATTCAGACATTTCCGTTGATACATATATGAGCTCTTTATTTTCTTTGATACTCGTCAAAAGCATCCACGGAAAAAATTATCTTATTTAGGTTTTCCAAATAACTGGAAATTTTGCCTCGTGCCGCTAGACGAAAACAAATCAAAGGGCTTTTTCAGACGCAGTGTTAAAAGTGAGCGTTAAACAGGTTATATGGGCAAGAAGAGTGAGAGGCATTGAGGGGACCTGATGGTAAAAACAAGCCAACATTTTGTAGGGTGAACGAGCGTAACGCACATACACAAACGCATTTTGTTGATCATTTAGTGGGGGAAATTTATACAAACGCCGGTAATCACTCCGAATTGAACATTCGGTGAAGAAGGTAGTCGTCATGAAGCGATTGCCTTTCTTTAATTTGCATGCAAAAATGGATGCGTGGACGCGAGAAGCTACGCGTTTTTCAATAAATTTATAAAAGCGGAGGCCATGTTCAATTTCAGGAAACAACACGACGAATATCTCAATTTCAATAAAGTTAAATTGCCTATTGTAAATCCATAGAAAATTAACAGTACGCATAATCTTTATAGAATCGCATTATAATATGCCAGTTCACAACACAACAAGAAAATATTGCGACTTAAAAGGATATTCAAATTTGGAAGAAAGCGGAAAAACACGGAGGTTCTAATAAATCCAATAGAAGTTTGAATCGACAAACTTCTACAATCATAAAATACATTTTTCATTCCAGTTTTTGTTACCTCGTGCACAATACAAGGCAAAAACATCAATTCTCAATCGCTTATCTCTGTGTCTTCGCTTTCATGTTGTCCGCACGACGTTTAACGATCAAATGATCCTTTTGACACATACACTCGCAAGACGTGTATCGTATACAAAAATAGGTTGGCTGAACTATGCAACGTGTAAACATAAGGGCGTAAGCGCGAAACCTGTTTGGATATGGGTTTTTACCATTCCCGTGTGAAAGAGCCCAAACAGATCCTATTTCATCTTCAAAATGAAAATGAATTTTGGGATTTTCTGTAACATCGATGGTGGTTGAGGTTTTGTGTATAGAAAAAGTTATGGTGAACTGGTGAACCTCAATTCAGTAACTGTATGCAGTTGTTGTGTGATGAGAAGAAAATGAGAAAAAATACAAAATTTCATTGTTTTTCGCAGTAAGGACATGAATATTGGCAATATTACATGCAAGTCTAATGCATAAATAAAAACCATTGGGGCAATTAGTAACCCAACCAACTGGATAGGGAGGACAGATTTTTGAACTCCAGATACTAAAGTAGCAATATTTAATGCAATGATTTTTAGGGTTTTGTACTAAAATACAAAACCCTATTGCAATCACGACCTGTGTCCGTCTGTCCGTCCGTCCGTCCGTCCGTCTGTATGTCACAGCACTTTTTCTCGGAAACTATAGAGGCTACAGCCATGAAACTTTGTAGAAAGGTCAGAAGTGGTGACCTCTTGAAAGTTCAAGGGTGGAAAATTTTTTCAAAGGCGTTTAAGGGGGGTCTCCCCATATAGGGGGGTGACCCCTCAAAAAAAAAATTTCACCATTGGTAGTCGAGTAGGGTGTCATTGGAAAGGTCTCAATGAGATCTTTTCAAAATAAGTCGTAAAATTGTCTTATAAGTACCGAGGGAGGCAGGGGAAGGGGAAATGTACGAACTTTTCGCGTACCCCCCCCCTCGCGATTGGACACCTTCCATCCGAAAAATCTGAAAAAAATCATGAATGTAGGCCTTCATGAGTACAACAACAACAAATACATGAGAAGTCAAAATTCACTCAACTTTGTTAGTAATAGTATGATTTATCGATTTTGTGTTTTCTTGAATAAAATCTAAATGGTACCTTTAAACTCAACAAAACAAAGCAAAGAGATGATTATTTATAAGATTGATCTTTCCTGAAAGTTTCATAAAGATCGAATAGTATTTACCGAAGTTATAGCGATTTAAATTTTCGTGTATTACTATGGAGCAATATGCCCTGTATTACTATGGAAACATATTGCTATGGAGCCATATGCGCTTTTTACCGACTTAGACACTACAGCTTTGCTAGAATTTGCATGAAAATTTCAGGAGTGATAGGTATCATGAAGATGAGCACATACAATTGAAACAAGTCGAAGAGGCAGGAGAGAGCTCCTAGCAAAAGGGCTTTGTAACCATCCTAGGATTCGAAAAAATAGGTTATGAATCGATGATTACAGTACAGAGGAGTGGCCCCTGAAAAAAAATTTCATGAAAGGTAGCCGATATGAGTATCAACTGAAAGTTCTCTATGAGAGCTTTTCAAAACAGTTGTTAAACTGACAGTTTTTGCTTCAATGGGAGCACAGGGGGGGAAATACATGAAAAATGTGTTTCCTCCCTTGCGAATGGACACCCGTGATCTAAAAAATCTGAAAAAATTATCAAAGGAGATATTTATGGTGCTGGTTACTGCATTTTGTAAGTTGAGTACAAAACCCTTCTGACATGAGCATAGGTCTGTCTACCCAACTTTTTTGTTTAAAATCATTCAAAGCATTTGCATCTCTATTTTGTGTAGAAAAATCACTCGTGATGGAATTTAAACGAAAAAGTGCGATAAAGCTATATTTATATATAAATATTGTTAGACATTGGAAGCATTTGACCCATGCAGTGACTTAGAGAGTAGTAATATATGTTTTTGAGATCTCTTTCAAAATACTTTGCAATTACATTTATAGGGTTTTTCATTAGAGTCTTAATAATGTTGTATCTTTATATGAACTTTTTTTAATGAGCTGTCAATGTCAAAACATTAGTTAAAGTCAACATTTTCGTCATGATAAAGTTCACGAGGCAGCAACGGTTGAAAATTACTACCGAAACTCTGAGCCGGTGGTCGAACTTTAAGAGCGCTTACTCCGATTTTCAGCCGTTATAATCGTCCCACCCGACAGGCTGTGCATGCTATGCACGTTCTGGTGCCAAAAAGTAGTTCCGGTGCAAACGCGAAGTAAATATCGCAGCCGTAAGTGCATCGACTCAAAATTAGCCAAATCAGTCGATTCCACGTCGTTTTCAAGAATTGGGCTTCGCTCAAACGACACTGTGATGTATTTTGCAAACATATCATGGCCTATATGTTTACAAGATCAAATTGATTCAAGAACTAAAGCCACGTGATCATTCGAAACGTCAAAACTTCTCCGATTCCGCTCTGGCAAACCTTTTCATCGAAAAACTATCTTCAGCAATGAAGCTCATTTGTGGCTCAACAGCTTTGATAATAAGGAAAATATGCGTTATTGGTAAGCAACAAACCCACATGTGCTTCTCGAGACACCGGTACATCTGCAAAAAATTACTGGTTGGTGCGGTTTTCATGCCGGAGAGGTGATTGAGCCTTATTTTTTTTTGTAGATGAAAATGGCCGTCATTTTACCGTCAATGAAGAGCGCTATCATGTTATGTTGGAAGATTATTTGTGGCTAGAATTAGATGGACTTGACATCATCAATATGTGGTTTCAACCAGACGGAGCCACTAATCACACCTCACAATCGATTTATTGAAGGGCAAATTTGGTGAACGTATTGCCTCGAGAAATGGTCAGATCAAATAGCCGCCTCATTCATGCGGTCTCACACCATTAGATTTTTCCAATGGGGCTATATGAAGTCGCTGGTCTATGCCAACAAACCGGCAACCTTAGATGAGCTCAAAGACAACATCCAACGTGAAATTGCCAACGTTCCGGTCGAAATGTATTTCAGAGTAGTGGAAAATCGGGTCCAAAGAATCGACGGGTGTAAATGGGCTCATATTGGTTATATGACTGAAATCGAATCTCATTCACAAAATGTAATGCTTGCACTACAACCACAATAAATTTGAACTCAATATCTCAAATATTTCTGTGTTTTATTAATAGATAAAATTGTTATGTCCTTAATGGAATGCCCTTTAGATACAGTCCATCCAACGTCGGGGCTTGGGTTATCGGACGAAGTGCTTGGTTATTAGGTTTCGCAAATGTTTTGCCTGCGAAACCAAATTTGCTCATTCACATGCTCCATATGGAGTTTTTTATACTAATTCAGGTTTCACGGCTACTTTGCAGCATTTTTTGAACTGTTCTAGAATTGAGAGTCCTTCTAATGTGCGAGATCATGCAAATCGGTTTGTGGGCACATCCACGGGTGAACTTAATTAAATCTTTGTTTAAGGGAAGATTTGTTTGCGCTCGTATCGTGGGAGCAAGACGCCTAAGTTGGCGTTATATCGACAACTTGAATGGCGTTGGGGGCAATGATTCTTTTTTTAGGTCTTTGTAAAAAAATTTTTTACAAAGACCTACTAGTTTCGCGACCTGTCTGTCCGTCTGTCCGTCCGCCCGTCTGTCCGTCTGTCCGTGCGTCACAGCGGATTTCCTCAGAAACTATAGAAGCTAGAATGCTCAAACTTTGTGAAAAGGTCAGTAGTGATGGTCTCTCAAAAGCTAAGGTCTTAACAAAAATTTAAAAAATTTTTAAGCGGGGTCCCCCGTACTAACGAATTGGCCCTTAAAAATTTTTTTTAATCAAAGGTAGTTGAGTGGAGTATCAAATGAAAGGTCTTGATTAGAACTCTTATAATCTGAAATAAAAAAACCATTTTATAAATTAGGGGGTCCAGGGGAAGGCAAAATGTAGCCAAAATTTGTGTCCCCCCCCCCTCGCGATTGGACACCTTTCAGCCGAAAAATCTGAAAATCATCACTAACATAGGCCTTTATGAGTACAAGGGCAACAAATACCTTAAAAATCGAAATTTGTTCAACTTTGTTAATAATAGTATGATTTGTAGATTTTACATTTTTGCCCATAAAACCAAAACAGTACCTTTAAACTTCTTGAAATATTGCAATTATATAGACTGACATAAGATATATATGTTCACAAAATTTAATTGAGATCGAATCATAATCAAGTGAGTTATAGCCATTTCAATTATATGGAATTACAACGACAATAACACGTGTTTATGGCTGATATAGGTTTTTCCAATAAGAGGTGTTATTTTAATATTAAAAGAAAAATGCCATTTTTTAATATAAATGATCGGATCTTTATTTTATTGTAAAGAAGAAGATATGCCGTTAATAGAAAAAATTAACATCAGGCAAATAACCACTACGACACGCTTACAGGACCATATACTCTTCATGAAATTTTCCATAACCAAATCGCAAAGTGACTGCCCTATGTCCTCGACAGCCTCATCTTTGAGATCTTGAATCGACGCTGGGCTATTGGCGTAGGCTTTCTCTATCACGTGGCTCCGAAGGAAGAAGTCGCAAGGTGTTAAATCACAAGATCTATTCAAAATAACACCTCTTATTGGAAAACCCTATATATATATATGTAAAATTGTCTTAGTCACTTTTATTTTCTTTCAATTTTCATGAAAATTTAAGGAATAGTGTTTAACTTGAACATGTTCGATCGGCTGAGCATTCAGAAAAATCATTTAAGCTAGATTAAAATGGCGGCTGCACCGTGCTTATGAAAGAAACTGTGCATCTTTTGTATAAATTTGAACGATTTCATATCCAAGTATTGGATGAATAATTCAAGTTATTGATTCACACCATTAGAAAACTTGTTTCTAACCCTAGGATGGTTACAAAGACCTGCTGGTAGGAGCACTCTCCTGCTTACTCAACTTGTTTGAGTTTGGAAACGAGTAAGCGAAATTGACACTGACCACAGAACATTTTTCGGGAGTCTCAATCGACGCCTTGAGTGAGCCGGGAGTGTCTGCTGATACCGCGATAGTTGCTCACATATGCTCATATACTCTCTAAAAATTTTAAATAATTTTATGTATACTAGTTCAATTGCTTGTACATATCAGTAAGAACCATACAAAATATTTAACAATTAATTTAAATTAATCGGTGCTCATTTTTTAGCTCGTTTTATTTTTCTCGCCAAAATTTGCCTGGGTAAAACAGTCCTGGCGTCAACATTTGAAACCCCGGAGGGATTGTTAACTTTTGCTATTGTCAACCCGTAGCCGTTCGCCTCAGTATATCACCCTTTAGATGCGCTCTGTGTTTTTAATTTCTGGAGCCGTATGGATAGTGTCTCAGTGGTTCACCCATTGGATACGCTCTATTTTTTTGACTTTTGGAGCCATGGGTTTTTTCATTTTACGGAGCTCGCATACATACCCACCACAAATACGGAGCATTTGGCGGAACGTTAAAAGGGATTTTCCGTATGGTTGAACACATTTATCGTTAATTACAAGAAGGATTCACCAGCGCGAAAACTGTTGATTTTTTTCCCACAACAAACTGTATGCGGTTTGGTCATATACCTGAAATGTAGACAATCTATATAAGCAAAGCAGACAAAGTCTCTGGCAAATGCTAGCTAGTATCTCAATGTCAATAAGTCTTTCTGTCTGGCACTATAACAGTGTTGGAGAATGATATGGTTGTAACCAGGAAAAACAATAACAATCTTCAAAAAAATTTGATGCCAGTACCTTTCGTTATCTCCGAGAAAAACTGCTGTAACAGACTGATAGACTGACAAACAGACATAGTTCGTGAATTCAGTACAGTTTTGTATGTTTGTCTTCTTAATACTTTCGGATGGAATGGGCTTTAAGCGTCGAAAGAACCCTTGGGGAGAGGTCGCAAGAAAAAAAGTATTTAGTATCAAACGGGCCCCTATTATACGATTTATGTGTAGTTTAGGTGCATGTTAATATTTAAATGTTGTGCAAGGACTCTCCAAATCAATTCGGCTCCAATTCATTTTAATTTCAATTCATTTTCAATTCAGTTGGATTCCCTTTTTTCTTACAATTAATCTTACTAAAATTCATTCATTTCAAAGTTTGTTAAAATGATCATGTTCACGAATTCGTAAAATAGTATACTATTTCAAATTATTACCATGTAAAAAGATACCAACCTTGTACCGCAATAATTTTCTCATGCGAATTGTCTTGGACTAGACATCGCGTCAGCAAAATTACTTTCATACTTGCACACTCTAATTTCTTTCATGCATGGGAAAATTTTTGTGCATTTTTCTTATCTAGCGTCAGCATTTTTGTTTTACCTAAAGTCTAAAATAACGTAGTCCGTTCATGAAATATGTGTTTGTTAACAGTAATTTTGTATTTAAGCTTTGGAAATCCCAAATATAGTTTAGAGTTGTTACGAAAGCGAAAGTGTTTTATCTAACAGCTTCAGAAACCAACAGAACCAAGAAGTAGAGAATCCTGCTCTCTTGGCTCAGGTTTAAATAACTCCATTATTAGAAGAACCTAGTCGAGTTTCATTATTAGAAGTAGAGTATCCTACTCTCTAATATTTGAGATCAACTTGCTCAAGTAACATATTTCTGGTGACCCTCGTCAGAACAACGAAAAGTTCATAAATATCGAATACGTATTTGTGAACAAATTTCTTCTGATATTGTTATGGAAGGAGAAATGGAATCGTTAGCTGCAGATCAGGCTCGTCTCGGAAAAGAGATCGAGAAAATCATCAGAGCTTATCAGGCTCAATCGCCTGATAGAAAAACGATTGCCTACTTGGAAGAACGACTTGCAGCCGTAGAAGAGCTGTGGGAAAAATTTGAAAGAAACGATGACAAAATAAGGGAAATTACTGGTGTCTCCCTTGATCATCCATATTTTCAAAAGGACTATCATAAAACAGTGAAAGAAGCGTTAGAAAAATTTAAAACAGAGTTGACGTCTTTGTTAGATTACGTAAATATGCAATCATTTCAAGAATCTTATGGCGGCTCAAACGATGATTACGCACCAGATCAAAATATCAAGGCGAAATATGAAAGTCCTGATCTAACTCAACTTACAAAAAAACAAGAAGCATTTAAGGCTGCATTAAAATATTTAATAGCCAATACTTCTCTCACAGGCGACCAGCCTATAGAATATTCAGCGCTAAAGAAAGAAAAAATAACCAAAACATGGGCAGAAATCGAAAATTGCCACTACGTGATTTGGGAATCTGTGGAAGATATTCACGCTACAAGTTACAAGTTGGAAGAGTACTATGATTTACAGAACCAAAGTGAAGCTCTCCTTATAAACTTGAATAGCAATATCAAGAAAGCTGAGCCTAGCTGCACCATAACAGCAACTACAAATGATTCCCAATTAAAGCTTCCTAAAATAGAACTCCCGAAATTTGATGGAGAATATATTAAATGGCCTCAGTTCGCAGATCTCTTTAAACAAATGGTACATGATCAGCCAATAGGGAATTGTCAAAAATTTTGGTACCTGAAAATGAATTTGACGGGTGAAGCAGCTAAGCTCGTGACGCATCTACCCATTTCCAATAGCAACTATATCGTTGCATGGGACATGTTAAACAATCGATATGCCAATAAACGATTGCTAGTGAATGCCCTACTGGACAAGCTCATGGCACAACCAGCTATTGCTACTGAGTCAGCATCAGCACTCAGGTCACTGCATGATACAACAAAAGAATGTCTATTTACACTACAAACAATAGGCATCTCAACAAAAGAACATTGGGACCCAATTGTTGTGCATACAGTTTTAAAGAAGTTACGTAAGACTTCTTATACACTATATGAGCAAACGCTTAAATCACCTCGTGAGCTCCCATCATTAGACGAATTGCTAAAGTTTATTGAAATGAGGTTTCAAACACTAGAAACTTTAAACCAAAGACCCGGGCCGTCGAAACAATCGAACAAATCAGCCAAACAATCATCGCTCGTTGGCAACAAAACAGTTCCTGAATGCAAACTTTGCAAAAAGGGTCATGCCATTTATCACTGCGAAGCGTTCTTGAAACGAATTAGTGCAAAAAGAATTGAAAAGGCTCGAGAATTGGACCTTTGCACAAACTGCCTTAAGAAAGGTCATGTGTACAAAAAGTGCGTGTTCAGAGGCTGCCAAAAATATGATAGGAAGCACAACACACCTTTACATAACCAAATTCCCACAACAACAATAACAAAAGAAACACAAAGCACCAGTTTATCAGTTCAATCCAAGGAATCAGATGGATATGTTCTTTTAGGAACAGCAATCGCCGAAATCGATACCAATGAAGGGAAACCATTAAGAGCACGTGTCCTTCTTGATTCCGGTTAACAATTGAATTTAATAACCGAGAAACTGCGAAAAAGGTTGGGATTTCAACAAAATCATTCTAGTATCAATATATCAGGAATTGGCAACACAAAAGTTAAAGCAAGCGACAAAATCAATATCAAACTAAAATCAACTTGTAAACAGTTCTCAACCATATTAGAAGTCTATTCAGTTACTGAAATTACAAACAATCAACCACAGCAATACATCGATACAAAGAATTGGAATATACCGGAAAACATTCAGCTGGCTGACCCATCATTCAATAAACCAGGCAGAATAGACATTCTTTTGGGGGCGGAGGTCTATGGGGAAATAATCAGAAATGGGCAAATACGTTTATTGGATAAGCTACCAATCCTTCAAAATACAACATTGGGCTGGATAATTTTGGGAAAAGTATCAAACCGTATCCCATTTTGCGGAATATCCAATATCAATTTAGAACGTTAGTTGCAGAAATTTTGGGAGTTGGAAGAATGCTCTGGACCAGTCATATTATCCAGCGCTGACAAAACTTGCGAAGAATTCTTCAAAGCAACTATTTCCCGAGATACCACAGGTCGTTTCATAGTAAACTTACCATTATTGGGTGATGCCTCACTTCTCGGTGATTCAAAGGCATTGGCACATAAGCGGCTCTTATCCATGGAAAGGAAATTAGCCAAGCAACCGACGCTTAAACAGCAGTATGACCAGTTCTTGCAAGAATATCTAGATTTAGGGGGCACATGACGGAAATCTCCAAAGAAGAAATCATTGGACCGCATTATTTTTTGCCGCATCATTACGTTTTAAAACCGGAAAGCAGTACTACGAAGCTACGAGTAGTATTTGACGCTTCGGCAAAAACCAGGGACAACTTTATCGCTCAATGATCTTCTACTCAATGGACCGAAAGTTCAGGAAGATATCAGCACTATCATCACTAGGTTCCGTTTAAAGCGCTATGTGTTCACAGCAGACATTACGAAAATGTATCGATAGATTCTCAAAGCAGGAGAAGACCAACAGCTTCAACTGATAATGTGGAGAAAAGGTGCATCTGAAGAAATAAAATATTACAAACTTGCTGCGGTCACATACGGTACTAAAGCAGCACCATATCTAGCGATAAAATGTTTGAAGAAACTGGCTGAAGAAGAAGCAAGCCAATTCCCATTAGGAGCTACCGCAATTCACGATTTTTATGTTGATGATGTCCTTACAGGGAGTGATCATCTAGATGAAGCAGTATCAATGCAGAACGAGCTAAAATCGTTATTGGCAACAGCTGGTTTCAATCTGCACAAGTGGTGCGCTAACCATCCAAAATTGGTGGATGGTATCGCAAATCAACAACTCGACATTGAATTTGATGTTTCGACATTGGATACTGACTCAATTAAAACCTTAGGACTAATTTGGCAGCCAATCACTGACATGTTCACGCTCGTTGCTGGTTTAAAGGAACACAGCACAACCACCAAAAGAAGTATACTTGCCGATATTTCACAAATCTTTGATCCCTTAGGACTCGTAAGTTCTGTGATTGTGACAGGGAAACTCATCATGCAGAAGTTATGGAAGTCAAAGGTTGACTGGGATGAAGATATTCCAGAAGAGCTTCAATTGACTTGGCTAAATTATAGAGAAGAGCTACGGGGCTTGTATGAAATATGTATTCCACGATACACGTTCAGTGACCACGAAACAATTGATATGCAAATCCACGCCTTTACAGACGCTAGTTTAGAGGCCTATGGCACTGCTGTTTATATAAGATCGAAATTTATATAAGATCGATAATTTTCTCATGCGAATTGTCTTGAACTAGACATCGCGTCAGCAAAATTACTTTCATACTTGCACACTCTAATTTCTTTCATGCATGGGAAAATTATTGTGCATTTTTCTTATCTAGCGTCAGCATTTTTGTTTTACCTGAAGTCTAAAATAACGTAGTCCGTTCATGAAATATGTATTTGTTAACAGTAATTTTGTATTTAAGCTTTGGAAATCCCAAATATAGTTTAGAGTTGTTACGAAAGCGAAAGTGTTTTATCTAACAGCTCCAGAAACCAACAGAACCAAGAAGTAGAGAATCCTGCTCTCTTGGCTCAGGTTTAAATAACTCCATTATTAGAAGAACCTAGTCGAGTTTCATTATTAGAAGTAGAGTATCCTACTCTCTAATATTTGAGATCAACTTGCTCAAGTAACAAATGTAAATGCACTTCTTATTAATAAATTGTATTTTAATTTTATAACCTAAGCGAAATCGTTCCTCTTCTTCCTAACACTTCAGCCCCACGCAAGCCATCGCTTCCTGCAAACAGTGCCTCCAACTGTCTCAGCCCATTGACCACGTCCTCCAATTTGAAAATCCGAGCAACGATGAACTGTCTTCATTTACCGAGTCAGATCAGTGTTCCCTCGGTCTCCTCACTGGTCTCCAGCCTTCAGTTCTCCCAACGAATAATTTTTTGGATATCCGTTGTTCGTCCATACGATTTATGTGGCCAGCTCATTGCAGCTTTCACAGTCTTATAATTTTTGAGACCTCTGGCTCGTCAAAAATTTTATACAGCTCATGGTTGTATCGAATTCGCTATTGGTCGCCGTCTAGCTTTATTCCGATTATTCGCCTCAGGACCCGTCACTCAAAGACATTCAATGTGTTTGCGGATGCTTGGGTTCGGGTTCCTGTTTCACACCCATACCCTAGCACACTTCTTATCAAAGATTTGTATACTTGGAGCTTTGTTTTCCTGCGAATGCAGCTGGTCTTCAAAGTCGTCAAAAGTGACTAAAATATATTTTATTTGCGAGCTGTATTCTTTGGTGTATTTTGTCTCTTCCATTATCGGTTCTGGTTATTTTGGCGCTAAAACACAAAGTCACTCATCTTTTTGATACTGCGTTCGTTAAGTGTTATATTTTGCGTGTTTGAGGTATTTTTCCTTGATTGCATCATGAGCTTTCTTTTATTTTCTTTGATTTGTAGCCCTACTAGTTTTGCTTCGCTGTCGAGTTTCAGGAATACTTCTTTGGCAGTTTTTAATGACCGTGACAAAATGTTGATGTTTTCTGCATAGGGTACTACTTGGCTCAACTTGTCTAGTAATGTATCACATGTACTGACAGGAAGCCATCTAATGACGTATTCCAGAGCCAAATTGAATAGCAATGGGGCCATTCCATCTCCTTGCTTCAGTCCGATATTTGTGCCAAAGGCATCGGTGAGTTGGTTATTGATGCGGACTTGGGAAGTCATCGACATCATTGTCAATTTGGTAAGATGGACTAATTTGGCTGGGATGCCAAGGCAGAGCATTATTTGGTATAGTTCGTTACGATCAATACTGTCGTATGCTTGCTTAAAGTCCACGAAAATTTGATGTACGTCTATGTTGAACTCCCAGCATTTTTCTAGCAGTTAGCAATAGGTCTGTTGTCGATCTACCTGCACTAAAACTGCCTCGATACTCCCCAATAATACTGGTAGCATATACACCGATTTTATCTTCTAAGATATTTGAAAAGACCCCGTACGAAGTAGTGATATGCCTCTTTAGTTTTCGCACATTAGCTTGTCATTTTTCTCGTGAAAAGGGAATATAATTGATTGGCTCCACTCTTTTGGCAGGTGTTCTTGTTGCCAAATCTGCTGGATGACTTTGCAAATAGCTTTATAAGCACTGCTGCCAGCACATTTAATGAACTTCACTGAAATTTTATCGATATCCGGCGCTTTATTATTCTTTTCGTTTTTGATGGTGGAAAAAACTTCATCCATAATTGGTGGGGCCAACGGAAGCTCTCCGAAAACATCTATGGGCTCCAATGTTCTGAAGCTAGGTTGAGGATTAAGAAAGTTCTTAAAATATGATGCTCATCTTTCCTTAATCTTGGTTGCATCAGCGAAAGTGTTGCTGATGTCATCAGGACAGAACGTGGTTTTAGGCTAATAACGTAGCGTTTTACTACTTTGCATACTTGTCTTGTTTTGTAGCTCGCTGGACTTACATTTTCCTTTCTTACTTCTAATTATCTTATTTGCTACTTTTCTGAGATTTTCATAGTGTTCTCTCTTTGTGCTGGGTTTCCTCCCTACGTATTCTTTCTACGCCTGATTCTTTTGGTCTCACGCATTCTGGCATTCATCTTCGAACCAATCATTTCTCTTGCGCCGGGCTTGATATCCGATTGCCTGTTCTGCCACGGTCTTAATAGCCGCTTTCACTTCCATCCAGAGCTCTTTGCTTATTTACAGCGTTGTGTTTGACAGGATGGGAGCCAGCTAGTTGTCGACGATCTCCATGAATTTTTTTTCCGCAGACGCCGTTCAGAGCCTTTCAATGTCAAAATTTTGCCTCGGACTGGTCTTCGCCGAATACATCTTTGACATACGATATCGATAGGTTCAAGTAATAGTCTGAGTTGCGATCGGCTGCTCGGTATGTGTGGATGCCAAGTATGTTCGAGGCCCAAAGTTGTTGGATCAGAAGACGACCGATCTGGTTTCGTGTGTTGCCATCCGGTGATACCCAGGTCATTTTATGTATGCATTGATGAAGGAAGCAAATCAAATGTATGACTAGATTTCTGCTACATGAAAAGTCAATCAGGTGCTGGTCGTTATCATTTGTTTCATCGTTTAGGCTTTATCCTCCAGTGATTCTCCAATGAAATATCTCATTGGCAACATTAGCGTTACAATCACCTAGAAGTATTCTTGTGTCGTTTGTCGGCAATGAGGTGGCTAGTCTTTCCAGGTGATTGTAGAATATTTCCATCGTCTCTTCATCCTTTTCTTCGGTCGGGGCGCGTACGTTGATCAGCCACATTCTGAAGTATTTAACTTTGATACGGATCGCACACAACCCTTCATTGACTGCCTTAAAATCAATAACGTGAAGTTTGCACTCCCTATCCACAATTAAAGCCACTCCAAATTCTCGTTTTCCAGTAGGCTTCCCACTTTTGAATATTGTGTGGGATCTCGTGTCTAGAATATCACTTGCATTAGAATTTCTGGATTGCCAGTATGTTAAATTCATATTGACTAGCCTGTTGTAAACGGTTTTTAACAGCAACAGGGTAGTTGAGTGATCAAACATTCCAGGATACAATGCCATAGCCCGTTTTTCGTTTGCCAGGTCGTTGATGTAAGTCCAATTCATTCCAAGGCCCGCCTGCAGATTTCGAAACTGTGTAGGGTTTTCCAGAGACCGGGAGCTAGCCTGTCGCCCAACATGCATTCCGGCGGCATGGTTATTGCTTCGACTCCGTTATCAGGTGCGGGAGACTCGCCTTCACCCTCTTACGTTCCTACAAAAGAGGTGTAAGTAGGATTTAGTAGCAGATCTCTCGATGTATTTACAGTTATTGACATTTCTCGGCATTTAGTGTCTCAGCATTGGGCATCCAGTAAACCCAATGTGCCACCCCGAAACCATTTACTACCATTTAATCGTCGGGTTTCGGACGAGGAATTGTGAATGCTGTGGGTTGATGGCACAAGGGGCTCCCTCCTCCTTTCTCAAACGGGCTTGGGACCGTCTACGCCGGAATTCTCAGCAAAATTAGTGCAATAGAAATTGTAAAGTAAAATTGAGTCTTATCAGAACATCATTTTGAATTCAAGTTTTGTAAACAGTGCTCAATTTGCTTGTGGCGGAGTCGACAATAATTCAATTTCAATTATGAGTTTCAGTTTCAGTTTGGGAAGATCAGACGTCCTCTTGAATGCTCAAAAAGGGTAGCATTAAGCATTGTTCTACGCTGGACCTTGTGAGACTGAGATTTCTTTCTTTTTCATAGAGACTGATTTAGGTTTTGTTTGCTAAAGCTGATTAGTAAATCGGAATTGACTCTTTTGATTGTTGCCGCTATTGGTTATTTCAGGGCTGCCGAGGCAAAGGTGTGATAGTTATGAATTCTCGTTTTGGCAAATCGCGAACTCACTGGCGGTTCCTCGGATTTTCATGACAGCAGCAAAGCGGCGCCCACATCTGTCTTTGATGAGTGAAACTGCGGCATACAGGTGCACTGCCAGAGCACCCATTTTGGGGGGAAAATTAACTGGGTAATAATCTCCAGATACCACCTCCAAAAGTAAATTGTTGCGAACCTTGTCCAAGGTTAAATGATTTAAACTACTAGCTGTGAAAATAAAACTATTATCTTCATGTACCCAATTATCTTTTTTAGAATTCCCTAAAAACTATTTCATTTGTTCGTCCACATCCTGTATTAACTTCTTCTGAGATAAACAGGAGACCCAAAAGTAAAATAAACATCTAAAAATCACCTCAGTCTAACTTTAACTATATCTTCTATTCTACAGACGTAATTAATTAATATTTTAGATGTAATTTGATAATTTGATAGAATCGAACTGATATTTTTGCTAAGGAGTATAGCAACGACTAGTTGCTCAGTAAATAAATCATAGATAAATGCGAAAAATAAATAAATATCCTTGTCATCAATGGGAAAGGTGACATGATAATATTGACATGGAAAGTTGATATGTGCTGTTTTCGTTTCGGAAGTTTCTTTTGCCAGTCCTGCCGTTGAGGAAGTGTGATGACAGGCTTACTGAGAATAATAGACAGCTGCCGGCAGCTCGGCAGATTAGGAAATGACTTTCTGACGAGGGGGGAATGTTCACGGACTTCGTGAATAAAATTTATTATGGTACTTTGCTTGTTACGTTCTGACATATTGTTTTGATGGCTATTAAGCTTAGCGAAAGGAGATTAGATTTTAGTTAAACCGATTACAATAGATAAAAGCTTTTGGGATTATTTAATGAAATAAATTTTTAGTGTAACGTTTCACATGGACATCGTTTGCAGTTTCATGAAAAATTTGAATTTAGATTTTGGATTGAATATTTCTGTTAAGTTTAAAGCTTTTAACGAACTTTTTGCTCGTTCTTATGTATATTTCCCCATTTATACATGCGTAAATGCAAACGTTTTCAACTGACCAAAAAATTACTTTGTTGAAACGATAAAACCATTTAAATTAAAACGCACGTTCTCACATATTAGTAAAACATTGTTAGCATTACTGAACATCTAATAAAAACATCCTTAAATTTTAACTGAATAGAATTACAATCATTTAAAATTAATTTTTAACTTTTCTATACATGGAAATTATTTAATATTTCAGGTAAGATGCCTAAGATAAAATTAACTCAACTTAATGAAAAGCTGAGGATGAAGTATTTAAAGTTGGAAGGTAATTTTTAATTATGATAGCAAAATAAATAATAATGCAATAAATTTATGCTATGGTCTAACTTGTATATTTGCTTTGAAATTGTAGAATTACCACTTGCATCAGACGTTTTCAGTTCGAACCTACACAAAGTGTTTAATAAAAAGCTTAGATATATATTTTGCCTATCTTTTAATATTTATATGTCAGTATTAACATGCTCTTAGCAAAAGGAATCATTATCGTTATAATTCCAATAAAAGACCAGCAGATGAATACCGAATATGTCTTTAGTAAATATTTCTCTGACATATTGTTACATGTCCAAATATTTCTGCGAGCTACTGTCACAATTGATGTCACAACTATCAATGACATCATGTTCAACAAATGAATGTACTCGAAAGCACAAGAATCGACCAAGCATGATCAACATCTGAAAGTGACGTCACTGCGGCCATTCAGGATTGCTCGAAGATTCCAGGTAGTTCGCCAATGTACGAGAAATGGATTGAATGACTAGAGACCCTATATAAAGCTCAGCTGAATGAATGAGGGAGATAGTAAAACCGCAATAGTGAAACTGTGATAAGTGTGGAGAGTGAATTAAAGGTGATATTGATTGATTGTGAAGTGACAGTCGAAATAAAAAATTGAGAAACATTGAAAGTTAAATTAATGATTGTGCATTTTTAGGGTTTTGTAAAATAATTTTACAAAACCCTACTAGTTTCGCGACCAGTCTGTCCGTCTGTCCGTCCGTCCGTGTGTCACAGCAGTTTTTCTCGGAAACTACTTAAGCTAGAAACATCAAATTTTGTATGTAGGTGTAAAGTGGTGATCTCTTCAAAGTTCAACTACAACAAAATTTTTGTAAGGTATTTAAGGGGGGTCTCCCCATATAGGGGAGTGGCCCCCCGAAAAAAAAATTTCATTGAAGGTAGCCGATATGGGTATCAAATGAAAGGTCTTGATGAGAACTTTTCAAAACAGGTCTAAGTTTGGCAAAGTTTGCTTCGAAGGGCGCACAGGGAGGGGAAATACATGAAAAATTTGTGTCCCCCCCCCTCGCGATTGGACACCTGTGATCCGAAAAATCTGAAAAAAATCAGGAATGTAGACCTTGGTGAGTACAACAACAACAAATACATGAGAAGTCACAATTCACTCAACTTTGTTAGTAATAGTATAATTTATCGATTTTATGTTTTCTTGAATAAAATCTTGACGTTGCCCTTAAATTCTATGAAATTCAGTATACAGATGACTATTTATAAGATTGATCTATCCTGAAAGTTTCATAAAGATTGAATCATATTTAGCGAAGTTATAGCGGTTTGAATTTTCCTGTATTACTATGGAACAATATGCGCTGCATGTGTTACTATGGCAACATATGGTTATGGAACAACATGCGCTTTTTACCGACTCAGACACTACAGTTTTGCTAGGATTTACATGAAAATTTCAGGAATGATAAGTGTCATGTATATCTTTGAGAATCGTTTCAGCTAGTGGTATCAGTAATCGTAAAACAAGATAGTGGCTGTTTTAAATGCGAAGATTGAATAATTTGGAGTTATTTTTTCCCAACTTCAACGTTTAAGGTGCATGCTTTGAACACTTGATTCAATTCAATGAATGACTGAAGATGAGTACCTACAATTAATGCTCATAAGTGAAATAAGTCAAGGAGGTGGAAGAGAGCTCCTAGCAAAGGGGTTTTGTAACCATTCTAGGATTCGAAAAAATTGGCCATGAATAGATGATTTCAGCACAGGAGAGTGGCCCCTGAAAAAAAAATTCATCAAACGTAGCCGGTATGAGTATGAAATGAAAGTTTTCATGGGAGCTTTTCAAAACAGTTGTTAAACTGTCAGTTTTTGCTTCAGTGGGGGCACAGGGGGGAAATACATGAAAAATGTGTTTCCTCCGTCGCGGATGGACATCTGAAATAATTATCAAGGGAGATATTTATGAGTATAACAATACCAAAAACCTCAAAAGTCGAAATTCATTGAACTTTGTTAAAAATAGTACGATCTTCATATTTCATATTTTCTCCAATAAAATCGTCTTTGACATGTTTCTTGATTTGATTCGATCTGGTGACTGCATTTTGTAAATTGAATACAAAACCCTTCTGACATGAGCGTAGGTCTGTTTACCCAACTTGTTAGTAAATAAACTGTTTTAACTTAATTTCAAAGACAGTGCGTTTTCACTTTCCCGGAGCATTAAAATTATTGGTCGCGACAGTAGTGTCAAGAAGTGAAAAAAAAACTTCGAAAGTGAAAATTTGAAAATTTTTATAGTGTACAAAAGTAACATTTAACGTAGAAACTGGCGAAAAAATAGTCAAAACAATAAAAATGCCACGAAGCTTACATTTACAAATTAATGAATTGACCATATCGGAGCTCAAGGAGGAGTTGGAACAGCGAAATCTGGCCACACAAGGTACAAAGGCCATACTGATTGCACACTTGCGTGACGCGATCGAGTTGGAAGGCGTGAATCTGGATTCGGGTGAGGCCTCAGATGCGGAAAAAGGCGCAAAAGGTGGAGAAGAAGAAACACCGAAATCAAAGGAGCCAGAAAATGTGCTCATGCAAATGTTGATGCTGATGCAGCAAGAGTAGCGACAACAGTCCTCCAGTTTAACTGCGAAGCTAAATGAATAATCAGCAAAAGTAAATGAATCAGCGAAGCTGAACCAACAAGCGATCAAAATCAAGGCAGATTTCCAAAAACAAACAACCGAAATAAAAGCGGAGCTCAGGAAAAGGTCAGCCAGGTCGAGAAGAGAATAAACCATGAGATGGAAAAAGTGAAGAAGGAATTGAAAGCAGCAAAGGCAGCAGCAATCTCCTTACCAGCTCATCCAGAAATGTGAAACCACCAATATTCGACAGGCAAACGGTCTGGAGTATTTACAAAACCCAGTTTGAAGCCACCGCTAGGGCAAATCACTGGAATGAGCAGGAACGAGCAACTGCATTAATTCTTGCTCTAAGAGGCCCAGCTGCCGCACTTTTGCAGACTATCTCCGTTGAGTTGCTTTCAAACTTGGCTGCTATAATGAATGCGCTTGACATGCGTTATGGAGACGATCATCTGAAGCAGATTTATCGGTCACAGCTACGGCATCGGATGCAGAAGTCTGGCGAAACCTTACAGCAGCTAGCCCAAGACATTGACCGACTGACACTTTTGACTTACCCAGCGTACGACCCAGAACATCGAGATGACGCAGTGACAGAAGTATTCATCAGCGCATTTAAGGACCAGGAACTACAACAAGCCGTGCGTTTAGCTCAAAAGCAAACAGTTAGGGACGCATTGGCTTATAGTCTGAACTTTGAGGCAGCGAAAACTGTGAGTCGTAGCGTAGCCTGGGTCCGTGAGGTAGTGACTAACAAGTGCAGCTGCGAGCGCGTGGAAATTGAGCGAGACCCGCATTTAAATGGCGCGCCTAGGTGCTGGAATCATGAAGAGAAGGGGCACCTGCAAAGAAACTGCAAGAAGCGAAGAGAACCGAGCTATTGCCCCGCGTGTGCAACTAGGAGGAGATCCAGACCGAGTCAGGAACCCAGAATGGAAGTCCTTCAAACTGAGGGGTCGGGAAATATGTAAGAGCCAACTTCGAGGGGCAGAGGTTGGCTAGGAGGATTGACGTGCCCAGCACCACCATCACCGTGTCAAGACTACATCGTGAAGAAGCAGACTTATGCCTTACGAATACCATCACCGTCAAGCTCTTGCAGTTGAGTTATCGACAGCTGAAATAAAAAAATCAGAGACAGTGAAAGTTAAATTATTTATTGTGTATTTTCAGTAAATAAACTCTTTTAACTAAATTTAAAAGACAGTGCGTTTTCACTTTCCCGGAACATTAAAATTATTGGCCGCGAACCACAATACGCGACAATATAAATTAACTTCACCTATCAGTATTTTACTTAACTTGATACTGAATGGCTTGTAATTATTCCATTAAATTGAAATTGATAAACAATTGTAAAGTTTGCCATATTAAAATATCAGCAGATGATGGCATCATGTTATGTTTGTTTGTATTTTGTGTGCGTTCACTACAGTGTGTTTAGATTATGGATCAATTCAAGAATGTTTTTTAAATTTTTTTTTAATCGGACCCACTCGTAAATCAAATAGGAAATAACCAGTGTTGTTCTTAATCTAAATTAAGCACTAGTCTATTGGTTTCAAAATCAACACAATTTTGGACCAAAAATGGTAGATGTTGAAAGCTTCAAGCTTCCTTAGAATTCATTTATAGAGTACAACAATCAAATTCCCTCACCTTCATATGTTTCATGCACTAAAACTCATATGAACATATATATCTACTAGTGTATAGTTCCATCTCTTCATGTCGTGACCCCGCCAAGCAAATATTTATATCTCGTCTGGCTTATGTGACATCGACGAATGACATCTGTGATTACGTCACAACTAAATTAGGACCTTCGGTAAAGATCATTAGCTGCCACAAATTGCCAAAGGATAACATTGAGGGAAACTGCAGCATAGTTCTTCACCCAGAATACTGGAATATGTAAAACCTGATCCCCATCATCCTCCACTCAAGGTTCGTTTATCTTTTCTCTCCCTTCAGCCAAAACGCACTCCTTTTTCCCCAAGATTTAATTTCCGCAAAGGCAATTCTGCCACCATTCAGCTTCAGCTGGATGATATTGACTGAAATTCATTGCTACAGAAGCTAGATGTCAATTCAGCGTTTTCTAATAGGGATACCGGTTAATTCACCTTTCCAAATATGTGTTGGAAAGCTACTGTCATATAGTTTCAGAATCAGTATGTGACATTTAGCTGAAGTGTAAACAACAATACTTTTTTTTACTCTGAAAATGTCGAATTTTGTGCCGAATAAAGTGTTTTTGCGGGGAGTACTTTTTCATTGAAGAAAAAGGCTGCCAAAAGTCATCATACTTTGGTGGAAGTGTATGGTGCGCATGCTCTAGCTGAGCGTACGCGCCAGAAGTGATTTGCACGGTTTAAAAGTGGCAATTTTGACTTGGAGGACGATAAACGGGCCGGACAGCCGAAAAAATTTAAAGATCACGAATTGGAGACATTGCTCAACCAAGACCCATCTCTAACTTGCAAAATCACTTGGCGTCGCTCAACAAACCATTTACGATTGTCTGAAAGCAATTTTTCAGAATAAAGCTTCAATTTTCGAAAAAAAAACCGCATGAATTAACGGGTAGCCCTACGACTTTCTACGAAAATATCAGTAGCATAATGATCAATTATGTACCTTTCTGCCCTTCCCCTCGGAAAAAGAGCCTCTGCTGGTTTTCGGCCGAAGTCTCAGACACTTTTTATTTGAAGGACCAGGCGTGCAAAAAATTTCAGTATTCCAACTCTGACGCTGACCTTGCCAATTACCAACTGCTTCCTAAAGAAGCCAAAAAAGCGGCTATGAACGCATTGCAATCTTACTATTATATGACTGCAATCTAACTGTCCTAAGCCCTTCTGGACATATATTCGTTCCCTAAAAACAACATCCCATAGCCCTAATATCTTCTCATGGCATAACTGCCAAGTTTCTAATGGGCAAGCTATCTATGACCTATTTGATCAATTTTTTTCGTCCGCATTCAAAATTTTAAACCCCACTAAATACTCATCGTGTCCTTTTCCTTCCCCTATTGTGCATTCTGTCGTGTCCTCTCCATCAGAAATCTTTTGACATTAATGGTAGTCCGGGTCCTGATAGAATACCAAATCTGTTCATACAGTCATTATCTACCCCACTATCAATTATTTTCAATATTAACCTTTCTTCCTCCTGCTTTTTCGACGTCTGAAAGCATGCCAACATCTTTACAATCCATAAGTCCGGAGATCATAGTGAAATCTCAAACTATCGTCCGATTTCTTTCCTGCCTTGTTTTGGCAAGCTCCTTAAGCGTATTGTTCATAACAGACTATACGATGCCATAAGTATCTTGTTTTCAAATGAACAACATGGCTTCATTAAAGTACATTCGACAATAACTAATTTATTAGAACTTATGAATACCATCACTCTTGGTTTTGACAAGAGCCAACAAGTTCGTGTCATATACACCGATTTCGCTAAAGCCTTTGACAGTGTTGATCATGGCCTTCTGGCTAACAAACTCCGATCATTCCTTGTTTCCGACTCAATCCTCTCTTTGATCTTATTCTTCTAATCCCATCGCTCCTGCACCGTTGAATGGAATAATTTTTTTCATCGGCCTCATTTAGTCCAAAATCTGGTGTTCCTCAAGGTTCAATTTTAGGCCCTTTGCTTTTTAACGTTTTTAATTACGATCTTCCCCAATGCTTGTCCTCTAATAGTCTTCTTAACGCTGATGATTTAAAAATTTATCGTTCTGCTATATTAACTCCAGCAAAGACTGCTCATACTTTCAAAATGATCTTGATAATCTCCGAAATTGGTGTCAAGGTAATTTACTTCCTCTTACCATTTCAAAATGTTAACACATGATATTCACCTACAAAGTTCATCCAGTATTCTATGAATACCATATTGATGGATCGCTGCTCGCACGTGTGGACAAATTTAGAGATTTGGGAGTAGTATTTAACCCAGGTTTAAAATTTAACATCCATTTTTTATGCATAACCACAAGAGCTTCACGCCCTGCTGTTTTTATTTTATGATCCTCCAGTAAGTTCTTTAACATCCTAACCAGCGTCCATCTATTTGTACTCCTAGCCCGGTCAATCCTTGAGTATGTTTTCTCAGTATAGTCTTCTCGCTATACCAATTTATCGGATGCTGTTGAAACTGCACAGCGTACATTCACATTTTCCCTATCCTACAAATATAAACTCCCTTACAGCTACGACGATGAGCGCTTACAGGTCCTCAACATACAGTCACTCAAAAAAAGGAGAGAATTCTTAAATCTGTGTTGCGTATTTAAAATATATCACGGTATTCTTTCATCCAACCTTCGGGAAAGGCTTTATATACGTCCCACCTCAAGAACGCTTTCAACTGACATATTCATTGTGCCCTTTGCTCGAACCGATATTTATTTTTATTTGTTTTTAGTACGCGTATCGCATCGTTACAATGAACTCCAGCTGGGTCCCCTGCCGTATTCCTTAAACGCTTTTAAAAGTATATTACATAATATTCTCCTTAGCTTCTATTAGTTTATTAGTATTTTATATTCTTGTTTTTTTTTCTTATTCAAGTTGCTCACTTTGTTTTTGTTGCACGTATTATATTTCATTACCTATTTTGTAATTTGATTCATGGATCTATATAATAATGCAAGTAATTAAATAAAATAGTGTAAGCAACGGTCAATGCTTTAAGACACCTAAAATTCTGAAGAAGGTGATGTAGTTTTTAAGCCAGCTTCAATAAAAGCTACAATTGTCTAATGTAAGCTAACTCTTACGCTTATTGGTGATGTGAAATTTAATCATTCCTTGGCTTTCAACCAAATGTAGTCAACAATTTTGCTAAGTCATCCTTAAAGCTCATCAGTTTCCACATTATTTTTACAGCCTACGCTGAACCCTTTCTCATCTTTCAGATTTATTTTTGTACAGCCACATTGACTCTGCCATTAATATGTAAATTTCTGCCTGAAAGAAAAACACTTCATACTCACAATTGATCTCAAAATATCCACCACAAACAAATATGCTTCGTAACGTAACTTAAATATTAATCATTACGCTGGCAATTTAATTAAGCAGTTGTTTGCTTTCCGCGCCAACAAAAGCCATGTCGTCATCATAAATTAGCAAACTCTCAGAAAAACTCTTTTTCATTTTGACACAGTAATTTAAATCATCAAAAACGGTTTAATGGGATGAACTTTTCTACTTTCTCAGATTCTGAAATAAATGAAATTCTGGCAAAAAGGGTGCCACATCAATTCATTTTACAATGAGAAACGAAATGAAAGTCATTCAAATGAAATCATTTTCTCCCATCTGCCAAAAATTTATTTACATGCAAAGATAGATTTTTCTTGGAATTTATATATCAAATAAATAAGCATATGCGTTTTAAAATAATATCGTTCCACTGGGGTCATTGCTGAAAATGTAAGGACATTCGTCTGATAGGGATAATCAACGTTATGAGTCTACTGATGCATGTTTGCTCGCTCAAGGATAGTCATTATTTGAATTTGAAATCTAAGATAAACTTTGGCACTAGAGGATGGACGAGTTGAATCTGCTTACAATGTCTTCGTTTGTACAAGTAGGTTCTATGGCTCTATATTATGTAGACTATTTTGAAGAAAATTCGTGGAAAGAAGATTTACGTTTCTATTTTGTGATTTTTTTGTTACAAAAAAAAAATAAAACTTTGGGGACTGGAAAGTAGGTAGGAAATTGCAGAACAGTGAAAAACAAGTCGAAAAGGCAAGAGAGTGCTCCTACCAGAAAGGGTTAGTAACCATTCTAGAGTGCGCAACAAATTTCCTGATGGCATGAATCGATGATTTGAATTATTCATCCAATACTTACAGAGGTGGCCAAAAGTGATCGGACAATACAAGAAACAAGCAATAAAATACTTTTACGAGCATAAGCTTTGAAATGAAATAAAAATTTTTCCCTTATATAAAAGTTACTTGTATTCTCAATTAATTGCACAAAAAAATAAAACAGAAATAAAAAGATTTTCACAAGAAAATTAACAACTAATTCAAATTCACATTGCTTCAAGTGGACAAAAGTAATCGGACATTTTGAAAAGTGTGAAATTAGTCATTGAAGTTTGGAGCAATTCTTTTCTTTTCATTTCCGAGTTTAAAAGGGAATTCCCCTAATTATATGTTGATATGTGTTTTTCTGATATCAGTCATTTACTTGTCAGTTTTAAGTGAAGAAAGTTAAACATGGCTAAGAATCGCAAAGAAACCTGTATACATGAAAGAAAAGTTATAATAAAGTTGTATAAAGAGAATAAATCCTTTTCTGAAATATCAAAAATAATTGGAAGAAGTCGTTCGACAGTTTTCGATATCGTGAAACGGTTCAGAAAAAAAATCAGGTGGAAAACGAAATTAGGAGTGGTCGACCATGTAAACTAACAGAGACTGACGCACGACAAATCTTAAGAATTGTTAAAAAGAATCCGACTACAACGTCCAGAAGTATTAGGGATCAATGAAAACAAGTTCTCCTACACCGTTGGCAGCCATGCAACCCCAGACCATTACACAGCCACCTCCGTGTTTTACTGTATGTTGAATGTTTTTGGGATGAAGCTCACTATTTTGAGTTCTCCACACCAACAACCTGCCGTCGGAGTGGTAGATATTAAACTTACTCTCATCAGAGGATATTATACGAGTCCAAAAGTCGAGCGGCTTGCTTTTAAATTCTTTTGCAAAGCATAGTCTTTTCTTCTTATTAACTTTGCTAATTAGTGGTTTCTTTCGAGGTACTCTCGCTTGATAACCAGCACGGCTGAGAACTCTACGAATAGTCCGGGCACTAACATCGGTACCATTTACATCTGCTAATTGATCCCTAATACTTCTGGACGTTGTAGTCGGATTCTTTTTAACAATTCTTAAGATTTGTCGTGCGTCTGTCTCTGTTAGTTTACATGGTCGACCACTCCTAATTTCGTTTCCCACCTGATTTTTTTTTCTGAACCGTTTCACGATATCGAAAACTGTCGAACGACTTCTTCCAATTATTTTTGATATTTCAGAAAAGGATTTATTCGCTTTATACAACTTTATTATAACTTTTCTTTCATGTATACAGGTTTCTTTGCGATTCTTAGCCATGTTTAACTTTCTTCACTTAAAACTGACAAGTAAATGACTGATATCAGAAAAACACATATCAACATATAATTAGGGGAATTCCCTTTTAAACTCGGAAATGAAAAGAAAAGAATTGCTCCAAACTTCAATGACTAATTTCACACTTTTCAAAATGTCCGATTACTTTTGTCCACTTGAAGCAATGTGAATTTGAATTAGTTGTTAATTTTCTTGTGAAAATCTTTTTATTTCTGTTTTATTTTTTTGTGCAATTAATTGAGAATACAAGTAACTTTTATATAAGGGAAAAATTTTTATTTCATTTTAAAGCTTATGATCGTAAAAGTATTTTATTGCTTGTTTCTTGTATTGTCCGATCACTTTTGGCCACCTCTGTATATGAGATATCGTTCACATTCATCCAGAAGATGCAGAGTTTCTTTCATAAGCACATAAAAGCCGCCAGCTTGAATAATTTTTCTGAATGCTCGGCCAATTGAACATATTCAAGTTAAAAATGATTGCTTCAATTTTCTTGAAAATCCGAAGAAAATAAAAGTGATAAGGTAAATTTGAAATATGCATCAATCATCAACACATGTTATTGTTGTTGTAACTCCATACAATTGAAATGGCTATAACTCACTTGGTTATGATCTGATTCATCCTCGCACCGCAAAATATGCGGAAAAGTAATGGCAACCAAGGGAAGATACTTATTGGTTCCATATATTGTATATTCCAGGAAATCTTGGACCTTCAATAGAACCCATACTCAATAGAATCCTTACCATAGCTTCCAGTAATGACTCAATTATTCTAGGCGGCGTCGTTAATGAGAGGCTTAAGCAGTGGGGTGGCTCCACACGGGATTCGAATGGCAAGAGTATTTATAAATGGTTCCTTTTAAATGCCATGCATCAATGCTGAAGTCCCTACATAACAAAGAAGTAGCTCATTTTTCGACGATTTATAATTCCCTATGAGCTGTAATCTTAAAACCCAATCCCCTATAGCTGCTCCTTTTTTCAATCAATATCTGACCACCACGGCCTAATCCTAACTCTAAAAAATCAAAACTCTTTACATATAATAGCTCAAAAAAACTTCGATTTTATACCTCGGTAGAATGGATAGAGTTCACAAAAGATCTCAAGACCATTTACCACCACCGCCCCCCCGCTAACAGAATCTTCTCCAATCAGGAGATAGATTTCCATATAAAGTCCCTTTCTGAATCTATATTCGGATGCATGGACGTACATCCTGCTGAGAAAAAACCATGACATATTCTACAAGTTGATGAAAATTTTTTTGATGGCACCATCTTTAAACGAGATAGTACGTTGGAAAGTTACATCCCTCCCACCACCCAAAAAATCGCTTTTGGAAAAGTCAAAGATCAAGTCGATGCTCATTTGTTCTTACGATTCCAAGGGAATTGTCCACAAGGAGTTCATGCCAACGGGCCAAACCGTCAATGCAATTTTCTATCTTGGCGTTTTGAAGCGTTTTTTGCATCGCATTCGTCGAATTCGGCCTGAATAACGCGAAGGAGGAAGCTGGCGCTTATTGCATGATAATGCACCATCTCATCGATCCAATTTTGTGACTGTTTTTTTGATAGAAATTGCATTTTAACCATCAATCACTCACCATATTCGCCTGATATGGCACCTTGTGACTTCTAATTATTCAGAAAATTGCATTTGGCCATGAAAGGAAAACGCTTTGCGTCCGAAGAGGCCATCCAAAAGGCTTGTACCGACATCCCGTCAATGATCTGAAACACTCTTTCGAAAAGCTTTTGTATCACGCAAAACAGTACATCGAGGCTGGAGGAGTCTATTTTGAATAAATAAACTCGAATTTATCAGCACAAAGCTCCTGTCGTTTCTAGTTCAGCTCAGTCTCGTTTATTTTGGAACGTACCTTATGTACAAAAGTCATACACAAGACAGAATTGTGGTTATCAGTGAGCAGAAACGGAAGCTTCAGAGGCGGAAACGTATTTTCCACTGACACTATAATCGGGTAAGTTAGGAATACCTGACTCTCAAAGCGGCGATAGTGGTGATAGCTAACAACATAAGACAACTAATCAGATGTGAGTTGAATGAACATCACAAACAAAGACTAGGTTCACTCAAGCCACCAGTGGATGTTATGAGATAATAAATAAGCTAACGGGCTGACGTACGCAGAGCTTTGATATTGATAGGGATCCTGTGAAGTGTGAGGGATAATTGTTTTCAAGAGCTGAAGAAAAGCTCCATATTTTTTCTTCATTTTACGGACGCCTGTACAGAGAAAATTCCTCAGGAAATATGAGAGCCCCTAATATCAGATCGACTATGAGAGCGAGAAATACTGGATACCAAGGGTCATACCTAACGATATTTTCAGAACCCAACAAGTATGTATCACCTCAGCCCGAAACCTTTAGGAAATTTTTCGCTCAGTTGACTAAAGTGGAAGGCATTCTAGCCTGATTGAATTGTAAACTCTGCTTTAACCCCAACGGCATACCTAATAAAGCCCCAAGGAGAAGTAGTACAATTATTGGGAAATAGCGCTTCAAACTGTCTCGGTCCATTGTCCGCGTCCTCCAATTTCTGAATCCTAGCAGCGATGAACTGTCTTCGTCCACCCAGTCAGACCCAACTGGTCTCCAGCCTTTAGTTTTCCCAACGAATACCCTTTTGGGTATCCGTTGTTCATCCATACGATTCATGTGTCCAGCTCATTGCAGCTTTCGCAGTCGTAAAATCGTCATCAAAAATTTGATACAGCTCATGGTTGCATTGAATTCGCCATTGGTCCCCGTCTAGCTTCGCTCTGATTACTCGCCTCTGAACTCGTCACTCAAAGGCGTTCAGTACATTTGCGGATGCTTTGGTTAGGGTCCATGTTTCACACCCATAGCTTAAAACGGGTCTTATTACAGATTGTTATACTTGGGACTTTATTTTCCTGTATTTATTGGAAAAATACTAACAACTATTTCCGGAAACTGTCTCAATAACGGCTATATTGAGTTTTAGCTTGGCTTTTCAGCCCAGGAAGTCCACAGAACAGACTATAATGCCGGTGCATGATAAAGTTGTGGAGAACTTACATACGAATAATGCACAGTTGGTTGCACGCTGGATCTGCCGAAAGCGTTTGATTCAGTTTGGATTGATGAACTGAAGTTCAAAATCATCTGTTTTCTTGCCCTCAGTCATATCCTTGATAGTTTCCTACCATATCAAGGCTTAACCATTAAAATCTCCCAATAAACTTCAAGCAGAATATATATCCTATCCGACGTACGACAACGATCTACTCTGGGATCAAACCTCTTCAACTTATTCCTGCACTTTATCTCACTAATTATAACTAGCTAACTTTCCGTCACGAACAGTACACAAAACATATCTCAGAACGCAAATATGATCCTGTTTATGGATTTTATTCTTATTGTAGCCAGTCACACTCTTCCTCTCCTCCCAATCTATAGGGTGTCTGAAGAATTCCAAATAAATTCTTCAAAGTCAAAAATTGTATGTTTCCGTAACGCTAGTGGATGTTGGCATAAATTAGCTGTCTGATAAAGCAAATCGATAAGCCTTGACATCAACGGACAAACAGTTCTTTCAAATAACTCTTTTAAATATTTGGGTGATTTAAAATGAACCCACATGCAATATGCCTTTAATAAAGTCAAAGCAGCCTTGGAATTAATATCACTTCTCCTATCCTCTAGATTTGTCTTCTCAAATATTAAGATCCTCATGCACAGAACCTTGATTCATTCTATCATCATCTACTCTTTCTCAGCTTGGCCTACTGGAAATATTCGAACATAAGGTACTACGAAAATGCATGACAAAATACTGAAAGTTCAATAAAAATCATTGTATAAAACAGTTTGTGAGGAGGCAAAAGCGACCCCAAGGCTACACTACATGGTTGAAACAAGCAAAAACCGATTAGTTCATTGGCAAGTACATGATTAACATCTCATTTGGGATCTTTTCAACAGTACCCTAATTCCGATTACAACTAACTCCAAGCTTCAAACCGACTTCTTATGACCTAAATTCAATCAAACAGTAGCTAACAATACTTACAACGGATGATTTTATGAAAGCTTGCAACTTCATAATAGACCAAAATACACACAACACTCCAATAAATTTACAAGCTTTCATATTCCTGCAACCATATTGGTTATAAATACAGCTTCAACTAAAATGCCTGTTTTTTTTATTGGTTGGGTGGTGAATAATATTTAAGTACAGAGTGTTGGGCTCCCATGGCACCGAGTGACTGAACTACCCATTAAATACCTCCTCTGCCAACCCGGGAACCCAGCCAGGAACCGTTTGACGCATTACTTCTGGCCAGATATCGTTTTATTACTCCGGGAGGCACCTTCAAGCTGGGGGACCTTTGTCTAGCGGGAGAAGAAAGAGGAACTACCAGACAAACGATCCCCCAGCAACGATGTTTGCAGCTGCTGTGAGTCCCTTTTGTCTTTTAGAACTGCCCGAACATAATGTGCCACCTGGTTCCATTTGTCAATCGATTCAGGCATCACTGCGACTATACTTTCTGGGGTAAGCACTCCAGTCTTCCTGTAGAGGTCTTGTCGCATCCTGTGCCATTTTGTGTACGCAAAAAAGTGTGGCAGGCATCGTCTACCTCTCCTGAGCAAACCCGACAATTGGGGTATCGTGATTCACCAATCTAGTGCAGGTAAGACTGAAAATACTCATGTCCGCTCAAAAGCTGGATCAGAAAGAAGTCAGTCTCACCATGCCTTCGATTTAACCACGGCCTCAGATTCAGGATGAGGTGCGCAGTCCACCCTTCCGTCATGCGATTCACATAAGACTGCTGTCAATCATTGAGTGAGCGCTGTCTCTCCTTGCGGGCAATCGCCTCCTTCGTGTCCATATTTCGACACAGGGGAATAACACGGTGCTCTCTAGCAGAAATACTGAGAGCATCGTCCCATATTTCTGCTCCATATAGTAGCACTGACCGTGCAGCACTCATCAAGAGGGTTTTTCTTAATGGGTTTGGTCCCCCTTCGTTGGCCATAATCGACTCAGAGCCAATAATACTGAAGTAGACTTCTCAGCCATTGCTCTTATTTGCCCTGAGAAACTCAACTTCGAGTGGATCAGTACCTCTAGTTACTTTATCGCTGAGTTTGATTCATATGTCTCCAATACTGATCATCTTTGCTCTAGAGAATATCTTTTTTGTCAAAAAGACCACTATGGTTTTCTCCAGTGCCAGACTGAACCCATGAGCAATTATCCTGTCTCTCTCTCGGCGGATCAGCATACCTAGCCGAAGTTGCGCTTGTTAAACGGTGCGTCCAGTGACTAGAGCCACAGTATCATCCGAATAGCCGATCAGATGCAATTCATCTGGTATCTCCTACCTCAATACATTCTACAGGTCTGAACCAAGGATGGATCCCTGGGCAACACACGATGTAACTTTTATCCTTCGTTGGCCCACCGTCGTGTCGCAAAGTAGGCGACTCATCCCGGATATGAGACCGTGGCTAAATCGAAGGTATGGTGAGACTGACTTCTATCTGACCCAGCTTTTGAGCGGGCATGGCTGTCAGTCTTACTTGCACAAGATTGGTAAGTCACGGTCCCCCGATTGTGGGTATTGCCGAGAAGAGGAAGACAATGCCTACCACACATTTTTTAACGTGTAGAAAATGAGGCAGGCCGCGAAGGGACCACTACAGGGACACGGGAGAGCTCACCACAGATAATATAGCCGCGGTGATGCTCGAATCGGTTGACAAATGGAACCAAGTGGCACATTATGTTCGGGCAGTCCTAAAAGATAAAAGGGACTCTTAGCAGCCGAGGGTGTTGGGGTTGGGGGATCGCTTGTCTGGCACTTCCTTTTCCCCTCTCCCCTCCCGCTAGAAGACATATCCCCCAGCTTGAAGGCGCCTCACGGCGTAACATAACGAGGCCTGGCCCGAAGTAATCTGTCAAACGGCCCCAGGCTAGATTCTCTGATTGACACGGGAGGTATTTGGGGGTGGTCTAGTCACCTTCTTGCAAGCCTAGGAGTCCTACATTCTGTTTGTTAATGAGCATTCCCCTCCCTACCACAAAAAAAAGAAAGCTTCAGGTACTCACTCAGAAGCCGCATCAGAAACTCTGGAACTCAAAAAGGATCTTTCAGCATATCCAGAATATCCACCGATCTATCGGATTTGAAGGCATTTTTTACGATCAAGTGCCACCAACAGAACGATTAATCGCTTGGTGCGGCTATATGCCTCTGCCTTTTGGATCGCATTCACAACCTGTGAAATCGCATCAATAGTGCAACGTTCTGTTTTAAAGCCGCACTATCGAGGAGATCGATTTCCAGCCGCATGAATCGCGTGAGTGACTCTTCCCTTGATAAGTTTCTCTTGCACTTTCTCACCCATGTCCAGCATGCATACCGGGTGGTATGCAGACAGTGATCTGGAATTTCCCTTCCCCTTGCTGGCCAGCGCGAGCCTCGCCACCTTTCATCGTACATGGAAAATCCCACCCCATAGGCAATGTACTGAGCAGCAAATCAGAATTATTGTGATAGACAAGTTTGCAACATTTCAGCTGGAGCACCATTTGGGCCTGGAGCCTTCCTTGCTTTAAATTATGGGACTACCACTTCCAGCTCTGGCTGGGTGGAGAGTGGGCACTTGATTGATTTTTCACCGTGCGCAGCATCAACATGGACGGGTTGGGCGGGGAAGAGTGCCCATTCTATTTCATCCATCTGTTCCGCATCATATATGCGAGAGGTCCTAAGGGTATCATACTTAAACATAATTAATTTGTAGCTAAGGCTCCACGAATCCTTGTTCACATTGTCCACTAGATCTTGCCAGCAGCGAACATTGCTGTTGTTAATCAGTTTGTGAAGACATTTTATGGCGGGCTTATCTCGTCAGAGTTACGAGCCCGTTGAGGCTCACGCTGAAGTTTGTGACGCTCCCTTTGCTTTTCAGCAATTTCAGTCTACCAACAATACACAGTCGTTTTGCTGTGCTGGGGTTTTCGACGGGGTAAAGAAGAGGTGCAAGCTATTGTGATGATGCTCATAGTTGAGTTCATCACATCTTGAGCTGCAAGTTCCTTTGTTCCCTGCGAATCACCCTGCAGTGGAGCATCTGCCGTGCGAACCTCGACAAACCTCTCGACGTCCATCATTCCGATGTTCTTTCCAATTTTAGAAGGTCGAGAGTACGGGTGCCAGTAGACAACATCACGGATCACAAGCGGAATGTACTGATGTTCACTGGCTGAGTAGTCTTCTAATACTCTCCTATTGTGTATCTTCCGTACTAAAGACTCCGCGGCAAATGTAATGTCAGGTTTGATCACTTTACAGCCAATATAGTGAAAAGTTGGCGTATTTCCAATGTTTAAAATGATCAGTGCCGTCCTGGACACCATTTCTAGGACTCGTTTTCCTCACGGATCTGTTTGAGGTATAACCCATTTTATAGAAGTCTCCCCTGACGAGCACATTGCCATCTGCGTTCAAGACAACACCCTCCAAAGCATTAAGCTTGGCTTGGCAAAACGGTATCGATTCGTTCAGCATTAGGTACACACTAAAGAAGGCTCCCTCTTAGCTCCAAGCCTAAACGAAGCCACTCCCCCATCCACAGCTCTCCGCCTGAAAATCACTGTTCTGAACCAAGTTGGTGGCAATACCAGTTCCATCAGAATACCATGATATAGCACTATTATCGTGGTGTTGCTCGCTCCACAGTAAAAAGTCGGCTTTCATATCCCTGTCAAACTGCTCAATCAAGTTTCAGGAAGTTGAACTGCGGTGTAGATTTAACCGCAAGATACGGGTCAACGAAGTTCTATCGACTTGGCTAGTGCTTCTTGCAAATTCCTGACATTTTCCTGATCTCAAGATGTGTCCAAGATCCGGTGTTACACCGGCGCTCTTGCAAAGGATTCAGTGTGCCTCCTTTATATACTCTTTTTTTATGGTCCATTACACCGTTTTTGGAACAAAAGAAAGTCCTATTGGGTCCTTTGCATACTTGAGCGGTACTTCAAGCATTAAAGAGGCACTGCTCTTTGCCTTATCTTGCAGACAACCGATCCTTTTCGGTAAAGTCAATGATAGCCATGCCGTGTCCCCTAGCGTTTTCTGGTGCCAGCCTCCTTTTATCCTGCTCACGCTAGGTAGCACTGCACTGCATTTGTCGCACTGTTTTGATGGTGGTGTTTGTGATTTTGGGTCTTACATTTTCCCTGATATCCCGCAGCACTTCTACGAAGGATCGGCCATCTCGGGGTTTTATGAGCAGTGCCTGCTGCCGAGATTTTCGTCGTGGCTTTTTCTATTTTGTTTTACGCTCGTACGAACTTTATTTTCTGGCATTTTCTGAAGCAGTTTCTTTTTAGTTTTCTTCGCTTCTTTTGTCAGCATTATCTAGAATTCTATTTTTTGCCCATGAAGTGCCTCTTCCTTCTTGCTTTTGTCCCGTTCTCCTTCGATGGGGTTAGTCACTAATCTATTTGATGTTTGATGGCGGAGCTATCTGCGCATGCCCTTTAGGTTTGGAATTCATCGCTCTTTTAGCCTTCTCCTCTTTTAATCAGCACCTCCAATCTCTACGTAGATTAGGAGCTTCTCTAGTTCAAGGAGCCCATTCTTTACTCCTTTGCTGATTTTTGGCAAGTCGCATGCAGATTTTATTCTATTAAGAACATTTTCTGCTTTTTGGATGAGCTTTCTTCTTCATGTCACTGGGCGCCAATTGTTCTTTGCGACCTCCTTTCTTGTGTTTCCGATTACAGTACTTCAGCCACATTTTTAACCGTGGCGTGACAATGGTGCTTTGTTTGTTTGGTTACTACTTTCTTTTTCTGCCGTGATCACTTAATGGACTTCAGGATGGTTTGTTATTAGTTCGAAATTTAATGCCATTGCTTCGATCACTGCAGAAGTGATCGCACTTGTTGATATTTTTACTTCCCTCCATTATTTTAATTTGTGAAATGTAGTAAAATACGTATTTTGTTTTGGTTGGGCACTGAATGTCATTTATGCACAGAGTGTAGGGCTCCCATGCTCGTAAGTGACTAGAATACCCACTAAACATCTCCCCTGCCAGCCCGAAAACCCAGCCTGGAACCGTTTGACACATTACCTCGGGCTAGGCCTCATTTTTTGTTACGCCTTGAGGCAGCTTTAAGTAGGGGGATCCCTTTTCTAGTGGGGAGGGGAAGAGCGGAAGAGTAATTTCTAGACAAGTGATTCCCCAGCCAAAACACCCCAGCTACTCTGAGTCCCTTTTATCTTTTAGGACTGCCCACACATTATGTGCCACCTGGCTCCATTTGTCAACCGATTCGAGCATCACCGCGGATATATTATCCGGGGTAAGCTCTCCCGTATCCCTCTAGGTGCTCCTTTACAGCCTGTACACACAACAAATGTGTGGCAGGCATTGTCCTCCTCTTCTGGGCAAAACTGACAATCGGGGAGCGTGGCATACTAATCCTGTGCAGGTAAGACTGTAAATAACCATGCCCGCTCAAATTGCGTGTTTGAATGTCAAAAAAGAGCATACGGTCAACCGTAGCAATACATATGGTAGAATTTTAACATATAGTGGCTCACAGTTTATTTGATACTATACATATTTCAAGGCTTACGGTACTATAACTTCCATATGAAAACAGATATTGAAAAATTTTAAAACAGCAATTAATCAAATCAAGCTTCTGCTTTCAAATTAACAATCCTATTTACTTCAAAGACTCAGTCTTTAAAAACTAAAAAGCAAAAACAAAATTAACCCCGTGATTGTGTCTCAGCTTATTTTATGCAATACAAGCTTTCCTCAATGTTATCCGACTGGAAGTTTTTCAGTGCAATACTTATATTTGATATGGCTACCGTTTTTGGCTCAACACAGCTTTGAGTCTATTTGGAATCGGTTCAACCAGCTTTCCTGTCATTTCAGGGGTTTTTTTATTCCATTCTTCTAACAAAGTTTTTTTTTAAATCATTTTTGTTTTAAATAATGTGGCTACCATTTTTTTTCTCCAGAAAATCCCATAAATTCTCAATGACATTTAATTTGGACGACAGTGCCGGCGGAACCACCAAATGTAAAAAATTCCAAATCAGTCAGGATTGCAAGATTCCTGACTTTGTAGAATTGAAATGTACGCCTGATTCCGAGTTAGTCGGCATTTTTGAGTAGATTTTCTGTTGGGAGATTAATATGCACAATCTTATCCACATTATCTTCAATTAAAGCCAGTCAGAAGCCGTCGTTGAGGCTTCTGATATAGAGGCCCAAACCATAAGTTTACCACCACTCTGCCTAACAGTCTTGTGTAAATTTTCTTTTTTGAGCATTGTATTTGGCTTCCGCCATACGAACATCATTCCATCAGAGCCAAATACAGGTATATTGAATTTGGACTAGTCAGCAAAAATGATGGTCTTCAAAAACCCTTAATCCTTTGAAATATGCTCAGTAACAAAATTTGGGCTGCTTTGCCAATTTTTGTTATTGATGAACGGCTTCTTTCATGCAACTTGGCTTTTAAAATTATCGTTTCTTAGCACATGACGTATGGTCTTAGCACTGCCTTTTTTACGAATGCTAGTTAATACTTCAACAGCCTATTTAGGAGTAACTTAGGGTTTTACCGAAATGACAATAATGTCGACGACCTTCCAAGTCCGCATAAATAACCAACTCACTGAAGCCTTTGACACAAACATCGGACTAACGCAAGGAGATGAGCTGACCCCATTGCTATTCAATTTGGCTCTGGAGTACGTCATCAGGAAGCTACCTGTCGATACGTGAGGTACATTACTATACAAGTTGAGCCAAACAGTAGCCTATGCGGATGACGTCAACATTATGTCACGGTCATTAACAACTGCCAAAGAACTTTTCCTGAAACTCGACAACGAAGGAAAACTAGTCGGGCTACAAGTCAATGAGAATAAAACAAAGCTCATGACGCAGTTGAGAAAAAAAATACCTCAAATGCCCAAAATATCACACTTGACGAATACAGTATCGAAAATGTAGGCGAATTTGTGTATTTAGGCGCCGAAATAACGAGAACCGGTAATGAAAGAGACGAAATACGCCAAAGAATACAGCTTATGAATAAAATATTTTATTCAATTTTGACGACCTTGGAGCCAGCTGCACACACAGGAAAACAAAGCTCCAAGTATACAAATCTGTGATAAGACCTGTGTTATGCTATGGGTGTGAAACATGGACCCTGACCTAAGCATCTCCAAATATATTGAACACTTTTGAGCGACGGGTCCTGAGGTAAATAGTTGGAGCGAAGCTAGACGGGGACCAATAGCGTATTCGATACAACCATGAGCTGTATGAAATTTTCGACGAACCGGAGGTCTCAATGATTGTAAGACTGTGGAAGCTGCAATGGGCTGGAAACATGAAACGTATGGACGAACAACGGATACCCAAATAGGTTTGTGTTTACCGTTGCCTAGTTTTTAGTTTCAGCTCATTATTGATACATACGGTGTTATTGTTTGTCTATGTTAAAAATTAGGAATAGGCTTCGATATTTAGGATAGATATATATTTATTATATCAGGCTTAGAGATAAGGTTTAACGTTTACGTTATGATTATTTTGTAAGCTTTTTTTAGTATAAGATAACTTTTTTTGATTGAATTTGATTAGAATTAGGTTATAAAATATTAGGTATAGGATAGAAGTTCACTGTTGTGTTAAAGTTATAAATAATTTTTAAAAGTTTTGGTTTGTGTTTTTCTCTTTTTTTCCAATAGAATCATAAAATATGTAATAATTTTACTTAATTTGAATTTGATATTGTTCTTTTAATTTACTGTTCTTAATCGATAATGTATAATTTTTATAGAGCCATTTGGGCCATTTAGTTTTAGCATTTTTATTGCTTGGAATCAGCTTTATATTCTTTGGATATTTATAACGCTTAGTATTGAATAAAGCGCTTTTGACTTTAACTCTGTCTCGGTGACATCTCGCGATCTCATACCAAAGCTTGTTTGAAATGAGAATGATTAGTTTTCTCTGTAGTTAACCACAACTTCTTCGCAAACAATATGAACTAGAACAGAGAATTAACAATAAAATCGGTGAAAAACTTTACGTCAGTCATTAAATAATTATTTGAATCCTTAACGAAGTCATTTAAAGTACGGATGAAATACATTCCATCCTCTTGGAAATGCATCATACAGCCTTACTAGTTCATTAACTAACAGTTATATTCGAATAGCCTAGCAAGTAATTTTCCAAAACTACATACCAGTCAAAATGTCAGGTTTCTCTTTAATGATTCATCACCACCAGCAAACGCTGGATCAACAAGTAAATTATCTCTCCTCCAAGCATGAACTAAACAAGAGTGTTATTACAGCTAATCAAATAATTCACACAAGAATGGCAAGAGAGTCTAAAATAGTTTCCTGTTGCGTAATTACATTGCAAAAGTTCACCGTCATTATTCTCCCCATTGACTATTCAAGCCCATCCTACTTATTCGGCAGTTTATTGTTTTCATTCGCCGTACCGACGTACTGATACTATTAATTAGGATCCCTTCTTTGAGTTACCTTTGAAATCCTGGAAGGACGTTACGTGTTGTACACTGATAGCTCGTCATAAAAGCTTACGACATGGCATCTTCAAATTGGAGCATTTAATTTTACTACCCGTAGAGCAGGAAACGCTAAAAAATTTTAAGAGGAAAATGTATACACTGCTAAGCAAACAGTAGGAGCTGAAGTTCATTAAAAATTAATTTAGAATGGTCGCGCCAAAGATCGACCTAAGGTCCTTTCTAACTTTACCGCAAATACTTTAAAAATAAACGAGAGATATTACATACCCTTTTTTAAATACCTAAACACTTTCAAATTAAAAGCTTGATTATAATTTTTCTCTTGAAATGCTCAACCTTGCTCCTTCTAAATGCCTTCATTATGGGGATGAAAGGAGGGAGAAAAAAGGAAATTCAAGCAGACTACTTTCATCGTCCCAATTTGGTTTCCACTTAACAAACTGACAACATAGAAACAGAAAATGTTGGAAACTGGTTGTCTTGCATCTTATCATTAATAAAGGAAGCCACATGATAAGATTTTCTTCTTTTTCCTGTTTCTCACAAAGGAGTCAACTTCAGGCGCTGTACTTTAAATCATGTTGGTGAGAGCATTCACCTTTCACTAGTCGGGATTCTGGCAAAATTACTGATTTCAGGCTTATTTAAGCAGCAACATTGATTTACTTTCAGTCTGCACTGTGAATTGGAAGACTATATAATTAAGGCATCTGTGGAACCGGACGAAGAAAATTATTAGGTCACGTTGTGGCTGCAGATCTTTTGAAGAATTACTGTTCCTACGTACTCTTGTGGGATTTAGGAAAGGTTGAGATTGAGTCAACACTGCAGTCATCTATAAATTGATTGAAGGGAAACGTGAATTTATCTGTGGAAGGTTTCCTGGTACCTGTATCCACTTATTAGAATCTTTGAAATCTGAAGAAAGTAAATTTGTATTTCTTTGGATTTGTTTATGTTAAGAAAAAAATTTTTTTTTATTTAGATACTGTATTCAGTTGTAATTTCAATATCATTTTATTATGCTTTTTTTGTTATGGTTGGCAATATTGTAAGAGAAAGATGTCACTAGTTGTTCCTTGGTCAACTACCAATAAAGTGTATGTTCCTGGTTCTTGTAAAATCTGCATAGTGGGTAGTTCGATATAAGGTTGCTAACTAAGTTTAAATAAAAGTTATCTGTATTTTCTTTAAAATAATTTCTTCAATTCAATATCTCCTCAATTCACACTCCACGGAACAATCATAATCTCTCAACAGGTTATGGGCCCAGTGTCGCGTATGGGTACTGTGTGTGAAATTGTGAGTAGTTTGAACAAAGAACTTGACGCCACGTGAGTGGTATCGGGTATGTTTAGAGGTACATAGTTCAATTAGAAGTGATTGGAAACGGTTCGTGCAACTTTGGAACTATGGCCATTCTTAAACAATTTCAGTTGCAGAAGTTCAACGGGAAAATCTTCCAACTAGGGAAGTACCAGCTGGAAATAATCTTCGGGTAGAATCAGGTCTTGAAAACTTGGTAAATGGAACAACGGTGCATCCAGCGGCAACAGATGCGGAAGGGAGGACAGCCTGGGATACTTTGAATGCAAAGCCTAATGTTATTAATCACGTCAGAATTGGAGTTCGAGCAACTTTAAACAGTTATAACATGTGAGACGACAGCGGTAATGTGGGCTCGTCTGAAAACGATTAATGAACAACGATCATTAGTGAATAAAGTCGCCTTGAAGCAACAATTTTTCAGTTACAGCATGTCACAAACAGACTCGACTGCGCAACACATAAGCACAGTTGAAGAACTGACACAGGCGCTAGCAAAAGTTGGTGAATCGGTCAATGATCTTGACAAGACAAGTTGCTAGGAGGGTTACCATATAAATACAATGCATTTGTGACAGCTTGGGATTCATACGATGAATCAAAATAAACATTTGATAATCAAGCAGCACGTTTGTTGAAAGAAGAATAAACGCTAACACAATCTGAAGATATGGCAACAGCGTTCACAGCTGTGAACATCAAAAGTAAACAAAGAGCATCAGCGTAAGTAACATCAAAGAAGAGAGATAAGAAAATTTACTCTCGTAAGACACGAAATATTGAGACTTTTAACTGCAAGAAGAAAGGGCACTATAAATCTGAATGTAGAATAGTTAGCAAAACAAAAACAAGGCAGTGATGAAAGATATGCAATATACATGTGCAAGATCTGTAACTATGAGTAATAGCCCTTGGATTTCATAGCCGTCCCACCCTACAGATGGGTATATTGGTACTGGTTTCATTCCTTCAGAAGGACGTGAATCGATATGTTTTTGAATCTGTACTAGTCATATATCATATATATGGATGGGCCACCGATAAGAAGATAAAATATTCTCCGAGTTTGAGTTCACGAGACCAACAATTCCAATGGAGATACTCATTTGCTAGATTTGTTGAAGCTGATCGAGATGAGACGGCGCAATCTAGGTATTGGTGGCTGAATGACAATGTCTAAATTATTCGTGTTTATTCTCAGTTTTTGTATTTTTCGTTACTTAGTTTTTGAGTTTCAGCTCATTATTCCTACATTTAGAGTTGTTGTTTATTTGTGTTAAAAGTTAGGGAAAGGTTAGGTATATGTAATGTTTATTATATTATATTTAGAGATAAGGTTTAACGCGTAGGTTAGGAATATTGTGATAGAATTTTATAGTATAAGATAAAGTTTTTGAATGAATTTTATTAGGATTAGGCTGTAATATATAAGGTGTAGGATCGAAGTTCACTGTTGTGTTAAAATTATAAATAATTTTAGGATAGTGTTGGCTGGTTTTTCCTCCTTCTGCCAATCAAATCATAAATATGCAATAATCTTAATTAATATGAATTTGCTATAGTTTTTTTTGATGAAATGTGTTTAACTAATATAGAATAAATTTAGAGAGCCACTTGGGCCATTAAGTTTTTGGATTGTTATTGTTTGGAATTAGCCTTATATTCTGTAAAAATTTATAACGATTAGTATTGAATAAAGCGCTTTTGACTTTGACTGTGCATTGAAATAAAACTCTCTCTAAAAAAAACAGTGAAGATGAGTGGTTGGTAGATAGCGGTACTTCTAAACATATGTCTCATCGACGTGAGTGGTTTACAGTGTTTGACAAAAATGCAGGTGGCATTATTGTGAAAATCGATGACAATTCACGGTTGAAAGTTGAGGGGTATAGTTCAGTTGGCGTTCAAGCATTTGTGAACGGAAAATGGGAACCAAGAACTCTCGAAAATGTATTGTTTGTTCCGGAATTAAAGGAAAACTTGATGTCCACCGGTGCATTTACAAGTAAAAATTTTAAAGCTATTTTCGATAATGATAAATTAGAAATTCACGGTTCACAAGTGATCACTATTGGTGTCAGAAAGAAAACCAGTGTTATAAAATGATATTTAAGTCTGAAGCAAACCAGGAGGTGGCTAACGTGACAGTCAGAGACTCAGCTAAATTCTGACATGAGAGAATGGGTCACACAAGCTTCGATACACTGAAATAAATGGCCAACAATAGGCTCATTCCAGGACTGAAGATAAATAATCTCGGCGGGTTATTCTCCACCGACGACCATTTCAAATGAACTTACCAGAAAGAGCAGCAAAGCCAAGTGAATTTGTACACATGGTTTATGTGGTAAAATGACACATTCATCAGTCAGTGTTGCGAACTACTTTTTATTGTTCAAGGACGATTGTACTCGATATCAGTAAGTGTACTTTATCAAACACAAAAATGATGCATACGTGAAGTTTTTCGAGTGTAAAAATTAGTAGAAACTAAAACGCCAAATAAAATTAAACGTGTTCGGAGTAATAACGGGCTTGAATGTCGAAATGAGCAACTCCAGCGGTTGTTCAAAGACAGTGGTATAATTCATGAGTTTACTGCTCCTTACACAGTGGAACAAAACGTTAAAATTGAAAGAGAGAACCAGTCTATCGTGGGAAGGGCCAGAACTATGTTGATTGCAACAAATCCACCAACAGAACTGTGGGCAGCAGCAGACAATACTAGTGTACACATTTTGAATCGGAACCCACGCAGTCTTGATAAGAAAATACCATACGAGCTATGGAGCGGGAAAACTGTTAATTTGAAGCACATGCGTAAATTTGGCAGTGAAGGTTATGTTCACGTCCCAAAAAAATTCAGAACAAAATTTAATACCAAGGCGAAGAAAATGCTGTTAGTTGGTTATGAAAACGACAGTGTTAACTATCGTTTGGTTGATGTGAATGCTGGAAAAATAGTAATAACACGTGATGTAAATTTCAATGGAGAAACACAGTGCAGTGATGTTCACAACAATGATGCTGAGGATACATTCGCAATTTATTTCAAGGACAAAATGTCAGAACCAGAGCAGCAACTGGATGATGAACATTAACATGCTTAAAAACGGAGAAATAAATCTAATAGTAGGTGAGCGACAGTTACGAAATAGAAATACCATGCGTCGACCGTCACGGTATACTAGATACGTTGATTAAGATGTTGACATAGCGTGCTCAACAATATTCAATGAGGAACCGCAAACTTTTGATGAAGCAATGACCAGAAAAGATGCAAAATAATGGCAGCAAGCGATGAAAGAAGAAATAGAGTCACTCAAAGCGAACAATGCATGGACCTTACAGCCATTACCAGAAAATCGACGGTTTATCGATTGCAAGTGGGTCTACAAAATCAAAAGGCATATTGATGGTTCAGTTGAACGCTATAAAGCAAGGTTGTGTGCTCAAGGCTTCACGCAGAAAAGGAGCATCTACTACACAGAGGCCTTCTCACCAGTCGTCAGGTATGATTTGGTACGTCTTCTGTTATCCTTATCAACAGTCAACGACTTTGAGATACAGCAGTTTGATGTGAAAACGGCATTTTCCCATGGTGACCTTGAAAAGGATCTGTTCATGAGGCAACCAGAAGGATTTATCAGCGAAAACCCAGAGTATGTATGCAAACTATATAAAAGTTTATATGGTTTAAAATAGGCACCTCGATGTTGGAATGAGAAATTCAAGAAATTTGTTTGTTATTTCGACTTTTTACAACTCAAATCTGATAAAAGTGTCTACAAAGCAGTTTACGATGCGGTTGTGGTTTATCTCGCTCTATACATAAATGATAGACTCATTATGTCAGAAAAAGGTAACATTATACATAAAATTTTGACAGAACTGGGTTTGATGGTGGAAATCACAGTAAACAATCTAGACGTTTTCGTTGGATTGGCTATAATTCGAAACAGAAAAGAGAAAACCATGTTTATTAATCAAAAGAACTACATAAACAGAGTATTGGAGAAGTCTAATATGAGCAACTACAGGTCCATTGCAGCTCCAGCAGATCCAAAAGCATTAATAAGTTCCCAAGACATTCAGAATAATCACAATAAAAAATTGAAATCCCCTTGTCGTGAAGCTTAATGTTTGCTGCAGCTGTATCACGTCCTGACATAATGTATGCTGTGGGGCAAGTCAGCAGGTATTTGAAAAATCCAGATGATGATGTCTACGAGGTAGTAGATATGTTGGTATAGTTTACTGCGAACCATCTGAATAGTTGAAATCCTACAGCGATCCCACTTTGCACATGACCCAGATACAAGAAGGTCGATGTTAGGGTACGTTAGCATGCTTGCAAATGATCCTGCGACATGGTGTTCACAAAGACAAAAATGTGTAGCGTGGTCAACTACAGAGGCGAAGTATGTGGCAGCATTTAACGCAGCACAAGGAACCATGTGGTCACCGGTGTGTATCTTAGAGTGATAGCCTGATGAGAATTAGTACACACGTCGAAACCACATTCTTCCAACATTTTTCTTCTCTAATAATTTTTCAGAAAAAATTATTTAAAAAAAATATGCAGCTCATTCATGTCGCTACAAAAATTCCATAAGTAATTTAGCTTCTTGAATTCAATATGTCCTCAATTCGCACTCTACGGACCAATCATAATCTCTCAACAGATCACATTGTGCGTAATTTATTCCCCTCGAATAGAGATGGAAATTATTTTACAAATTTTTTCGATTGTAAATCGGAAATCCCGTGGCAATCAAATTCTTCCGTGCTATATTTCTGCTCAGTTAATGTAGAATTAACATGGTTTCGTTTCTATGGCAGATAAAATTTTAATCATCTTCGTGAGTCAAAACTTCCAAGGTACTTCATACAAAAACGAGTGGCAGTATTTTTGAAACACATTCATTCCGCAACGCTGTTTGCAATTTAGATCACTACTATGTAAGGGCCAGGTTCCAATACCACATCTCAAAGAGCTGTAAATATGGAAGATCAACTACGCCAAGACACCAAATACACAAACTAAATGCTGGAAAATTTGCATTTACATATCTCTGCAGGCGGGAGCAAGTAGACATGATATCCAAACCTTGTGTAAAATACAAGGTTTTCCAATAAGACGTGTTATTTTGATATTACAGAAAAATGCCATTTTTTAATATAAATGATCAAATGTTTATTTCATCATAAAGAAGAAGGTATACCGTTATTAGTGAAAAATAACATCAAGCAAATGACTACCACAACCACGCTTACAGGACCATATCCTTTTCATGAAATTTTCCATAACCAAATCGCAAAGTAGCTGCTCTATGTCCTCCATAGCCTCACGAATTCCGTCTTTGAGGTCTTGAATAGACGCTGGGCTGTTGGCGTAGACCTTCTCTTTTACGTGGCCCCAAAGGAAGAAGTCGCAAGGTGTTAAATTACAAGATCTCGGTGGTCGATTGTGATCACCTCTTCGAGAGATAACACGGTCCGGAAACTTTTCCCATAAAAGATCAATGGTTTCGTTGCTTGTGTGGCACGTAGCGCCGTCTTGTTAAAAGTAAACGTTGTCCAGATCAACACCATCCAATTCCGGCCATAAAAAAAAATTTATCATCTTTCGAAAGCACAATCCATTCACCGTAACAGTTGCTCCAGCCTCATTTTCGAAAAATTAAGGTCCAGTGACTCCGCCGGACCATAAACCACACCAAACGGTCACATGTTGAGGATGGAGAAGCTTTTCAACAATAACTCTTGGGTTTTCCGAGTTGTGACAATTTTGCTTGTTGATGAAGCCACCGGGGTGAGAATGGGCCTCATCACTCAAGATGATTTGTCAATGGAATTCCGGATCATTTTCATGCACTTCAAGGACCCAATCAGCAAAGACACGACGTTGTTGATGATTGATCGGCTTGAGTTTTTGTATTAACTGAACTTTATAAGCCTTAAGACCCAAATTTTTATGCAAAATACGGTGTAATGACGTTTGTGGAATGCCTGATTCCAAAGAACGATGAGGAATTGAAAAACCTGGGTTTTCTTCAACACTTTTGGGTATAGCAGCAATTTTCTCGGCTGTTCTTGAGTGAAGTGCACGAGTTTTATTCTTCACATCACACATCCCAACAGCTCGAATTTTCCCACCACTTCCTGTATAAGATCCGACAAGGTGCTTCACGACGACCCAAAATGTTCGAGTTTTACAATCCGTCTCTGCCAAATTTTCACCATATTTATAGTGAACTTTAATAGCTTCAATGCGTTGTTGATGCATGTACTGTTCCATTTTTATTAACGGTGTAGTTTCCACTTGTCAAATGTCAAAAAACGATAGCTTCAAAAGTGACATCTACCGAAATAACGGCCTATTCAAAATAACACCTCTTGTTTAGTAAGAGTAGGTAACAGAAGCAGCTGAAAAACTCTGGGGGCATCGACTAAAGAGAAGTAGAAACGACTGATATGACAAAGAATGAAAAGAAGTGGATAAAAAAGGAACCAAGTATACATCGAATACGTCCAGTGACTAACTTGGGCCAAAGAGGAGCAATATAACACCCTTTGACGATAAGCTACAAAAGTGTGCCGAAGGCTGAAATGACTGACCATCAACACCAAGATCCAACAAGCAAGCGAAACTTGCTCTGACCGGAAGTCAAATTGGCGTATGCCTCTATTAAACAGCTAAGAGATGGCTTCAATTACAAACAAGTCTTTGCAAATCATAAGTAACCCAGTCGAAATCAAAAACAGATGGCTGCAAAAAATCCCGAAGCTATTTACAGTACCTGCAAAAACGACGGAAGTTGTGAACATTCTAGAAGCAGAACAAGCGATTACAGTCTCAGGGCCAAACAGAGATTAAGTACAGGCAGCAATATGTGACCTCAGAAAAGGTAAAGCTCCTGAATCATATGGGGTACCAGCAGAAGTCCAGAGGGGGGGGGGGGGGGCGTTCATCCTCTAATATGCTAAATAAAGCCAGAGGTATAGTTACCAGAAGACTGACGAAGAACGTTGACATATCCTGTACATCAAAAAGAGGACAAGTTTAGGTGTGAAAATTATAAAGGTATTGCTGTACTGTGTACTTCATACAAAGTGCTCTCCAAAATCATGGAAGAAAATTAAGGCCGTACTATGAAGGAACTGTCAGGGATACTTTCAAAGTGGACGGTCTACAATAGACAAAATATTCTCTCTCAACAAAGCAGGTACTTAAAAAGTGCTGGGAATATAACATCGATGTGCACCAACTCTTTGTAGACTTCAAGCAAGCATACGACAGTGTCGATAGAAATGTGCTGTAGAAGAATGCTTGACTTTGACGTCTCAACATAACTAGTCCGCATGATTAAAGTAACGCTGTTAAAGGCAGAGTCCCAGGTCAAGGTAAACGGTTTACTGTTTAGGCTCATAAAGATATCAGGCTTAAAACAAGGGAACGGGGTTGCCTCAATACTTTTTAATATTGTGCTGGAACATATCATCAGAAATACATTAGCTGAAACCTGTGGTACACCATTGTTCAAATCAACACAGTTAGTGATGACAATATTATTAGACTGCCAATTTTAGATAAAAAACACAAGAACTCTCTTGTTTACGCTTTAGTAATCGGCCAGTCCCACAAGCAAAGTGCTTGAAAACCTTCCTACCTCCTATCCAACATTTTAATGGCAGATTTAGAAAAAATATTTAATTACTTCCATTTATAATCGTAATTTGTAAAATAGTTTTCTTTCTTATTATTATTATTAAATGTAATTTTATATCTTTTTTTTCTTTGTACTAAATTTAAACGTTTCTCTTTAATTATAATCTTCATGAGATTCAACTTTTATTACTATTTAGATTTTTTTCATTAATCTTTATTTCAGTTAATTTTTCTTGAAACATGCGAAATCTACCAATTAAAATATTGAACATGGGAACACTGATTTAGTTTACCCCAACGGGGTATTACATTACGAAAGGCAATCTAACTAGGCGGAGCGAGCAGATTGATGGATTTACCGTGTACACGAGAATCGAAAGAAAGACAAGTTTGAGACGGATCATGGAGTTTTACTTGGACCGCGCCGCGGTGATGACGCGAAAAAACAACTTCCATATTTTCTTGGCCGCGTTTAAATCGGGAATATTTGGGAAATCAGATCAAATTAGATTCCCAAATCGTTTTAAAGTTTATAAAACGTACATTTAACTTTTCCCTATTGAATTTTTGCATAATTAAGGAGATTGTTCGTTCGGTGCAATTACGCGAGGATTCGATTCAAAAATTGTGAAAACATAAAATCCAAAGTGTTGTGCTCCAAGTGCTGCTTCCACCCACTTCCACCGTTTTCAATTAATCACGTCTCTAATTCAATTTGCGTGAACGCAGAGACCGCGGCAAACGACGACATTTAGGATTATCACTGTTTTTATTGATTGAAAAATTTGATTCTCAACAGTGACTTGAAGTGAGCAGTCAATTTGAGCAATTTAGAATGTCGGCAATCGTGGATTACTTTTATACCGTATTCCAAAGCACATGCTTTCCCGCGTGAACCCTCACAATGAGCATTTCATCAATTTAATTAAGGTGGATTGTCATAGAAAGAATGCCGTCAACGGTTGTTCCATGTTACACGTCGACACGGACTTTGCTGCGAAAAAGTAACGTAAAATGACCTTTTTATTGGTTTAAATAACTTTCATAATTATAATTCTCACCAAATGAACCATTCTAATCAACAAATATAAAACTAATTATACGTGTAAAACCAAGAAAAGTGCAAGTGGCCAAAAGGCAATCGAATTGCAATTGGAAATTTTTACAAATGTTTAATTAATGATAATTAGGTTGAGTGGTGTCAGTGCACTATAAAATGTAGGCACCGCGGTCATTAGACTTTTATTCGTACATTTTTTATTGTACGCGTTTTAGTTTGAATTTCCTTCGAGCTGGTATTTTGCGGTTCTAGTTCTAAACTCCACTTATTTAGTCATATACGTGCCGGTGGTGGCTGTATCGTTTTATATCAGTTGCTTAGTTGGATATGGTTCAGTTGGAGTTTCATTTGATGTGCGCTATGAAGGCATTGAATATTTAGCAGAAAAACGCAAATCAACGGAAGAAGGAACCATAAAAAGTTTCTTTACAAATAGCTCTTCAAATTCGGTGATTCTTGACGTAAATGGAGACACGATGGAATGCATCGTAGTCACAGTCACGCTTTCAACGAGAACTGGTGAGTGATTGCTTTAAATTCGATTTTGCCGTAATGTATCATTGGAAGAAGTCCTTGGGCAAAAACGTTCAAATTCGGAATCGTCCATTCGGAAGTGAACTGCATTTTGTTACTATCAACGTGATTGGATTGGCGCTTGACTAACGAAATAAATTGGTATCAACGTCCCGTGAATTTTTCACGAACGTAGCCTTAACTCGCTTCAGTTTCTTGCATTGCGATGAATGGTTCGTATTATCGTTTTGGCTAAGGATATGGTCTTCTCAAAATCAAGCAAGGCACAGCAACGAAATTAGTGAGAAGGGAGTAGTCAACCATACTTGTATAACCTTGCCAAGTACATGTATTAGAATGAAGCTTTGCTGGAGCTCATCACTATAACTAGCATTCAATTTTATCACAAAACCATTGTGATTAAAGAAAGTATTAAAGAAAGTTGTTATTGAAGAAGAGTCTCCGAGGAACTCTGCATCAGCGTGAAACATCACTTCGTTGAACTGAGCTGGATGTCAATAGAAACGAGCTCAAAGTTCCAAAATTACAGCTTGGGAGAAAAAATCGTTTTCGAATTGACAAAATAAGAATGGAGTTAAGGAAAAACTGTCTATTTTGACAATTTTTTCTCATCTACTTTTTCGTTCTGTAATGATTTTCCGTTTTACTTTGTTCGAACGTTGAGATTTCATTAAGGAAATCTGAACTGACCTTTTATCGGTTCTAGACGTGAAGTCTGAGTCGTGCTAACGAATGGCTGTTTGTCGGCCAGATAGTTCGGGGACGATTTTGGCCGCAGGTTTTTCAAATGGATTAGGCTCGATTACTTTTGTTTCAGCCACCATCACGTGCCCATTCCAAACGCATTTAAAATACAGTCTTTCACATACGGAAGAGAAACCTATCCTTACTTTATTCCGTATTTCCTAAATTCATCCAGACAACAACCAAAAATGTATATAATTCCGCGTTCCCGAGTATCACCAACGCGGTACTGAAAAATATTCTACTTTAACTCGAATCTAAAAAACTCTATTTTTTCGTAGCACTACAGCCCCTTTCGGGCCTTCGCTTGGAGATAGTATCGAGTATCTCATTGTCATGATCGAATGTATCGGCACTCCACAAGGTGATATGATCATTATCACGCTTTGACCACCCAGCTGCGATACGTTCTGATTTTAAACCAGCGCGTATCATAACTGAACAGGCTTATAGTCCGTCCGAAGAATCACTTGAACTAAATCTCGTTGACGCCAACGAAACTCGAACCAGAGACCTTCGGCTTACGGGCTTAGTGCTCTAACAACTAAGCCAAGCGGGCTATCTGGAAGACCCTACTCTAACAAAAAACCCAACGCAAATTATGGTACCGCGTACCGAGCGTGACGCGGAACCGGCCATCCACGGATTTCTAAAACCCTACCCTATTAACAGCATACTCACCGTTCGCTACCATTCCTGCTGGAAAAACAAGGACTTGCTGTAAAGGAAAGTCGTATTTAGATTAGCAATTCATGTTATTTTATTGGTTCTTCTAAAGCTGAATTCAATCAAAGTTTCGCAAAAAACATCGGCTCATAATCTGCTTGACATCTTCAAGAATATGATGGCGGCCCTATTATTTTTCATTTTTTTCTTTTTTTTTACAATTAATTTTAATTCACTTGCTTTTTTCTATGTACTAAATACTAATTGACTTTAAAATGCAGTGTACTTCTATATTTTTTGTACAACTAGCAAATACAGAAAAAACCTACGACCAAGGAATAAGAAGAAAATAGATACAATAATATGCAGAAAATAAATAAAGTGATAATTGTTGAGGTTTTTAAAAGCGATGTAAAGATGAGTATAAACTGCCAAATATTTTGCTTTCCCATTTTCTTTTAAATGAATTTTGTTAAAATAGCTTCTCCTAAAAATAAAAAATTCTCAAAAGAATTAGAGAATGCAAGAGAAAAATTAAAGAAACGTCGTTAGAAAAATTTGAAACTCGTATGTTGATACCGCACGGCAGAAGAAAAACGGAAATCTACGCAAATAAATCGTCTGATTCGGATGAGTAAGCTTTCATGATTTTTAATAAGTTTTAAGTTCTTCTTGTGTTCCAATACAAAAGTTACTAGATTAATTTCACATACATGATGATTCCTTTTTCTCTCTTTACACTAATAGTAAAATATGACCATTTTTTGTAGACCCTTGCTAATCTTCCCATCTCGCTTCTCTATGAATTTTTTTTCATATCAATTGAACGGGTGCGTAAAAATTATATGTGATTGCCAATACCGTTCTATTTTTTTCTTTATTAGATACTTTTATAGAATAAATTCTTTCTTTACCGATATAGACATTTAGTTTTGTCATCTATGTGATAGAGTTCAATATAAATTGCGTTTACGAGTTCTCCAACTATTTCTTTGCTAGTCACATGTTATTGTTGGGTCTTTTGTGGGTTTTAGTTCCTATTTTGTTCTTTCTTTGGGCTACACTTTCACATTTAAACAATTTTTTCGTTTCATTTCGCTTAAGTTGAGCTCTCTTTTTCGTTTCTTAGTCTCCATATTTCCTTCACTTTATCAATTATTACTATTATCTTGGTTACTTACACTATGTATATATTTAAAATTATATTATCTATATTGTGGAGATTTTCCGTGTATTTACTTTATGTGTATGTATGTTTTGTATTGTTTCATTCTTTCGTAATTTTAATTTTTAATGTCAACTATTTTATATGCTTCTTTTATTTAGTAATTTCTAACTTATTTATTTATTTTTAAGTTTTTTGACCGTTTATTTCTGTTAATACTTTTGATTGTGTGATAGATAAATTTTCTATAAACAACTCCTCTTCTGACGCTTCTCTAACGTCATATTGATTTCCCTTACGATTGTTGCAAAAGCTTTGTTAACATTGATATGATATTTGGTCGGTACGTCTATGAATGGAATCTCAAAGGCTGTTTTCTACGACTGTTGAAACTTTCCTCTACAAACAACAACATTTATCATCTTTGATATATCTTGAAATACCTGATGAACACATTAAAATAAAGCGATGACTACATCCCATATACAAGTCTCGGCTCGAGGCAAACCGCTTTGCACCAGCCGCGTTCAAAATTATCAGAACACACAGTGAACTGCCAAACATCCCCTAGGTGAGGACGGCAACCAGAACCAGTTCCAGCTTAACATAAGCCATGAAATGAGCAAAAAACGCTGTTTAAATCAACTCACGGGCATGAGCATGAATAAACCTGTGGCACATGAGCTCTGCATGGCTATTTTCATCAGTGATGTTCGACCCTTCCTTCTATATGACAATGTAAATTGATTTAACAAATAAGCTACGCATTGGATCCTTAGAGCACTGACCGGATGTCGATGGCGATTTTACTGTTTGTAGATCAACTATGGCATGAAGCTGGATGCACGGCACAAAACTTTCCCATCTACTAAACATTCCAACTTCATAATTGAATTACGTGGGCAAGCTGGCACTTCTTCATTTTTCGTAATCTCCAAATGTTCTCCTATGTATTTATCCATAACTATGTCACCTCCCTTAACACGGTATCGCCCTCGCTTGTCCGATGCACCGTGACCACCGGACGTTGATACACATTTGAGGTTAGGTACTCCGCCCTTTGTCAAGATTTTCCATTCTCCGATTCTTAATTTGCTAGTACTCCCTTGGTTTGTTTTGACTTGAACTTCAAATAAGCTTCCTCTTAACGTTTTCACAAGATGCGAGGTACGTGCTAACGACTCAGTTGACAAAACACTTTTCTGAATGACTTTCACAGTAGTGCCGCTCGCGTTAAGAAATTTAGTCCTTGCGGAAATTTTTATTTTTAAACGTTTGCGGATACTTTTAATTCTTTCCCGAGCCCGATGACAGATAAAAAAATCCTCATGGCTGTCCTGTCATCTGTATCCGTGTCTTCCGCTTTTTAAGTCCACTCACACACGTTCACCTTCCTCTCAGCTGTCAAAACGCAGTTCAGTGACAGCGAGAGGTGCATTCCAAACTGTCGACGTCAATAACAAATTATCGTCAGTGATTCATTACAGCTCGAAATGTTAAAAACTGAAAACACCTTTGCTTGTAAAACAATCAGAAGCAACAGAAAGGGACTTCCCGGAAACATGAGTGCTGATTCTAAATGAAAAAAGGTGAAAGTGATTAACGGTTTTCAAACATCGGCATTGGTTATTGGAAATGGAAAGATAACAAAATAGTTCAGTTAGTTTCAAATTTTCACGGAAGCGAAGGGACCATAGTATCACCCAAAGAAAAAAAACCGATCAAAGTCTACAATAACTTGTTCTAGGACAGTAAAACATTATAAAACTTACATGGGGGAATTGATGCAGCTGATCGATTGAAAGCCCTATATTCGCAAATCGAAAATTACCCTAAATGGTTTCATCGATTGTTTTTGGATGGTTTGGATATAGCAATTGGCAGCGCCTTTGTGGTCCATAGCTTGATCTTCGGTAAAAGTACTGTAGAAGATTTTCGGCTTTTTCTCTCGTAGGGCTTGAAGACAATGAAACACGTTGGTCATGAAAAAGATTCTCTGTTGATAACGATCCAAATCCACGTCATTCTAAGAGGCGCAAATCTAACTACTCTACTCTCAGGTACATACATTTGGATAACAGAGGTTTACATTGACCAACATTTGCAGAGAATAGAGGAAGATGTGAGGTTTGTAGCACGAAGAATATTCAATCGAAGCCTCATAGTAAATGCTCTCATTGTAATGTGGTTTTGTGTTTAAACGATAAAAAAATGCTTCGTCAAACACCACGAATTAAACGTTTAATCTCTTCATTTTGATAATTTTTTATTTGAACTAAGTATATAATATTGTGGTACATAAAATTGTTGACGATACAAATTAGTACAGGTAGTAGAAACAGTCCCTTAAGTTACAATTAAAAATCTAAGAAATATATGTGTTATCTTATACATACCTTATTTAAATAATAAAACAAAATTTTAAAAAATCATAAAAAAAATACGAAGTCGGTTAGGAGAGGGTTAATAAAGTGGCGACTACTAAAAAGGGAATGAATTTCGTGACTTTTCTTCAATCTAAGTAAATTTAGTCGACTTTATTCGTGAATGTCCTAAGATAAGTGTCTGCTCACCTCCTCATAATTAAATTTAACACATGATGTAAGTGCTGTAATAAAGGACTTTCCAATAAGAGGTGTTATTTTGAATAGCCCGCTATTTCAGTAGATGTCACTTTTGAAGCTGTCATTTTTAGGGTTTTGTACTAAAATACAAAACCCTATTGCAATCACGACCTGTGTCCGGCTTGTAACGGTTTCCTACCTCCGTCTCGTTCGATCGCAATCAGAACCGACCTCTCATCGGTTCGCGACGTGCAGTCTTGGAAGTGACAACGGACTGTACCCTTCAGGTCAACAAGTCCGGTCACACTTAGTCTACTCCGTGGTGGCTGCTTGTAGGCTAGCTAGTTCGGAGAGGAGTTTCGGTCGCGGGTATTACGCGAGCAGACTAAGTCCGAGTTACGTAACTCAGCCACCGATTCACATGCCCGATTTACAAACGCGTCAACAACTACTCATCCAGAACAGGAAACCTACGTTACGTTAGTTCTGGATGTGATCTCTCCACAGATCTCAATTCAAAACACTACAAAATCTAAAACCATAGGCGCGTTACCGAATCACCGACGCGGTACCAGAAAATAAGCTAAACTACCTCAAGTCCAAAATAACCTACTCTAATAAAAAAGACGAGCGCAAACAAGGGTACCGCGGACCGTAACCGACTAGAAATCAATCATCCGCAGATTATGAGAACCAAACCCTCTTCAAGATATACTTACCCTCGGTCATCACTTCCGCTGCAAAAGAAAGAGCATGCGGAACGGAAAGGCTTATGGCTTCTTTAATACTTCATGTTTATTTTAAATTATATTTTCCTATGTACTTAGCAACAAATGTAGAGAACATATCCACCTCAAAATTTATTTTTTTTTCTTGTTGATTTTTTTGCTTTTTATAAATGGGGTATTTTTTTGTAACAACAGAATATATATTTATACATACTATAAATTTGATTCGTTCATATTTTCTGTTGAATTAAACATACTTTAATCGTCTTACAATGACTTTCAATAACATATGTATCTTTCGTTTGTTTTTTATTTTATATTAAAATACAATATTTAGAGACGTCTCTTTTTCTTTTCGGTCTGTGTGTATATAATTTAAATTTATATATATAAGTGAGCTTTACATCAAGCTTTGATTTGGACTTTCTTTTTATATTAAAATTTACTAAAATATTGTTTTCGGACTTTTGATTTCTTTGTTGTTCAATTTGTTTTTTTTTGTTGTGAAAAATTCAAGTTGCATAAATTTACAGTATTTTATCACTATTGTTGTTTTAATTTTTATTAATTCATGCATTAATTTTACGGATTAAAATTAAAAAAAAAAAAACTGAGAGACTGATTTTATCTTATTTCATATTTAATGGCATTAAGGCAACATGTATGCAATTTGGTTCCTTTAATTCTGAGGCTTTAAAAAAAAATGTTATTTTGCGTTCTTCCTTTTTTGAAAGTTTTTTTTTTTTTTTAAATTCTGTTCTTCAATATTTAACGAAAATGAGGTTGAATCGTAATAATTATTTGATATTTTGCATATTATTTTTTTTTCTATTAAATAATTACCATCAAATTTATTTTATTTGTATAAAAATGGGAAAGTTGCATGGCACAAATTGTTTTACTTTTTAAGCTTTGTATTTTCTTTGACTATTTGAATGCAATCAGTGGATGCGGAAAATTTCATTGTTTCGAAGTGTACAACTAAGCCATTTATAATTCTTCACATCAACATTCATTGTACGTACTACGTAAAATTAAAATTAATTATCCAAATATTATTTCTGACTAAAAATTAATCATCGAAAAAAAAGGAAACAATTACAATTTCTATATTGGCTGATAATACAACATAAAGTAATTAATGCGGTCACAAAACAAAAAAAAATGTGGAAAACTACATAATCAACTAAACCTAACGACTTAATAATGGTGCCCCATCATCTCTCAACAACCCAACAATCTGTTGTCAGAAATTCGCACTGAAACTAACGTGCGAACACTGAATGATTTGAATTGTTTTTTTTCACAAAAGCATGACATAGCACACTTCCAAAAGAACTAAAATTGAGGTGTGCACAATTCCATGTTTTTATAATGTATTTACTTTTCTAATTTTTTTATGTATCAAAGAGATAAATTGGGTGAATTCTTGCAAAGGTGGATACCATAACGCTGCAAATTTCTTGTCTTTCCCAATATGAGCATGAGACGGTTAGATATCGTAGCTTTAAATCAAACCCTCTAAATTGCTGCTATGCAGTGAATTGATCAACAAATGCAAACAATTTTTCAAGCTTCAACACAGAATTATTCTAATCTTTAATCGAAATTCGATCCAAATCTTTATTTTATCTAATTATTTTGAAATTTCCCAAAATTCATTTTTAATAATAGCAAACGCCAAACGATGTACAAAATTTTTAACGGTTGCGACCAATTAATATACTTTTATGTGGACCCTTTGAATGTATTTCAGTAACAAATGATTCATTTTTTTTTTAATATCCAAAAAAAAATTGTCTTCATTTATCGTTTATCAAAATTCTCATGTTACATTGTTGTAAAGAAAAGTGTCTTTTCAAATAAAAGGATTTCCTTTAATTTTTGGTGGAGAAGCGAGAACAGATACGTTCTTGTAAATTTTACTATAGAACTGAAAATTTCCAGACAAATTCATTTTAAATTACTATAAAATTGTTACGATTTTCGATTTATCTTTTTTCGCGCTCTTTTCATCGATTCAAAGGGAAATTTGAAAACGAGATGGGCGAAATAAAATATTTAATTATAGTATACATTTATCGTGGTCAGCATCGTTATTTGTCTGCAAAATTGAAAGAGTTGTTATATGGATAACTATTCAAACCGTCACTCATTCTATTGAGTCGCAATTTGCATTTGAATGTGTGTGATTTTGTCTGTTTACGTGCTATTCTTGTTGAAGTTTTCTGTATTAACAATTTTCGATTTCACTGCTAAGTTCTTTTGCGCTTGGTTTAGTTCTTAATCGAGGATAACTTCTGAGCAACACCGTTTACAGTCTTTGATTTTAGAACATCGTTTTCGTACTTCAAAATAGTCTCCTTGCCATTCTCAAATTTTATACATCTTTACATACCTCGAGATCGCTTTAACTTCACTCCTTTTTTGGTCAATAGTGACCACTTATCAGAATTGACTTTTTTCTTTCCGCCACCGCTGAAATTTCTAATATTGCTCGCTATGGGCGAAGTATTGTTCTCCCTTTCTTGTCTGACATCTCCGACCCAGCTGCTATAGTTTGATTTCGGTTCAGCTGTATGGAAGCATTAAAAGCCGGATAAGTCGATATTCCTAATTAAAATGACTTGAAATTCCAACAAGATTCACCCTCTCCTGGAAATAAATTTATATTGCGTTGTGTAATCACGCCACGCTAATTTTCTTCGGACTTACCGCTAATCTGCTAACCCTCGCGAGACTTCTCACTCAACGCAAAGCACCGCGCGCTTTATACACAAAGAATCACCAGTTTGCTACTGAATAAAATTAGCCAACCACTAGGTTGTATGTACTACCGTTTTGCAACTAGCCTAAATTCTGAACTTTAGTCGAAATTTTGTTGCTTGAAATTATCGTTGTCAATTCACGAAATACCGTTTTTTTTCTTTGGGCGACGATCTTGTATAAAAGTGATGCTTATGTATTCACTCAACGGACAGTTAACCGCGAACCTTCTGCCTCTTTGACATTTGAATGGCAACTGTGGGAGGCATTGCCAGATAGATGTGCTTCGAAATGTATCAGTGTTTTACTTCAGCGGATCATATTGACAGAAAATATTTCTCCACAGATATAAATATTTGAAGAAAAATATTTTCGGCGCAATGATATCTGCACGAAAGATGAAGTCTGCTTGCACTTCGAAGTCATACATATCTGGCCGGGTGCCAGGGTTCGGGATCGGAATCACTCCGATTCCCGGGCGTAGGCGTCACATTACAGTCTGTCCGTCTGTCCGTCCGTCCGTCCGTCCGTCCGTCCGTATTTATGTCACAGCACTTTTTCTCCGAAACTATAGAGGCTACAGCCATGAAACTTTGTAGAAAGGTCAGAAGTGGTGACCTCTTGAAAATTCGAGGGTGGAAAAATTTTTCAAAGGCGTTTAAGGGGGGGTCTCCCCATATAGGGAGGTGACCCCTCAAAAAAAATGTTCACCATTGGTAGTCGAGTAGGGTGTCATTGGAAAGGTCTTAATGAGATCTTTTCCAAACAAGTTTTAAAATTGCCTTATAAGTACCGAGGGGGGCAGGGGAAGGGAAATGTACGAACTTTTCGCGTACCCCCCCCCCCCCCCCCCCCCTCGCGATTGGACACCTTCCATCCGAAAAATCTGAAAAAAATCATGAATGTAGGCCTTCATGAGTACAACAACAACAAATACATGAGAAGTCGAAATTCACTCAACTTTGTTAGTAATAGTATGATTTATCGATTTTGTGAATAAAATCTAAACGGTACCTTTAAACTCAATAAAATTTAGCAAAGAGATGATTATTTATCAGATTGATCTTTTCTGAAAGTTTCATAAAGATCGAATGGTATTTACCGAAGTTATAGCGATTTGAATTTTCCTGTATTACTATGGAGCAATATGCCCTGTATTGCTATGGAAACATATGGCTATGGAGCCATATGCGCTTTTTACCGACTTAAACACTACAGCTTTGCTAGAATTTGCATGAAAATTTCAGGAGTGATAGATATCCTGAAGATGAGTACATACAATTGAAACAAGTCGAAGAGGCAGGAGAGAGCTCCTAGCTAAAGGGCTTTGTAACCATTCTAGGATTCGAAAAAATAGGCCATGAATCGATGATTACAGTACAGAAGATTGGCCCCTGAAAAAAAATGTCATGAAAGGTAGCCGATATGAGTATCAATTGAAAGTTCTCTATGAGAGCTTTTCAAAACAGTTCTTAAACTGACAGTTTTTGCTTCAGTGGGGGCACAGGGGGGGAAATACATGAAAAATGTGTTTTCTCCCTCGCGAATGGACACCCGTGATCTAAAAAATCTGAAAAAATTATCAAAGGAGATATTTAGGGTATAACTATAACAAATACCTCAGAAGTCAAAATTCGTTCAACTTTGTTAATAATAGTATGATCCTCGAATTTCACATTTTCTCCAATAAAATCGTCTTTGACATGTTTCATGATTTTATTCGTTGCTGGTTACTGCATTTTGTAAGTTAAGTACAAAACCCTCCTGACATGAGCATAGGTCTGTCTACCCAACTTGTTTAACATTTGACAAGTGGAAACTACGCCCTTAATGAAAATGGAACGAAACATTCTTCAACAACACATTGCAAGTTTTAAAATTCACTATAATGGTGAAAATTTGGGAGAGACGGTTCGTAAAACTCGAACATTTTTGGGTCGTCGTGAAGCACCTTTTCGGACCGCAACACAGAAATTGTGGTAAAGTTCGAGCTGTTGGGACAATTTAGTGACGTGAAGAATAAAACCCGTGCACGTCACTCAAGAACCGCCGAGAATATTGCTGCTGCAGCCGAAAGTATTGAAGAAGACCCAGGTTTGTCCATTCCTCGTCGTTCTTCGGAATTAGGCATTCCACAAACGTCATTACACCGTATTTTGCATAAAGATTAGGGTCTTGAGGCTTATAAAGCTCAGTTAGCACAAAAACTCAAGCCGGCCGATCATCAACAACGTTGTGTCTTTGCGATTTTTTTATGGAAAATTTCATGAGAAGCATATGGTCCTGTAAGCGTGGTCGTGGTAATCATTTGCCTGATGTTATTTTTCACTAATAACGGCATACCTTCTTCTTTATAATGAAAGAAACATTCCATCATTTCTATTAAAAAATGGCATTTTTCTTTTAAAATCAAAGTAACACCTCTTATTGAAAAACCTGTATTTGGAATTTTCTATTTTCTCGACTTGAATCTGAAAAAACTACATTGGACACGTGGGACAAAAAAGTACAGAAGCCATCTCGCTTTTCAATCCTAGACAATAAACACAAAGCAGAAGAAGATATCAGCACATTTCAATACATGTCTCTTGTCTCAGACCATTCCATTCTTTCATACCTTTGCTGCAAAATTCTTACCTAATGAAGGAATTTTCTTTCATCTCCCACCATTCTTGTGAATATTTTGGATTAACGACTAAACAAAACCGCTTATTTAACAAGACTTTTTCTTAAGTTGGTATGAATACAATTCCGTTCATTTAAAGGTTTTTGCGTCTCGCTGGTCAGTATTGGAGCGAGTTCACAGAAAATCCATTAAAATTGTGTTTATCTTCCTAATTAAAACAAAAAGAATGAAGAAATAATTAGGTCGGTTGGGATGTTATTGGGATACAAGCATTATTTTTCGGATAAAAAGAAAATTTCATGCTTTATCATATTCCTTGTATAATAAAACAAATTTTAAGAGTTTTTGGTGGGAAGGGGTGAGTTGGTAATTAGCTTTGATAAGCCCAATGGACATTATATGAGGGTAGATTGAACTTTTTCTTCTGTTTCTTTCCCATTTTCCCAGGATCTTGAAAAGCAATTACATTTTCGTCTACATCGTTTAAAGAATTGTATTAGGGGTTTCGTGACAAGAACTCACTGCTTATACTTTAATTTTTACCTGTCAGTTTATTCGTACGCTGTATATTTTCTCAGAAATTACAAATGTTAGAAACATTGAAGGAATAGTGATTGTAGGATGGGATAAGCTTAGCATTAAACAGTACGTGTGTGCGTAGTTTGAATGTCTAGTAGTAACTGACTTTATTGTTATTGGAGTTTATTGTATACCAAGATATTTCCTTTTAAAAAAACAATAAATAAAATACAAAAACTACTGATATCCGAAAAATGAAATTGATTCCCGTGAATGAAGAGCATGTGAAGAATACAAAATGAATCTTAAATAGAATCAACAAAATTTTCTTAAATCTAATTTCCTTTAGCAGCGTTTTGGCATTTCGGTACATCGTCAGACACTTGAATCGGTTTTACTCATGGTCCATGTAGCTCTGGAAACTTTAACTGCTGTTGATTATCGGCCAAATACGCGTTGAAACCCGCCTTAGTTTTACGCAGATGGTGATTATTTTGTCGATAACGATTACCTTGAACAGTCTCGCTGAATAGGGGGTATTTCCCACAATTTTTGCGCTGACCCATTCATGACGTTCGGTCTATAAACGTAAACTGTCGCCCACTTTTAGTACATCTGTAGTTTTCACCTCTCGATCAGCGTATACTTTTTGGCTAATGTGAAGATTTCTCTTTGGTTTCAACTTATCCGTTGTCATTGGAATAATCATTCGGATTTGATGAAAATTTGCAGATTTGAGTATCTCTTTGTGTGATGTGTTTCGCACCATGAATAAGACCAGACAGACGTCCTGCTTGTCGAGCCAGCAGTGCTTCAATCAAGTTTTTCCGTTTGTAACTTGATCTCTGTATTTTGGCCGTTGACTACGGTGGTGATTCGGTCTATGGAAGCAGAAAAGACAAAAAGAACGACATCGGGTTCTACATTTCATTTTTTTTTTGTTCGTAGTCGTCCTGACTTGTACACGTCTTAAAATAATTAACGGCGGGAACATATTCGCTTTTCTGAATTCCTGTGGAATACACTTCTTTTTCACATTCGCTCCATCGGGTTTCGCCGTCGTTGGTTGCCCCATGGATTGCCATCCAAAAATGTCAATTCACGCAATCAAACATTGTAGGATTTCCTATTGGAATAGTGCAAACAGAATGTGTTCTCACCAGGTAGAATACTTGCTTTATGTTCCATTATACTGGGCTTATGCAAACTAGGTTGTCGATTAAATAATGGTTTGTGACCATTCAATAAATGTCGATGAACGATTTTTATTCCATTTTTTTTGATCGAGTAAAAAGCCATTTAGGCGTCCTTTCGCGTTTGCTTGGATTATTTGCTGGAATCATTATTTTGTCTCCTTTTCATCTTAGAAATTATATGCCCCAAGATGAATATCTGGTCCATTCATGACCATTTTACGTAGCTCTGAGATATTTCATTAAGTTTTCTAGCAAACAGATGAGGAATGCCGACTTCTTTGATATTAAAATTCAGATCTGGAGTAATAATAGTACGAGCAGCAAAGTTCACATGTTTGCTCATCATGTGTTTGCGAATCAACCCCCCTTTCTTTTCTATAAATCATTTAAGTCCTATAGCTTACTGATTACTCTTAGTAGCTGAAACATCCAATAAATTGTCAACATTCGTTTTCAGTTCATGCCAAGCCTTATACCTTCTTCATAGGATTTAGAACCTCTTGCTCCTTCCTATACTGCTTTAGATTCACTACTGATTTCTTCAACAGTATTTTTGATATTAAGTAATATCGTATGCTATACAGAATTTGCCTCAATGATGTTTTTGTGAACGGTTATGTGAGGATGTTCCAAAACTTTTGAGTGTAATATATTTGCAGGACAAGCTTTTGGTGGGTTAACGAGAACCATATCCACGAATAAGCAATCTACAGACAAGTTGCACTTGGGGATAAATTCTTAAGGAATGAAAAAAATTTTGTTAATAGCTCCGGCGATGCGTTTTATATTTTTCGAAGATATTGGCAGCATTCATCCGCCAGCAGAGCTCTATGTGCTACATTCCTCTTGGATTAAGTTTAGATGCTTATAAGCTTTTCTCTTATGTTTTGCCATTTACATAATAAGTTTACGATATATGCAACGAATCCTCTTTAGTTACATATGACAAAAGCGACAATTTTGTGATTTTTGCCATTGTAACGAACAATCGCCGATCTTATAATGACAGATGTTTTTGTGGCTTGTGCTGAATTTGTATCACTTGCTATTAATTCTCGCATCTCCTGAATTCTTGGATGTCCTTTCTCAGAATTCAACTTATCAGGTACAGATCCCATAAGTTCATTATAAGTAGCTTGTTGCAACCACGGAAGTCACCGCAGTTGCAGACATTAAGTTTTAGCAGAGGGGTGTGTTGCCCGGGGTGGCATACTGAGGCCGGCTAACGCTCAGTCGTGTCGTGGGACTTCCGGGACACCCTCTGCTCGTGCTGAGCAACACATGGCCTTTTATTTAATTCACCAATTCTAGTTCAAACCAAAAACTTTGCAGGATAACAACGTGAAAAACGACCCCCCTTCGAAATTTAAACGAAAAATATAAACTTAAAATATAACACAATAAACTAATTCAATATAATAAGAAAAAATACTATAAAACAAGCTTCTGTAAAATAATATAATTTGTAAAATATTGAAACAAAATACCAGATTGGTATTTACTTCTTTCCTTGCAAAACTCCAAGCGTCCGGTAAAATACAAGAAAAGAAGCGGTGGGTTACTGAAAATTAGATTTTGAAGTAAAGAAAACAAAAACGCAACGGCCATTTTCAACTCTCCGATGCGTCGTACAAGCGTAACCGCAGAAAAATTCAATGTAAGGCACCAAGTCCACTCCACAAACCAACAAAAATATTTTATATTTTTTTTACTGAATAATTAATCGCTGCACATATTTTTTCTTATATCGTTTAATAAGTTAGGCACAAACTCGCACTAACTTTATCTTCCCCAAGTAATTGAAAACCCGACAGACTCGCACTTTGCTGTAGCTTTTATTGTCGGCGTCATAGATAGGAAAAACTCACTTCCCAACAAACTGCAATTACACGTCTAATTGCTACTGACAAATTACTAACATCTGCACTACAATAGTTCTTTTGAATTCACTGATTGGTTCTATTCCTTTTGTTTTACACAGTCACAAGCGAATCTTCAAATCAATCCCCGGTAGCTAGTAAATCACACTATCCAAATTTTAACGTAAGTTCCGTGTCACACCTTACAATATCGCAAAAGAAAAGGCAAAATTCCTCCCCAAAGTCAATACTTTTATCCCCGAACTCAAACTCCGAAATCACCTCGACATCGCAAAAAAACTCACTCTTATTCACCAAGTCCAATACTGACTGCCTTAACTTCAAGAACCCAATTTTCAATCCTGCAATCTGGGTAACGTAACCGAAGTTCATTACACCTTGATTCCGCTACTCACACATCTTTTTCGTACCGACAAACGTAACAATTTCCGTTTTTCGTATATGGCAATTTGCATAATCAAAGAAGCGTTTGGTTAGATGCAAAGTGTCACATATATACGGAAACTATTGATTTTACCGATACTCCAAAAAGAGTGCTTCCCTGCGCTCTGGAAACTTGAACTCAGGGTCCCAGCAGACTCCCGGTCGAGAATCCACGATGTTACCAATGGATCCAACTTCTGTTGATTTCCCATTCATCAAATTAGCAAATTAAACTCTTTCTTAATGGGTATGAAATTGAAATTTGTTAATAGGGAAACGTGAATAAATTTTTTGTTAGTATGAAAAAATAAAAATGAATAAAATTAGTTAGTATGAAGGAAGCAATTAAGTTTTGTTAGGGAAAATGTAAAGAATGAAATTTTGTTAATGGGAATTAATGTATGGAGTGTTGTTAGTGGGAAAATTAAAATTATTATTATACTACTAGTTTTTTTTTGTAATTGAAAATAAGGGAAAAGAGTAGGATTGTGACGATGTGGAAATTATAGGGAAATTGCTAACATTAAAAAAAAAATTAAATAAATATACAGGGAAAAGGTATAAATGCACAAAGGAAGGTGGAAATGATACGGCGGCAATCTGAAATTGCAAATGGGAGAATGTCGGTACAACGGAATTTGCAACAAGCTTCAGATCTAAGATATTCTGATTCTTGTGCCTCTGTGATGTAGCCTTTATCCACTCAATCAAGTTGAGTGTAAACGACTTGTTGTACATGAACTTTCCTTTTCTTGGAGGAGAGAATAATTTTGTCCATCAAAGCATCCACGCCTCCTTGACGAGTGTCCTATACATCGGGAGAAATGAAAACGGGCGACTCATCGACGTCGAGCAGAAACTGTTTCATTGCAGGGTCGCATTCCACTAGAACTCCTCAGCATTGCTTCACTATCATTTTTATTTGACTTGAATTCAGATCTAACCGTTCAGGCTCTATATTTGATCTATTTCCCCACTTTATTATTATTTTTTTTTATAGATTGTTGAAAATATTGTACGCTGCACAAAGAAGTGATATGGCTCTATTATTTTCACACTGTAGCTTGTCACTTTTTTTGTAGATAGGGAATATAATCGATTGGCTCCACAACTGTCTCGGTCCATTGACCGCGTACTCCAATTTTGAAATCCGAGCAGCGATGAACTGTCTTCGTCGACCAAGTCAAACCAGCATTTTCTCGGCTTGCCTCCGGCCTTCAGTCCTCGCAACGAATACCTTTTTGGGTATCCGATGTCCATCCATACGATTTATGTTTCCAGCCCATAGCAGCTTCCGCAGTCTTACAATCTTTGAGACCTCTGGTTTGTCAAAAAATGTCATACAGCTCATGGTTGTATCGAATTCGGCATTGATCCCCAGCTAGCTTCGCTCCGATTATTCGCCTCAGGACCCGACGCTCAAAGGCGTTCAATATATTTGCGGATACTTGGGTTAGGGTCCATTTTTCACACCCATAGCACAATACAGGTCTTATCATAGATTTGTATACTTGGAGCTTTGTTTTCCTGTGTATGCAGCTCGTCTTCAAGATCGTCAAACCTGGATAACATATTTTATGCGAGATATATTCTTTGACGAATTTTGTCTCTTTCATTAGCCGTCCTCGTTATTTTGGCACCTAGATAAACAAATCGCCAACATTTTCGATACTGTATCCACCAAGTGTGATATTTTGTGTATTTGGGGTATTTTTCCTCAACTATGTCATGAACTTTGTTTTATTTTTGTTGATTTGTAGCCCTACTAGTTTTGCTTCGCTTTCAAGTATCAGGAAGAGTTCTTTGACAGTTGTCAATGACTGTGACAAAATGTTGATGTCGTCCGCATGGGCTGCCACTTGGCTCCACTTGTATGGTAACGTATCTCATGTATCGATAGGTAGCTTCCTTATGACGTACTCCAGAGCCAAATCGAATAACAATGTGGCCAGCCGCTTCCTTATGACGTACTCCAGAGCCAAATTGAATAGCAGCCAGCCCATCCCCCTGCTTCAGTCCGATATTTGTGTCAAAGGCATTCACGAGCTGGTTATTGATGTGGAATTGGGAGATAGTCATTTTGATCAGAAATACTATTTTGGCTGGGATGCCAAAGGAAAGATTTATTTGGTACAGTACGTTACGATTAATACTGTCGTATGTTTGCTTAAAGCCAACGAAAATTTGATGCACATCTATGTTGAACTCCCAGTATGTTCACGTACCTGCTTGACTGTGAACGATTGGTCTATTGTTGCTCTACCTACTCTGAAACCACCTCAATACCACCCAATAATACTTTTGGCGCATGATCCGATTTTTTTTAAAGATTTTTGAAAAAAGGTTGTACGCTACACAAAGAAGTGATTTGTCGCTATAGTTTTCACACTGTAGTTTGTCACCTTTTTTGTGGATAGGGAATATAATTGATTGGCTCCACTCGTACGGTATATATTCTTGTTGCCGAATGTGCTGGATGATTTCATGGATGGCGTTCTGAGTACCGCTACTACCATATTGAATGAGTTTTGCTGGAATTCGATCAATGCCCAGCGCTTTATTATTTGTTTTGGGCCTTAATTGTGGAATATAAATCATTTAGAGTAGGTTGGGCCAATAAAGGCTCTCCGGGAATATCTATAGTGTCTGATGCTCGGGAGCTGTGCGGAGGATAAAGGAGGTTCTTAAAATATGATGCCCATATTTCTTCAATACTGGTTTCATCAGCGATGATGTTGCCAATGTCATCACGACAGAGCGTGGTCTTGGGCTGATAACCTTGTTTTAGGCTTTTCGCTACTTTGTGGGCTTGTCCTGTATTGTTACTCGCTAGACGCACATCAATACTTCTCAATTGGTCGTCATAGTACTTTCTTTTCTTAATTCTAATTATCTTATTCGCTATTCTTCTGGAATTTTCATAGTATTCTCTCTTCCTCCTGATTTTCCCACCTAGGTATTGCTTGTATGCCTGATTCTTTTTGTGTAAAGAATTCTGGCACTTTTCATCGAACCAATAATTTCTTTTGTGCCGGCACGATGTCCGGTAGTGTGTTATGACACGCTCTTGATTGCCGCGTCATATAGCTCGTTGCTTGTTTTGAGCCATGTACCTAATACGATGGGTGCTAGCTGGTTGTCGAGGGTCTCCATGAAATTTTTTTTAAACTTTGAACAAATAATGAGTTGAGTTACAATTGGCTCCTCGGTATGTACGGACTTTAAATATGCTCGACGTGTAACGTTGTTGGATTGGGACATGGTCGATCTGGTTTTTTGTATTGCCATCCGGTGATACCCAGGTCATTTTATGAATGCGTCAATATGGGAAGCAGTTCCAACGTATGACTAGATTTCTGCTACATACAAGGTCAATCAGGCGCTGGCCTACGTCATTCGTTTAATCTTGGAGGCTATAGCCAAATATTCCCCGATGAGAGAGCTCATTGGCAACCTTAGCGTTAAAATCACCCAGAATTATTTTTGTGTTGTTTGTAGAAAGTGAGTCGAGTAGTCTCTCCAGATGATTGTAGAACGTTTCCTTCGTAGTGTATTTTTTTAGTCGTCATTTTCTACTTATGAAAGTATTCCAATAAAATGTATATTTATCGTCGGAATTCCCAAGTGATGACCCTTGCTTGGCGTGCTGTATTAAATATACAGGTATCATCAGTGTAGAGTGAAAGTTTTACTTTTAGTAGCAGAGTGGGAAAGTCTGCAGTGAATATATATTGTGTAGGACCGCTGAGATGGGCGAGCGGTGAGGATCTCCAGCATCATTTGGTCTCAGGCTTGAGTATTGCTGGTAAATTTTGACACGGAATATTCTGACTCCCAAGAAGAAGTAAATGACTTACCTGACCTGCAGTGGCATATTGAATTGATGCATGATGAAGATAAGTCCTGCATGATGAAGATTAGTCCTGCATGCCAGACTTTATCAAAGACCTTAGCTCTGTCAAACATAAAAAGGCCTATTGGATTTCAGCGATTAAGCCTTTCCTGATGTGTTGGACCACTTTAACTAACTGGAGTTCAGTTAAGTGTTCAACTTTGAAGCCATATTGTTCTTCCGGTATAGTATCTTTGTCAGATGCACTCTCATTGAGTCGATCCAGAATCACCCTTTCCTCAATTTTCGACAGCGATGAGAGGAGACTGATGGGTCCCAGTTTTTTGGTAATTGTGGATGCTTTTGATTTTCATATATTGGGATACTTTTGCACACGGAATACTGCATTGATAATGCCAGTAAGTATTTGTAAAATATTGTCCGGTAGCCAAGAAATCATTGTTTTTGTAATGGTTTCACGTCTAGGTGTCTTATGTTTATTGAGTGTCTGTATAATGCTTTTCATTTCGTTTAAGTCCGTTGGTTCAATCCTATTTTCATGTTGAATGTCATCTCTCAGGAGTCTGTTGACTTTCCTCTTCGTCTGAAGAGTTTTCACTAAATTGCATTTGCAGAGAATCTGCAAATACTTCAGCCTGGCTCGCATCGTAGGATTGCATCCCATTCGGACCATGAGTAATTTTACTATTTACTCGAAAGTATTTGGGCATTTTTCAGGAGCTGTCACACCTACGCTCGAGACTCTGGAGAAAGCTCTCCCATTGCTCGTTTTATAATACCCTGATTTTATCATGGATTTCATTTGTCATCCAAGTAGCGTTTGTGCGTAGTGTAGGGTCACCTGTACCTATACCTAGCTCTCCTTCAAACTTGATTCCTTCTCATTGTCAGTTGTTTGATGTTCTGAGGGAGTTTATTGGGATTCTTTTCCTTTCTCGGGCTTATGCCCGTATGGTCTTCTTTTGCCTGTAAAATTTTTTGTTGTTTTTGTTTTTTTTTTGATGTCGTCAGTTGTTTCAGGTGATTGAAAATTAGTTTTATTGGCCAAAGCGACCCTAAATGCTTTCCAGTTTGTACTTTTCTTCTCCTGCATAGGAACATCAATGAAGATGTTTTCTATGGGGAAAAGGACTGGTTTGTCGTCGGAAAACAGCTTGTCCAGGATATTTAACCGATCGTTTTGTGTGAAATCTCGCGATATTCCAATGTCCAGTGCAAAACAATTTCTTGAACCATAATGTGCTGGTTCAATGGGGATATCTTGGCTGAACTGGTTGGCTATGATGAATGTTTTGAGCTCTGTCACAGCTTTATTGTTTTTCACAGCTCCCCATAGGCGGTGGGTGGCATTTAGATCTCTTGCAATAAAGATAAGGCCTTCAAATGCAGCAAGTGCTCTGAGATCATTTAAGAAATTTATATTTCCTGGAGCACAATTAACTCTAGAGAATTAGATCATACCTTGATTGCTGTGGCCTCTAGTTTTTGAAGAGTGGGTTTATTAATCAGATACATTTCGTTTCACGAGAATGGCGTTTCCACCTTCACTACCTGTAATTTTGTCATTTCTATACATAATGTGGTTATGGATACGCAGTCGTCTTCCAGGCTTCAGAAAGGTTTCTTGAATCATTATGATGTCGAATTTATGATCAAATGTAAATTGTTTGAGTTCACCAGAATTTCAAAGCAAGGAATTCACATTCCACATCCTAATTGAAATGTGATTCATTAAGCTCATTAGTGTTGCCGACATTTTGAGATGCAGTGAACATTGTTCGAATAATATTGGCCATCATCGCTTGCATCATGTTTTGAAATTGTGTCTGCATTTCGGCAAATATTTGGTCCATTTTATGAGGTTGATTTTATCTGCGTAAAAGTGTCTGTGTTAAGTTGGTTGTTTTTGTACTAGTTGCGTGGGTTGAGCCGCAGCAAACGAAGCGAACGATCTTTTCACGGTCTTTGGAATTTGGGGAAAGCCCCCGTACCTTGCTGGACGTTCTTTGCCACAGTTGACCCATCGTGGCTTCTCCTCAATTTTTTTGGACAGTCCTAAAACTGATATAGCGCATCGCATTTAATGCAACAAGACTGTGCATGACAGTTTCGAGGAGAATGGCCTAATTGTTGGCGATTATAGCACATGCTCTGGTCGTACGAAGACGCTGTGCCTCCACGATGCAAACAGATTTAATATTGTAAATGCTTGTCTCAGATTTTGGGAGGAGAACCTTGACTACCCTAAAAGACCTTCCCTCATTTTGAGGTAGTAAACTTCAATTGGATTGAAGGCCTGAACTGTAAGTCTTCCTCAATCTCTTCAACTGAAAGGCCATACAGGCCCCTAATCACAACATTCAGCTATCTATACTCCGGAAGTATGTAAGATAATGCTTTCGTCATTCATCTGTGATCTGTAGGAGTCGTTGGTACAATTTGTACGCCAAAGTAGAAGCTTTTCGCGGATGAGTAGAAGATGTTTTGTATTTTAATCATACTGAGTCCTTGGGACCATTTCAAGGGCTCTCGAAGAATGATTGGTACAGTTTTGGGTTCTTGTATTTGTGGTGCAGTTTGTGCTTTGTAATGTTTGGCAGTGTTGATTTTGGTTTTGGTAATGACCATGTTTTTAAATGTCATAGCTGGTTTTGGCGGTGGAAGGGCAGGAGAACTTTCATCCTCTTTGCCTTTACTGCTTATTATGCAGTCAACTTCTATCTCGCTTTCTGAATCTTCAGAATAGGAATAATACCTTAGAGGTGAAAATGTCCTCAGCTTTTGATGTTTCATCTGAAGGCTATCTTCCTAAGATTTACCGTTAGTCTTAGTCTTATCTTTCAAGAGCAATTTAATGAGTTTTGCTTTTTTTTAGCTAACAATTAATTTTTTTTCGCTTGTCGGCTAGCTCAGCACTCGTTTCTGCAAGTGTTGCAACACTTGGTTAAATTTTAACGTTATATTGTCGAGCTGGGCAACCGAGGAGCAATTTGCTCATTCTTGTCTGTTACCCCATGTTCGGCAATCACGCTGCTGTCTGTCGACATCTTGTTGACCAAAAGGAACTATCTATCCACTATTATTCGTTATCTGCCAAAAAACTTTAACTTTAAATGACTGAAACTTACCCAAGTCAGCAAAAGAATACTAAACTACTCACCCAGAGTCGTTTATACTCTTTTTTATCTTCTATCTCTTTCTATCGTCTATCTTCTTCCATCTTCTGTCTCTTTCTGTCATGTCTCTTACTATCTTCTATTTTCTATCTCCTACCTCCTTCTCTCCCTATCTCCTTCTTCTTATGCTCTATCTCTTCTCTCATCAACCTATTTTCTTCTTTCGTTGGTTCACTATCTATAGGGTTTTCCAATAAGAGGTGTTATGTTGAATAGACCTTGTGATTTAACACCTTGCGGTTTCTTCCTTTGGGGCCAAGTGAAGAGAAGGTCTACGCCAACAGCCCAGCGTTGATTCAAGACCTCAAAGATGGAATTCGTGAGGCTATCGAGGACATAGGGCAGCCACTTTGTGATTTGGTTATGGAGTATTTCATGGAAAGGATATGGTCCTGCAAGCGTGGTCGTGGTGGTAATTTGCCTGATATTATTTTTCACTATTAATGGCATACCGTCCTCTATATAATGAGATAAACATCCGACCATTTATTTTAAAAAATGCCATTTTTCTTCTATTATCAAAATAACACGTCTTATTGGAGAACCCTATATTAACTATTCTTAACTCTTCACTTTCATTTTTTCCAAACACAACCATTAATTGACTTATCCAAGTCTCCTATGCGACTTCGGGAACTAAGTACTATATCTTTTCTCCTTATTTGTACGTACGCCCCTGAGTAGGAAAGCCATTTTAAATCTATTTTATTCGTAATTTTAATATGACAGCATTACTTGGATACCAACTTTGCAGATTCTATTTCTCACAAGCTTTAAAAGAGTGATTGTGACCCTGACAAAACTCACTGCAATCATTTTCTATATCCTTATCCATTACTGAGGCATCAATCAATTTTGAACAAATGCGATACCGACTTATAGCAATTCATTAATTCTGGGAACATATCTTTACACGTGTGTAGAATTTGTCGATAGCAGTGATAATATAATGTTGACATATGTTCACACCAATTTATTGCTTTTGGAGCTTTCCACCGTACACATATAAAATTAAGAGTACTGAAGTAAAAGCTTCAACATGTTCACATCATACTAGTGCCTATTTCAGATAGAAGAGAAATAAGAAATTTATGGACTAGAATCAATTATAATTATTCTTCCATGAAATTTATGTTCCATTCATTGATAAATTTCAAAAGTCTTGTATGAAAATGATTGAAAAGAAATTCAAGCGTGATCATTTAGAATGAGAATCATCCTTTTTATTTCAGTTTTGCAAAACAAAAAAAAATTACAACGCCCTATTCAAATCGCTACCTGCCTGTCTGTCCGTTTATCAGTGCATCCATAATACGTTTTTTCACGAACTACAGGAACTAGAGTCAATAAGCCTGGTGACAAGCGAAGAATTGATCGACTAATCGAAGTTTTACAGATAAAAAAAAATTTCATAAGGTTTTAAGGGATCTTCTCGTAAGGGTGGTCCAACCAAAACTCACGATATTAATTATAAATAAAGTCGGGTAAACAGACCTACGCTCATGTCAGAAGGGTTTTGTATCCAACTTCTCAGAAATGCAGTCACCAGCAATTAATAGCTGCAAGAAATATGTCAAAGAGATGTGCACGTTCAAAGCAAAATCCGTTGTTTTTCTAATTTCAATGGTCGCCATTTTGTTGCAAACCGACAAAAATCACTCAAATCATGAATTCTCAAAAATATTAATGTTAATGTCATGGAAAATTTCAAGAAGATCAAGTCAAAACTGCAGTGACTGATTGGATGGAAAGTCCCTAAAATACCAAAATCATGTGTTATTCCTGTTGTAATTAGAGAAATTTCAAACGGCTATAACTTCCGTGTAAATCATTCGATTTTCATCAAACTTACAAAGTTTAAGAACCCTCAGTAGGACTACTCGTATGTAAAATCGAAATTCGTTCAGTTTAAGGGTACCGATGCGATTTTATTAGGGAAAATGTGAAATCCGAATATCATACTATTATTAACAAAGTTTAGCGAATTTCAACTTCTAAGGTATTTGTTGTTGTTGTACTCATAAACACCTACCACCATAATTTTTTTCAGATTTTTTGGATCACAAGTGTCCAATCGCGAGGGGGAGGACACAAATTTTTCGTGTATTTTGCCTCCCTGCACATCCCTCGAAGCAAAAAGTATCAAATTAAGACCTGTTTTGCAAAGTTCTCATCAATACCTTATATTTGATACCCATATCGGCTACCTTTGATTAAATTTTTTTTTTTCGGGGGCCACTCCCCTATATGGAAAGACCCCCCTTAAATACCTTTTAAAATTTTTTGTAGTTGAACTTTAAAGAGAGCATCACTTTACACCTGCATACACAATTTGGGGTTTCTAGCTTAAGTAGTTTGCTGTGACACATGCACGGACGGACGGACGGACGGACGGACAGACGGACAGACATGTCGCGAAACTAGTAGGATTTTGTAAAATTATTTTACAAAACCCTAAAAACAGTTTTCAGAGAATTATGTTAATATTTTTCAATATAATAGAAAAATCTATGGCAATTATGTGTGAAACGAAATATTGGCCAAATGTTCGCTACGGCTACGGTGGCATACTTTTAGCCGATGGTCCATATTTTCAATGATTCTGAGACATAATTGAGGTTCAATGTCGTTAATGTGCTGAATAATGCCATCCTTTAGCTCTTGAATTGTTCTTGGTTTATTGACTTACATGTTTTCTTTTAAATATCCCCAAGGAAAGAAGTCCAACGATGTCAAACCACATGATTGTGGCGACCAATTAACATCGCCACAACGTGAGATTAAACGACCATTGTTTCGTTGGCTGTGTGGCAAGTGCCACCATCCTGTCGGAACTACATATCGTCCAGGTCCATAACCTCGATTTCTGGCCACAAAAAGCCCTTTATCATCTCGCAATAGCGAAAACCATTCACAGTAACTGTTTGGCCATCCTCATTTTCGAAGAAGTACGGCCTGATGACGTCGCCAGCCCATAAACCGCGCCAAACAGTTACTCGTTGAAGATGCATCAGCTTTTCAACAATTACTCGTGGATTCTCATTCACCTAAATGCGGCAATTGTGCTTGTTAACGAATCCACTGAAGTGAAACTGTGCCTCGTCGCTGAAGATGATTTTCTTTATAAAGTCACCATTCCCTTCTGCCTGTCAACCAACCATCCGTCAGTAGCCTTCAGCCCTTAAATCAACGGAACCTTGTAAGTGCGTAAATTCAAGTCTTAATTTAAAATTCGCATCAACTATGTTCGTAAGATGTTCAATTGTTGGGCACGACGACGAGTCAAGGTTGACGGCTCTTCTGCCACACTATCGCGAACAACAGCAATGTTTTATACAGAACGAACTGGGCGAGCATGCACAGGTGATTTCACATTTGCTACAGGCCCGGTTTGCTGACCGCGCACAATTCTCCCGATGGTGGACACATTTGATCGATTATGCTGATCAAAAAAATCACGAAGTGCACGAAATTCATTTTGATTTGAACGCCCATATTCGTAAAAGGCTTCAACAACCTTAACACGCTGCTCAATTGTGTATCTATCCATATTTGAATTTGTCAAGCACTGAAACAAAGGTATGTTGTATTAATTTGCGCGAAAAACTTGACGTTAGGGTGTGGCTCACAATTAACATCGTGCATTATGGTTGGACTACCCTTTATAAGGATATGACCCTTGAAAACTTCACGGAGCTTGCATGGATGCCCCGAGGGACTGGTACCACCCATATATGGATATGCACTTTATTTGTTCCGATTGTCAAGGTCTGGAAAATACTTTAACTAACATGTATGATAAGTTGAAAAGCAGTTTCGAAGATTAAAATGAAGAAAAAAATCAGATTATCTCACGGCAGCATTCTCAGACGAGAGCTAACGATGAGAGTTTTGTGGAGATGGCGAGCAGCTTCAACGAATCAGCTGCCAAACTGTCTGATAGCGACAAAAAAGTGTATGAAGCACTAGAATTATTGGGGCATCAGATAGTATCAATAAAAGAGACAGTTACTCATATCCAACCATCGCAAAATAATAAAACTTTTAAGAAGTCATCATTATTTGAAAGTAACGTCTCGAGCGCCCTGCAAAATCTTAGTGAACAACTTCAAAAAGTATCTTCACAGCCTGACAAATCAAGCGACCGAGAGGAATTTGCTCATATTCTCACCAGATTGAGCAGGCTCGAGGAGATGTGCACCAGTATTCTAAACCAGCAACATAAAACTTCATGGGCTCCCCAGACATTGCGCTCAACGGAAACACAACATGCCAATTCAATATCATCACCTGATCCATTTCCTAACTATACATCTACAAGCTTGGAACCTTCTGGACAGAAGAAGAATGGGAGGATCGCATCAAAAGATTACAAAAGTCAATAATTAATCCTAGCCCATCTGTGGTAATAATCGCAGATGCAGCGTACAGCATCTTCTTTACGAAGGGAAAAAATTCGAATGCAACCGCTGTCAGAAAAAATATTGAAAACATACTCCACATCAATAGCTGCAAGGTTAAAGAACTATCTTCTCAGAACACTCGAAGGAAAAGCTTCAAAGTGTTCATTCCATCACAGTATTCTTGGCTCTTCACAAACTACAGAAAAAAGAACATGTGGAACGGTATGACCTTTAAATTATGGAAGGAGCGTTATGGAGTCACAGAATCCAAGGCCAGCCGTGACAAAAGTAATTATAAGAAATTATGTATTCCTAACTCCATAGCTAACACTTCAATTTCATCCAACATCTCTTATAACGCACCTCCATCCATACCTCCTCCTATTTTATTGAATAGTGATACGTTAAATGAGCCAGAAGTCAACACCACTAAGAAGATTTGTGGCCAACTACGAAAAATTTCTGGAAAAGAGCGATCGAGTGTCGATTAGATGACTAAAGATCCGTCCTCCATACCTGAAACATCCATCTCAACAACTAGGTAAAGTAATTTCATGCGTGATGAAGACCAAATACCACCAGCCACGAGCTCATCCGTACTGCCAACTTTATCAACCACTTCAAACAAGAGCAATTCATTTCTAGATCCACTCTTGCCACCCACTGTTAAGGCCACTATTGTCTTGAGTAACGATCTGGAGAAAAGGTACCTTATTTCAAGGCTCAGAGAGCACAAAATTTATGAATGTGTTCGCCTTTACCTCTCCTACATGCATAAAGCACCGGAAACAACCTGTACTGAAGGTAAAACGAGGACTAGTCTCAACATCATTATTCAAAGAGAAGGCCTTCCGGTCGATCTTGACGCCCTTCGGAACTTATATTTTTCCTATCAGGAAGAGTTGGATGTGATCATAGACCAGGCGAAAAAGGATCTTGAGACCTATGCTTCCTTTGTTAGTTCCAGTTATATCTCTTCACTACAAAGGACAAGAGAAAACCAACACAAATTTTTTCGTCCCCTTTCATAAGTCTATTCAACATAGTCTTAAACTGTTTTACCACAACTGTAGTGGTATCCGTAATAAACTGCCCCAACTGTTTCTTGACGCAAAATCTTGCCATTTTAATATACTTGCCCTGACCGAAACCTGGTTAAATGACTCTCACAAAAATGAGGAGATTCTGGACAATAATTGGTCCATTTACAGAGACGACAGAGATTTCCTTAGTACTGGACAAAGACGCGGAGGTGGTGTATTGATTGCTGTACATAACTTTCTCCTTAGTGAGCCCGTCAAGACGCTATCAAATTCATTATTCCAGCATAAAATAGTGCAAATAAAGCTGCAGAAATTTTCTGTATATATTGGCGTCTTCTATGTCCCTCCGAAATCATGCTTACTTCCAGAATCTGTCGAAATTATCTATACTGTAGTATGTAATATCATAGCTGGAATTACTACCGGAATTAATGAAGAAGACAGAGTCATTATAACTGGTGACTTTAATCGGCCAAACATTAAATTCGTAACCGATGAACTTGGTAATCTTCTTCCCGGCAATCTTCTAGACAGTAATGACTTTAACTTAGTGAGCACCCTATATGGCAATAATTCGCAGCAAACCGGTCCTATCCCCAACCAAAACGGAAATTGATTAGACCTCATTTTCACAAATGCACATGACGAAGTAGTGGTCAATCCAACTAATGAGAGCGAGCACCTGTTTTCCAACACAATTCATCACTCCGCCTTTTCTGTTGAAGTTTCCACTCCTGATTCAGTAAATCCTATTTCTTACAATAATGAGATTGTATATGACTTTCGTAATGGCGATTATAACAATATTAACAGCCTTCTATCAACTTTCAACTGGACTGGTACTTTGTCAACATTAGACTTGGATCAAGCCTTATCCACCTTTTATCAAATCATTCTTGACGCTGTTGATTCATTTGTAACTAAAATTAAGAAAAAAGACAAGGTTTCTGAACCCTGGCTGGGAAGTGACTTCAGGCGTTTACGAAACCAACGAAACAAGCTATATAAAATATTAAAAAATGGTAACAACGTTGGCGAAGAGTTTAAGAGAAAATATGACGAGGTCGCTAATGAGTTTAAAATTAAATCGAAGAAGCATATAAGTCCTACATAAATGTTGTAGGTGAAGAAATCACTCGGAATCCTAGAAAATTTTTCGAATTTGTCAACGTAAAACGTAAGATACATGGTTACCCTTCAGCAATGAAATACAATGATACTATCTCTTCTTTTCCAGAGCAAATCTGTGAGTTTTTTGCTGATTTTTTGCAAGGAATCTACTGCGATCCTGGAAACTCTCAAAACCTTCCGTCCTCTAAAATAGCACCAAGAGCAAAGATCGATAGTATTTCGATATCTGAAGAGGAAATTCGTCAAGCCATCGAAGCTCTTGATTTGAACAAAGGATCTGGCCCTGATCTCATTCCCCCTCGTTTTTTGGCCCTCTGTAAAGATTATTTGTCCCTCCCTCTTTTCCTCATTTTCAATAAATCGCTTTCGAGCGGTGTTTTCCTCTCACATTGGAAACCATCTTATATAATACCAATCCATAAAAAAGGCGAAAAGCGGTCTGTTGAAAATTATAGGGGAATCGCTACGTTATCTTCCATACCGAAGCTTTTTGAAAAGATTGTATGCGATAAAATTTCACCTCTTATTGAACCTTATCTCAACGACGAGCAACATGGTTTCCGGAAAAGCAGATCTAATACCACCAACCTTGTCGTGTCGACGTCAGATATTCTATGTGCGATGGAAAAAGGTAACCAAATCGACGCCATATACAATTATTTCAGCAAGGCGTTTGACCGCGTGAATCATGAAATATTGATAAAAAAAACTGCATAGTTTTGGAATCACTGGCCCACCGCTTAACTGGATTCATTCATATTTGAAAAACCGCATCCAATATGTCAAGTTCCAAGGTCGCTTATCGAAGAAAATTAATGTCCTCTCTGGGGTTCCTCAGGGTAGTCATCTGGGTCCATTACTTTTCAATATCTTCATATTTGACCTTTCAGCGGCACTATCCGATATACCTCACCTTTTTTATGCCGATGATCTGAAGGTATATCACATTATAAAATCGCATATTGATGTTTCCTTTCTTCAATCCAAATTAAATATTTTGCTCCAATGGTGCAACGATATTCAACTTGCACTCAATTTGTATAAATGCCATGTCATAAGTTTTTCCAGAAAAAAAATCATCCTTAACGATTATCAAATCAAAAGCACGAGTTTGAGCAGAGTTTATAGCATAGTAGATCTAGGCGTTATCTTAGACACACAGCTTCGGTTCAATCTTCAACATGACGAAGCCCTCTCTAAAGCTAATAGGATGCTAGGTTTCATCAAAAGGAGAGCCAAAGAATTCGAGAATATTTGGGCAACAAAATCGCTATACACTTCACTTGTTCGTCCCATTCTCGAATACGCTTGTTTGATCTGGGACCCAATTTACAACATTCATAAAACTAGATTCGAGTCGGTACAAAAACAATTTTTACTCTTTGCCCTAAGGTCCCTCTATGACCCCAGAGATTTCCATAGCCTTCCATCCTACGATAACCGACTCCAAATATTGAATATGGCATCAATAGCTTCTAGGCGAACTGCGTTGTCCTCATGCCTAATTTTCGATGTGCTTAGGGGTAATATTAACGTGAAATTTATTTCCGAGAAGGTACGGCTGAATAACCCTTCTTGAGTTACCAGAAATTCTCCTATGTTCACCACAAGAACACATCGGACCATATATGCGGATAACGCGCCAATAAATAGATGTTGTAAAGCATTTAACCAATTCAGCAATCATTATTCCCCAACCATTTCCAAGTCCCTTTTCAAGTCCATAATCACACAATCCTGCTCTTCCCGGATACAGTAGATCATTATGTAACATAATGTATAAATTGTAATATCTTTGTGTTTTGTTAAATGATGCCTTGTTTGGCAATAAATAAATAAATATTTTTTTTTCACCAAAGCCACTGCCAGGAGCATACTTCTGTCTACTTAACTTATTAGGAATCTTACAATATTCGTCCGAGCTAACATACGAGTATCTAGCCATAATGTTACTCATTAGTGAATTGCTATAAGAAGAGTCCACCAATTTAATGCCTTAATAGAGGCATCACTTAGAGTGTCTAAACTATTAATAGCAGAAATTCGAATTTTGCCTATTATCAATAGTAAAAAATATTTTGACATACGAGTATATCCCTTTTAAAATCCATAGACGATATTGTTGCATACAAATAAAAGTGCTGTTGCAGATTTTTCTGTAGGAATTTCAAAGGTAGGTCTACGCCAACGAAATGTATACATCATATACCTACAATCCACCGCTAATGAGAAAAGATTCAGATGGTGGGTGTTGTCTGCATATAAAGTACGGTCAGAGATGACATGAATGTCAGCATCAGATAATTTGCAGAGTGTGATTGGTGAACTGTAAAATCACGTAGGATTTTATTAGCATGGCGATAATGGAAATAACTAAGTCTGCTTTCAGACAGTTCCATTGCAGAGAGATAATTGAAAAGATGATGCGCTATATAGCATTTTCGTTTTGCGTTAACGTCACGAACATCTATGCTTGAGCAGTAATGTACCTGTTTATATTTGTCCCAGATAAATGTTTGTGAAATATTAAGCTTTCTTCAAAATTGTACAAGTGAATAGAAGTAGAGTATTGTATTCATGGTTTTCAGTATACTAAAAAATTGATTCTGGGAAGAATATTTTGCATTTCAACAAACATTACTATTCGGGTTGTTAGAAAAAAACATTAGTCCAGAATTGATTTTTCAAGCATTCCGAGAACTACGTGCGCTATGCTGCCAGATTGCATTGAGAGATACTCATGGATGATGTAAATGAAAACACTGCTATTTTTAACCTTCTGAAAAATATGAATAAACCTTTTGCAAATAAGCGTATACTTAGATTTGAATTTTGATTCTCAACAGGCCTTCCTTCGTTTTGATTGAAAACGTATTTCCACTCTTTGAAGTCATCTTCATTTCTGAGGAGTGGAAGGAGGAAAGCTTCTTTTTATAAGAATGGGAAAAGTCTAGTAGGCAGATATTAAGTTCTCTGTCTTTTTTTGGTTGATTATCCTTTTGTTTTGTGTCATCTTGTTTTTGTTTTGTTTAGAGGGTGTGGTTTAGTACGGTAAAGATTGCGTCAGAATTGGGTATCAGTTGTTCGTTAATTATTTTGCGGTCCATTTTTCAAGGCTTATATATTTCGAGTCATTCAAGTAGCCTACCTAACAAATTTTAGTACTTGAGTGGAATGTCTTGTGGAGAGCTTGTCAACCGACCGCAAATCTTGTAACATTCAGTGGCGAAGCCAGTTTATAATTAGAGGAACAATTTAAAGAATTTTGGTAACGGGAACAATGCGATTAAGATACCAAACAAATGACAAAGGTCGAAAGAATATCTGAAGAGCACTTTAACCCGGCACTTCTATTTTCAAACATTTGGCACCAACAGCATCAGTTTCAGAGTTGTACGTCTGTGTACCTTCAAGTTAACTATATCTGGACACATTCTCGTGATCAGTTCGTTTCGTTCTCTTCATTAGCCTGGTTCATTGAATCCCAAAGTTTTTGCTGGGTACGCTACCCTGGAGGAAATACTGTGGGACTTTCGAGGAAGGTGCCTATTTTGTATGTAGAAGCCTCAAAAACCTAATAAATATGGAATCAAGGTGTACGCACTTGTTAGTGCGAAAGTGACCTACATCTTAAACTTGGAAATATACGCAGGAACCCAGCCTTCCGAAGAATTCTATTTTAGCAACAAACCTGAAGATGTTGTTGAGTGCCTCTGCATACCAATTTATAAAACCAACAGAAGTGAAACCATGGACAGTTGGTTGACATCATATTCTGTGGCTATGAAGATCCTAAATGAATATGGACTGAAAATCGTTGAAAATATAATGAATAACAAAGCCCACTTGCCCAGCATATTCACTGATCCCAAAAGTAGACAAATTTTTACGAGCTTATTTAGTTTTCGAAAAAATGCAACACTGGTTTCATATGTCGCGAAAAAATTCTGTTGTCTACAAGGCATTATGATACCGCTATTGATGAAAGCACTGGTGGATAACAAAAACCAGAAACTATCACTTTCTATAACGGCACCAAAGGAGTAGTGGAAATTGATGATGGAATGAGAGCTCGAACCGATGTATCACAAAACTCCAGAAGATGGTCACTGACATCATTTTTTAACATACTTAATACAGGTGTCATAAATGCACTTGTAATTTATAGAGCGAATAATCAAAATGATGCAGAGCGAAGATTGTTTTTGAAAGAACTAGGTGAGTGAAAAATGTATCAGTCTGCCCTCTGGGACATAAAAGTTTGTAATAGAGTGTATTAGGAAATACTCATAGGAATGAATATTTTATCGCTAAATCTTTTGGCTTGTTACAGCCAGATAACTAATGGAAGACAACCTGAAAATTCGAGCAGGAAGCAGATATTTAGACAGGGAAACCCGACAGCTGGCCAGGAAATATGCAAAATGCGAAGTTGAAGTAAGGCCGGAAAGTGAGCAGAAAAATGGGGCGCTGTGTTTTTTTGTAAAAACAACAAGATGGTACATAGTTACCAGGAATGTTCAAGTTTAATTTGTTTAAAGCACACAAATTTATTTTGTTAGAATTGCTCAAATTGAGCCATTTTTCAAAAATCAATTTTTTTTTTGAATTGTATTTGTTTGCAGACTAATACTAGAAAAGCAGCGTAAGAAACAATTTTTTAACTACTTGAGCTCAAATTATCTTTAACTGAGAACGACCTAATGCCGGCACACACCTCACGGCGTATATACACTCTTGTCCCACGAGAAATCTTCGCCTGCCAGCAAATTCCACATATCAGCGGCGCAAGCAATTTCCTCGAGAAAATGGAAATTCGCTTGAGCCGCTCTTCTCGCTTCTCATGAATTAACATTCATGAGGGAACCTAGGCAAACACCATTACTGGTTCGTAGTCAATATCAGTACATCGTCAGCACCATCATCATCATCATCATTTGTCATCAACAACAACGACATCATCAACACCAACGGCATGATCATTTATCATCTTCAGCATCGTAGCCGACTACCTTGTTGTAAACAAAAGGGGAGTGATAAATTCTGTCTGTACTGTGTAAAACAAAAGTAAAATATATAGAGTAAAAGCTAAAGACCAAAATTTTTACTTCCAAAGTGGTGACCCCAACTCGCAACAATAATGGAGTCGGACGAAACGACGAGGATAGCGAGTACTGTCTCCCTCAGGAGGCACCAGTAGCCAGGAGCTTATCACCTGCTCAATAGGTAAACGTCATCAGCCAGTGCAGGCTGCCATCCTTCTGGCGGGTTAGTCCTGAATTGTGGTTCTTCCAGGTGGAATCACAATTCGAGGTGCACAAAGTGGTAAGGGATGCAGCCAAGTTCCGTCTCACAGTATCATTGCTGGACTATGAAACCATTACGGATGAAGCGGACATCATCCGCTCAAAGCAGCTATCATCACCCGTTTTAAAGACTCACCCGATGCGCAGCTACATAGGAAACCTTCGCAGCTCCTACGACGTATGCGTATGGGATAGCGACGATTTCCTCCGTGTCAAATGGCTTGACCTCCTGCCTCAACAAACGCGTGGCGTGCTTCTGCTTATAAAAAACCAGACAATGGAGGAGCTTACTGCTGTCGCAGATTAGGCACAAGACGTGGGTCCGGGAGTGATGGCCACACAAGCGCAACCATTCATGCGCCCAATAAAAGCCTCATCTGTTATCTCCTCACTGTTTTCTTCTTCGGACCAAGTCGTTGTCTAGCTGCCTTGCGTCTGGCGATTATGCAGCTAACAAACTTGGCTCGAGAGGCGCTTCAGTAACCACATGCTTGAACCAACACACTGAGGGAGCGGTCCTCGTCAAGAAACGCAAACCAAGGAGGAGGCCGCTCCGCCACTCCTGGACTAGACAGTCGCTCAGGTCACTGCTGGTATCACACGAAGCACGGGGCCCTAGCAATGCGATGCAAGTAGCCTTGTTCCTTCCCACCTTTAGACCACACTACTAGGCACTCAGAAAACTAGGTATGCCGGCATTATACTCAGTGAACACCGCCGGCAACACCTTGGAGAGACGCCTTTCTGTTTCCGACCGTACCACAAAAACCAGGTTCTTGGTAGACTCCGGCTCCGCCCTCTCCACCATCCTGAGGCATTCCATCGCCAGGCCTTTTCATAAGTAGGGCCTCCTACTACAGGCAGCCAATGGCATGCCCATCACAATCTTTGGATCTCAGTAGCTCACCCTAGATTTCGAGGTACGCCGGCCACTTCACTGGTTGTTCGTGATAGCGAATGTCGAGACAGCCATTCTAGGAGTCGATGCACTAAATCATCATGGTCTACTCAGATCCGCAGAACCAACGCCTTTTCGACAATCTCACTAGCCTCTCCTTGGCTTGCATGCTCGGTTCAGCTCTAGCTATACACAGTATTAGCGCCATCACTGAAGTGAAGAGCACCATCGAAGACCGGTACAAAGGGATAATCGCCAAATATGCAGATGCACCCACACAACCCGGGAAATTAGCCTCGGTCGCTAACCTACCCGTCCACCACCAGATAGTCACCAATGGCCCACCGGTTTTCACTAGCCACGTTTCCTCACAGGAGAACGCATCACCGCAGCCAAAGCCGAGTTCGCTTTCTTGCTGGAACGAGACATAATTCGACCCTCATCGAGCCATTGGGCCAGTCCTCTGCACATGGTGCCCAAGGGTGGTAGCCACTGGCGAGCTACTGGGGACTACCGTCAACTCAACACTCAAACTCAACCGGGCCATAACTCATTGCCCATCATCGAAGATATGATTCAAGAGGCCAGCGGCACTGTTTTCTCAGTCATCGATCTCCTCCGGTTGTTCCTGAAGACGTATGTAAGACGGGAGTCACCACGCCCTTTGGACTGTATGAATTCCTGGGGATGCCTTTGTGCCTACGCAACGCAGCCCAAATGATGTAGCGGACTCTAAACCATCTGTTGAGGAAGTTGGACTTCGTCCGGGTCTATCAGGACGATATCCTAGTTTTCTCGGCCAGCCACGACCATCACCAGCACCACCTCGAGCAACTTTTCTCCATGCTGCAGGCGAAAAATCTCCACGCTTACTGGGATAAATGTCAAGCCGGTTGGTCTGAGGTCATCCTTGCTGGATACCACGTCTGCGAAACTGGATTTCGACCAGCAGCCCCCAAAACAGAAGCCATCGTATCTTTTCCTAAACCGGCCGACTCATCCCAGCTGAGGCATTTTCTCGAGATGCTGAATTTTCATCGCTGCTTCACGCCACATGCTGCTGAGTCCCAAGCGCCACTATTGGAACTGCTCAAACATTGTACAAAAAGAAAGCACTCCTCACCTGAACACCCGATGCTGAAGCGGCTTTTGAACGCTGCAAGCCTCCTGGCAAGCCCACGTTTCAAACTACATCAGCTGGTCTTGGATAACAACTAAATGTAATATGTGGAGTTTAACGGCACCATTAAGTGTTACCTGCCAGTTATGCTCCGCCGTCAGGCTTTCGACATCGTCCATCAACTGTCGCATCCGAGTGGACATGCCACCTCAATGCGCATAGCGCTGAAATACTTCTGGCCGAGTCTTCGGAAAGACGTATTCTGCTGGGCCAAGCAATGCGTACCTTGTCAATTCTCGATGGTCCATAGCCACAAACGCGCCGAGTTAGGAAATTTTAAGACACCAGATGGGCACTTCAACCACATCCATGTCGACTTGACCAAGGTGCCACTGTGTGAAGGCCACGAGAACTACCTTACCATTATCGACCGCTATACGCGGTGGTCTCAAGCAGAGCCAGTGCATGACATCAGAGCCAACACCGTCGTCAGGGCACTATTCGAACACTGGGTATCAATATATGGCCCGCCACTGGAGATCACATCGGACCAAGGACACCAATTTGAAGCCGACGTCCTGAATCAGCTTGGCCGCCCCTTGGGCACCAACCACGTCCATACGACTCCACACCACTCTCAAGCCAATTGCATGGTCGAACCGCACCCTTAAAGCAACGTTAAAATGCATTACGGAGACAGCATGGTTACAAGCACTTCCACCGATGTTGCTGGGTCTACGAACCACATTCAAGGAGAATCTGCAAGCCTCTCCTGCAGAAATTGTTTTCGGCACATCGCTTCGGATACCGGGCGAGTTCATTCGGCCTCAAAACACACCAGCTGGTGGCCAACAAGATTTTGTCACTGACTTACGCCGCCTCTTCAAATCGATTCGTCCTGTCCCGTCAGCGAGATATTCGTTTCACTAAACATTCGTTTTCTAAGACCTAGCCAACTGTAAGTGCGTGTTTCGCTGCATTGATGCTGAAAAGAAGCCACTCGATCAGCCATACTCTAGACCTCATCGAGTCATAAGAAGGATCAACGCCAACACTTACGTCATAGACGTAAATGGCGTCACTAAAACCCTCTCCATCGAACAACTCAATCCTACCTAGAACAATCCGATGCCCATCTAGCAGTACAGTAGTCAGACTGAACACCACCTCTGCTGCCCTCGGAAACGGCTCAACCAGCGCACTTTTTGCTGGAACAACCACTCCAGTCATCCAAGAATTTTATTTTTTTAATATATATTTTTAAATGAAAATAAAGTGACTAAATGACCACTCAAGTTTTTAAATCACTCCAATGTCTCTTCTTTCTCGAAATGGTTCGACCATTGTTCTAATATTTCTTGCTTGCCTAGTATTTTCTCCAAAATTTTAGCTTTTTCAAAGTTAATGTAAGCCTTTTTTTTTTTTTCTTTTTGTTTTTCATTAATTATTACGTTTTTAGTTTAATAATTCCGTCACTCGATTGTTTAATTTTGGTGGTGCCCTAAACTGAACATTGGACTTATTCGTCCTTTCCCATTATTCCTTCATAGCGCCTCCAATTTGCATCGAGTTCAACTTGTCTACACTTTTAACACTATCGCTTAACTTTTTCACCCCAATATTGGTGATAGATTATAGGGTAAATATTTAAAATATCTTGCATATTTGGTTCACTTCCATCTTTTCCCAATAATTTTTTGCGCTCGAAACACAAAATTAATATATTTTTTTCCCAAAATCGCTTACCAGATTAGAACTTTCACTTTCAAACTTTTCTTAATTTTCTTTTTTCACCCCAAACTTCCGCCAATAACTTTTCTTTTAACAATTTTTACTCACTCGCCGTCATCCACCAAAAACTTTTCATCCAAACTTCAAATCAAGATTGACTGAAACTCCCCAATCCCACAATTTATTCTTTCCAATTATCGCTGCTGTACCGAGGTAACGTAATTCAAGCTCAAAACACTTCGATTCCGTTCCTGACACATCTTTTCACTTTCGAAAAATGCAACAATTTCCATTTGCATATATGGCGATTTACATGTAACCATGATAACGCTTAGTAAAATGCAAATACTCACACACGTGGAAACATTTGTTTTTGGCGAAATTAAAAAAAGATTTTCCTACGCCCGGGGGAACTTGAACCCAGGGTCCCAGCAGACCCCTCCCCCCCTTCTGTTAATCTCCCACTCATCAATTAAGCAAGTTCAACTGTGCAATACATTTGAATGCTGACAATAATAGTTGTATTAATGAGCAATAGTATGAAATTTTGTTAGTCGGGAGGGAAGAATGAATTTTTGTTAGTATAAGAGCGAATAAAATTTTGTTAGTGGGAAATAAAGTACGGAATTTTGTAATTAAGGAGAAAGGAATGAGATTGTTGATGTTAGTAAAAGGTATAACATGAAATTTCGTTAATGGGAAGTAATGAATTTAAGATGTTTCTTTTTCTTAGAAATAAGATGGGAAAGGTAAAATTAATATGACGAGGAATACAAAAAAAAGTACATGACTAAATGTATTTTTATAAAAAAAAATTAATAAATAAAAGAATGACGTATGTATGCCTAAAAGAAGGTAGAGATGGTAAGTAAGCAATTGAAGTTATGAACGGGAGGTTGCCGCAACAGCCAGCATTCGCAACATGTCCGTTCGGCCGGGAAGGTGATGGTAGCCGTTTTCTGGGGTTCATAAGGTGTGATCTGCATCGGCTACTTTGAGCAGATTAAAACGGTCGCAGGGTTTTATTATGCCCAATTATTGGGCCAATCCGATGCCAAATTGCAGAAAAAAGGCCCTATTGCCACCATAAAAACGCACCGGCTCATATCTCCACCGTTGCCATGGCATGGCCAAATTGGTTGGATTGGCTAGCCCATCCACTGTATTCTCCAGATCTGGCCCCGTGTGGCTTCTTTTTGTTTCCAAACTTGAAAAAGTCACTCACCGCCCAGAAATTTGATTCGAATGAGGAGATCATCACCGTTACGGAGGCAGAGCATATCTATTAAATAGCAGCTGCAACTAGAACAAATTTTACTTCTTACGGCGCTTATAGAGTAGAGAGAATTGGACTAAAAATGCATATGTATGGCAAACAAAAGCTTGAATTTGCGCAAGCAATTGAACCAACACATGGTTCAATTGCTTGCGCCATCCATCTTTACACGTTTATTTGCCTCTCTTTTCAATTCGACAGCTCCTCGATTGCATTGTTAGTATAGTTGCTCTGATGGAGGCCTACTTTGCAGAGTTTGAGAAAAGGTTTTTTTTTCCGGCGGATTAAAGAAGTTGGAACATCAGAGTTGTTGGTTTCTAAGAAACCAACTAATTTTTCTTAGAAACCAACAAAAACGACAAAAGAGCCCAAACAAAAGATTTAGAGCTGAACATTTACCTCAAAACATCAAATTGCAATACTTTCAGAAAAAAGGAAATGACACAAATTAGTACATATAAGTTTCATTATAACACATTACTATTTGTGCATGTGAGTATTCTCTCCTTTTATCGACCAACGCTTGCATTACAAATACATTGAACATTTTAGCGTATAATTTAAGATCCTAATCAAAACTGAGACTACAAATCCTTAATTATATAGGTAGGATGAAAGCTATTCATCTTCTGCTTTCCTAACGAAGTTATATAATACGCTCCTTCAAAGTATGTCGACATATGTGATACTTTTATGACTACTAACAAACATCTTAACCATATAGAAAAAGTTAAGATGATTATGTGCAAGATTTATGACCCAATTTATTATTACAAAAGTCTGACGTAGATCTGGTGTTCATTTTTGTCTATGTAGCGAGTATTTAATTTGATCAGAAAAAACATCCCGAACATGTGATAGCAACAGGAAAGAAATGGGAAGGTTAAATTATTACGAAGTAATTCAATAAAAGCTGTGTACTCTTTATGAATAATTTGAATCCTTTAAGCTTTCTGAAAAAAGTTAAAAACTAAAATTTATTCACCCAACAACGCAAGTTAAAAGAATCCCGTAGGTAACACCAGCCGGAAAGGCAAATTTCTCGTAGGTCCGCTAATTTTAAAAGAAGAAAATCATTTCGTTGGCCCCCACTTGGAAAGTCAAACACTGTTTAAGGACAAGTAAAAGTAGAAGGAGAGTTCTCCTTCAAGAAGGATTTTGTAGAATAATCACACATGTATTCCACGAATTAAGCTCGGAAAAATAATATATGTGTATTATGTATTTCGATTCGCCGCCATTTTATTTTCAGTTTGTTGATCTTAATTTATGACTAGTCATGATAACACATTGTCACGTGTTATGGTTCGCGGCCAATAATTTTAATGTTCCGGAGAAGCGAAAACGCATTGTCTTTTAATTTAAGTTAAAAGAGTTTATTTAATTACAAAAATGCACAATAATCAATTTAACACTTTCACTAATTTTAATTTTCACTATTAAAAGTCTTACACTTGTCCATAAATTTTTTATCGTAATTGTCTTCTAAATCATTTCACTATTACTCGATCAATATCGCTTTCCACACACTATCGCCGTCTTTACTATCGCGGTTGAATGAATGATTCCCCCATTCATTCAGCTCGCCTTTATATAGGGTCTCTAATCATTCAACTCAGTTCTCGTACATTGGTGAATTAGCGGGAACATTCGAGCAGCGTAATGAATGGGCAGTGACTCACTTTCAGATGTTGATCATGCTTGGTGGGTTCTCGTGGTTTCGAGTAAATTCATTTTGTTGATGTTCTTAATGGTTGTGAAAACAATTGCGACAGTAGCTCGCAGAATCATTTGTACATGTAACAATATCAATGTTTTCAAAAATTTGAAAAAATTTTCATCAAAACCCTTACATATCTGTAGAGTTTGGATCCTGTGCGAACCATTATTTACACAGTATCACGTGTAAATCACGGCTTAATTTCTATAAATCTTTCAGAAAACATGCGTTTACATCGAAAAATCGAGATAAGAATTTTAGGCTAATTTAAAGGTCACCCTTCAATATTATGGATGAAAACGTAAAACTCATAAAAGTTACTATTCTTAACAAAGTTGATCGAGTTTCAACTTCTGAGGTATTTGCTGTCCTTGTACGCATGAAGACCTACATCCATGGTTTTTTCAGGTCTTTCTGTTCAAAAACATTCAATCGCGAGGGCGCCAATCACCTGCAGCCCTCCTTGCAAATCCTTCTTGTTTGGGACCTGTATTGAAAAATCTTCACCAAAACATTTTTTTTTGACATCCATATTGGCTTCCGTTGGCGAAAATTTTTTTTCAGATTCACCCCCTTTATATAGGGAGACCCCCGTTAAATACCTCCAAATGTCTTTTCGCACTGCAGATTTTGAGAGGTCACCAGTTTATACTTGCAAAGAAAATTTCATCGCTCTAGCTCATGTGGTTTACGAGAAAACTTGCTGTGATGCACTGGCGGACGGGAAGGACAGAAAAGTCGCCATTTTAGTAGGGTATTGTAAAAACATTTTACAAAAACCATACAAATGATCTGTTGTACAAATACTTCCAAGTTAAACCATTAAAACGTTTCCATGAAAAATATTCATCATTTCATTTGCTACTAAAATAGCAAATTACGCTTGCTATCTGACCTTTGGGAGCCACCATTTTGAATGCATGCATTTTATTTTGGATTTCTTGAAATTTTTGTGACTTCGTGACTCATCAATCACAGTGCCGATTCTCGTTTAAATTAAAGTTTCACTCTAGACATGGCAAAAGTATTTAATTTTTAGTGAAAATAACAACACAACAGAGATCCAGATTTTTCTTCTAAAACGGACGCCATTTAGTTGGTTAACGAACTTAACCGAGATATTTACTCAACACACCTTTCCCGAAAATATGGTGAAAATCGAGGCAAAATTGCGGTCTCTAGTGTGGTCACAAATTTCATTATTTCCCATATATACCTGTATGCTCGGATATATATATATATATATATATATATATATAAATATAAATATATGTATATATATATATATGTGTGTAAATATAAATATATATATATATATATATATATATATATATATATACTCGTATATATATATATATATATATATATATATATATATATATATATATATATATATATATATATATATATATATATATATATATATATATATATATACATTAGGTACTCTCCGAAAGAGGCAAATTTCTCTCGAGGAATTTACTGAATATATGGATGGGATGTAACGAAAATTGTGACCACGCTAGAGGTTGCAATTTTACTGCGATTTTCACCAAATTTCCAGGAAACATGGATCAAGTAAATAGCTCAGTTAAGCTCGTGAACCAAAATACCTGCCAGGCGAATACAAAATGGCGGCCATTTTAGACGAAAAATCGTGATTTCTGTTCTGTCCAAAGTATAGCTCCGATCTGGATGGTACATAGGTTCATTGACTATGTGATAAATCTCGTAAAAAAAAATCCGACGTCAAACCACTTGAAATGCAATGGTGGCCGCTCAAAAGTCAAATAACGTACAAAAATTCGTTGTTGTAGTTGGACCTGTTTTGAAAAGTTCTAACCAAAATCTTTTATTTGACACCCATATCGGCTCCCTGTTGTAAACAAATCTTTCAAAGAGCCACTCCCTGTATAGGGAGACCTCTTCCCCTTAAACACCATAAAATATTTTTTGTGCTGCAAATTTTGAGAGGGCATATTTTTTGACTTACGTAAAGAATTTCATTACTTTAGCTCATATGGTTTGCGAGAAAACTTGTGGTGACACACCAAAGGATCGACAAACGGACAGACACATCGTGACTTTAGTAGAGTATTGCAAAAATATTTTGCAATAAGGTACTCATCGCAACAGGTGAACTCGAGAAATTTACCTAAAATGCCGATATTTGATGGGCAAATGGCTTGGAGTATCTACGAAGCTTACATTTGAAGCTGCTGGTAGGACCAATCATTAGAATAAAGAAGAGCAGAAAACAGCGTTAATTCTTGCTTTTAGAGGCAGATATCTCTCAAACTATACCCATTAAGCCGTACTCAGGCTAGACAGCTATAACGTTTGCGCTGAATATGCAATACAGAGACGACCAACTGAAGTTAGTATACAGGTCACAGCTATGACACCAAATGCATAAGTCCAATGAAATCTTAGAGCAGTTAGCCTTGGACATTGAATGGCTATCTCTGTTGAGTTACTCTGCAAATGACAGATGAGCCCACTGTATAACTGAGAACTATATGAAGGGACCTGGTTTTGGTAGATACCTGGCATTATTAGGCCTTACCGCACAGTCACCGTTAGACAGGAATCGGCATGATACGCCAATCGGTGTCTCGCACCCTTGGAATGGAGTTCTAGTCTACGTCTGCTTGGGATGCATGCAATATAACTTGTGTGTGCTTAAAAATACTATCCACGCTATTCCAACCATAACCACCACATTTCAGTCAGAATCAGCCCCTTGGTGACAGTAACCTATCCCCTAACTCGTAGTACAGATCAAAGCTCTGCTCATCTTCTCGGGACATTCTACCTGAGTGCTACTGCCTATGTAGCACCTGTACCAAAATAGGCAATCTTCCCCAAAGGCTAATATTTTCTTTCGTCGCTTAGCGAATCTCTCGGCTCCCTCTGTGTTTCACCTTAATTCTCTTTAGTAACACTACAGCTCCTCTTAGGTATTTGCTTCCTGCAACAAGCGCATCGAACTATCTCAGCCCATTGACTGCGTTCTCCAATTTTGAAATCGGAGTAGCGATGAACTGTCCTCGTTGACAGAGTCAGGCGAGCATTTCCTCGGTTTTCCTATTGCTCGCCGCCCTTCAATTCTTGCAACGAATACCTTTTTGGGCAACTGTTGTTCATCGAAACGATCCACATGGTCAGCCTTTTGCAGTTTTCGCAGTCTTACAATCTTTGAGAACTCCGGGTTGTCAAAAATTACATACAGCTTATGGTTTTATCAAATATGCCATTGGTCTCCATCTAGCTCCGCTCCGATTATTCTTATCATAGATTTGTAGCTTTGAGCTTCGTTTTCCTGTGTATGCAGCTGATCGTCAAAACTGAATGAAATACTTTAATTATGAGCAGTATTATTCAGCATATTTCATCACTTTCATTAGCGGTTCTCGTCATTTTGGCGCCTTAATATACAAATTTGACCATATTTTTCTGATATCTTGGTCATTTGAGTTATTTTTCCTCAACTGCGTTATGAGCGTTATTCTCTTACTTCTAGTATTGCTTCGCTGTCGAGTTTCAGGAAAAGTTATTTGACGGTTATTAATGACTGTGACAAATGTTCATGTCGTCCATACCGGCTATCACCTGGCTCGACTTATATGATAACGTACCTCGTGTATCAATATTGTTATATATACAAATAATTCTGCGAGCTACTATCGCAATTATTTTCACAACTATTAAGAACATCAACAAAATGAATTTACTCGAAACCATGAGAGCCCACCAAGCATGATCAACATCTGAAAGTGACGTCAGTCTATTCATTAAGATGCTCGAATATACCAGACCTCTCGGCAGAACATTCGCCAATGTATGAGAAATGGGTTGAATGGGTAGAGACCCTATATAAAGGTGAGCTGAATGAATGGGGGGATCATTCATTAGAACCGCGATAATAAAAAGCCTGCGAAAGTGTGAAGCGAATAGAAAAGCGATATTGTTCGAGTAATAGAAGAGTAATTTTCGTTGATTGTGAAATGATTTTAGAAGACAATTGCGATAGAAATTTATGGACAAGTGGAAGTTAGACTTTCAATAGTGAAAATTAAAATTGTGAAATAGTTAAATAAGTGATTGTGCATTTTTCAGTGATTAAATAAACTCTTTTAAACTTAATTGGAAAAGACATTGCGTTTTCATTTTCCCGGAACAGTAAAATTATTGGCCGTGAACCATAACACGCGACAATATGTAGCTTTTTGATGATATGGGGCAATGGGACCAGCCTATCTCCCTGCTTTCGTCCGATATTTGTGTCAAAGGCTTCGGTGAGTTGGTTATTGATGCGAACATGGGAGGTCATCGACATCAATGTCATTTTGGTAAGACGGACTAATTTGGCTGGGATACAAAAGCAAATCATTATTGAGTACAGTACGTTACAATGAACACTTTAGTATGTTTGCTTAAGCAAGCGAAAATTTGGCGTGCCTCTATGTTGAACTCCGAGCATTTCTTAAGTACCTGGTTGACTGTGAACAATCGGCCTCTCGTCTATCTATCTGCTCTAAAGTCACTTCAATACTCCCCAATAATACTGTTGGTGTTTGATCTGATTTCATTTTCTAAGATCTTTGAAAATATTTTTTATGCCGCTTAGAGTAGTAATATGCCTCTATAATTTTCGCCCGATAGCTTGTCACATTTTGTGTGGATAGGAAATGTAATTGACTGGCACCACTCTGTCGGCATATGCTCTTGTTGACAAACATACTGGATAATATTCTGGATAGCTTTCTGAACACCGCTACCACCATATTTACTGAGATCTAATGGAATCTCATCGATCATCGGCCCTCTATTAATATTTTTTGGCCTTGACGGGGGAACAAACTTCATCCAGAGTAGGTGAGTTCAATGAAAGCTTTCCGGGAATATCTACAGGCTCCAATTTTCTGGGGTTATGCAGTAGATTCAAGAGGTTCTTGAAATATAATGCCTATCTTTCCTTCACCCCATTTTCATCAGCGGTGTGTTGCCGATGTCATCATGGCAGAGCCTGGTCTTGGGCTCATAACTATGTTTCAGACTTTTCACTATATTGTATGCCTCTTTTGTGCTGTTGCTTGCTAGAATTACATCACTGCTTCTCAATTGATTGCCATAGCATTTTTTTTTCATTATTCTAATTATCTTACTCGCTACTCTTCTGAGATTTTCATAATGTTCTCTCTTCGACCTAATTTTTTTTTTACTTATGAATTTTTTTTACGCCTGATTCTTTTTGTAGTGTTCTGGTACTTATTATTGAGCCGATAATTCCGATAGTATCTTCTGCCATGGTCTTAACAGCCACTTTCACTTCCTTTTTCAGCTTGTTTTCAGTGATGTATCTGATATGATGGAAGCTAGCTGGTTGTCAAGGGTCTCTGTGAATTTTTTGCTGCTGGCATCATTTGGAGCCTTTGGATGTTGAATTTCTGTATAGAGCTGAATTTTGAAGACGCCTTTGACAAACGACATCGATAAATTAATTTGATCGAGTAAAGATCTGAGTTACAATTAGTTCTTCAGTATGTACAGGCGTCAAGTATGCTCGAGCCCCAACGTTGTTGGATCAGAACATGGTCGATCTGGTTTTGTGTATTGCCCTCCGGTGACACCCTGGTCGTTTTATGAATGTGTCGATGTGGGAAGCAGTTCGAATGTATGACTAGATTTCTGCTTTATGCAAAGTCAATCAGGCGCTGGCCGTTGTCATTTGTTTCACCATGTAGGCTATATCCTCGAGTCGTTCCCTGATGAGATCTGTTATTGCCAACCTTGGCGTTGGAATCACCCACAACTATTTTTGTTTCGTTTGTAGGCAATGACTTGACTAGTTTTTCTCAGGTGATTCTAGAATGTTTCCTTCGTTTTTAGGGTTTTGTAAAATAATTTTACAAAATCCTACTAGTTTCGCGACCAGTCTGTCCGTCTGTCCGTCTTTCCGTCCGTCCGTCCGTCCGTCCGTGTGTCACAGCACTTTTTCTCGGAAACCGCATAAGCTAGAAACATCAAATTTTGTGTGTAGGTGTAAAGTGGTGATCTCTTCAAAATTCAACTACAAAAAAATTTTATAAGGTATTTAAGGGGGGTTTCCCCATATAGGAGAGTGGCCCCCCGAAAAAAAATTTCATTGAAGGTAGCCGATATGGCTATCAAATGAAAGGTCTTGATGAGAACTTTTCAAAGCAGGTCTTCGTTTGGCAAAATTTTCTTCGAGGAGTGCACAGGGAGGGGAAATACACGAAAAATTTGTGTCCCCCCCCCTCGCGATTGGACACCTGAGATCCGAAAAATCTGAAAAAATCAGGAATGTAGGCCTTGGTGAGTACAACAACAACAAATACGTGAGAAGTCGCAATTCACTCAACTTTGTTAGTAATAGTATGATTTATCGATTTTATGTTTTCTTGAATAAAATCTTAAGGATACCTTTAAATTCAATGAAATTCAGTACGTAGATGTCTGTTTACAAGATTGATCTATCCTGAAAGTTTCATAAAGATTGAATCATATTTAGCGATGTTATAGCGGTTTGAATTTTCCTGTATTACTATGGAACAATATGCGCTGCATTTATTACTATGCCAACATATGGCTATGGAACAACATGCGCTTTTTACCAACTCAGGCACTACAGTTTTGCTAGGATTTGCATGAAAATTTCAGGAATGATAGGTGTCATGTATATCTTTGAGAATCGGTTCAGCTAGTGGTATCAGTAATCGTATAACAAAATAGTGGCTGTTTTAAATGCAAAGATTGAATAATTATGAGTTTTTTTTCGCAACTTCAACGTTTAAGATGCATGCTTTGAACACTTGATTAAATTTGATGAATGACTAAAGATGAGTACCTACAATTAATGCTCATAAGTGAAACAAGTCAAGGAGGTGGGAGAGAGCTCCTAGCAAAAGTGCTTTCTAACCATTCTAGGATTCGAAAAAATTGGCCATTAATCGATGATAGCAGTACAGGAATTCACCAAATGTAGCTCATATGAGTATGAAATAAAAGTTTTCATGAGAGCTTTTCAAAACAGTTGTTTAGCTGTCAGTTTTTGCTTCAGAGGGGGCACAGGGGTGAAATACATGAAAAATGTGTTTCCTCCGTCGCGGATGGACATCTGAAATAATTATCAAGGGAGATATTTATGAGTATAACAATACCAAAAACCTCAGAAGTCGAAATTCGTTCAACTTTGTTAATAATAGTATGATCTTCGTATTTCATATTTTCTCCAATAAAATCGTCTTTGACATGTTTCTTGATTTGATTCGATCTGGTGACTGCATTTTGTAAATTGAATACAAAACCCTTCTGACATGAGCGTAGGTCTGTTTACCCAACTTGTTTTATGTACTTTTCTTTGATCGGGGTGTCTACATTTATCCGCCATATTTTGAAGCATTTCACTTTTATACGGAAAGCCCACAAACGTTTATTGGCTGCCTTAAAATCAATAACGTGTGATTTGAACTCGCCATCCACAGTAAAGACCACTCCGAATCGTCACTTCTCAGCAGATTTCCCATTTATGAATATTGTGTGCGATCTCATATCTTGAATATCGTTTCCAGTCCACTTTGTTGCCTGGGTTGCTAGTATGCTTAGTTTATATTGACTGACCTGTAGTTAAAAGTAAAAGCGCCAGGGCTGTTCAGTGACCCGACACTCCAGGATCCAACGCCAAAGTCCTTTTTTCGGTTGCCAGGCCATCGCCGTATACCGAATCCATTCCAAGGCTCCATTTCAGGGTTTGAAACAATGCAGGGTTTTCCAGGGACGGGCAGTTAGTCCATTGCCAACCCCCATTCCCGTGGCATGTTCATTATTTTCTATTCCTTTATCACGTGCGGAAAGACTCGCCTTCTTCCTCTTATGTCACCACAAAGAATGTGTAAGCAGGATTTAGTAGAAAAGCAGCAGATGTATTTGCAGTTATTGGCATTTCCCGACATTTAGTGTTCCATGATTGGGGAACCAGTAAACCCAATGGACGACCCCGAAACCATTTACCACCATTTGCTCATGGAACTTAAGATGAGGAAACAAAGGGATTCTTTCTCCTTTCTCAACCGGGCTTAAGACTCTCTATGACAAAGTTACACCTTTACAACATCGTATTTATTTTGATTTGAAAAATGTTGTCGGGGAATACAATTCTCAACCCCTCTTCTATGAAATTTCAATATTGTCCAACCCGCTCTGCAACGAAAGCCAATCACTACCAAAATTCAGCCTTTCTCCTCGTTTCCCCTTCCTAGTAAGCATGTGTCGTCCATCCAGTTCCACTTCACCCTTCTGGTCTTCGTTTCTCTAGGCACATCGTCTCCCCTTTCCATCAGGCTCACGCCGTTCGTCCAGTTTGACTTCATCGTTGAGTCTCTCTGCAGTAGCGCCGAAAATGGCTCCAAGTCCATTGTTTTCTTCATTCTATAGCCTCCACAGCTGCAAGTTATCATTTTTCCTTGCAATCAAGGTATTTACTCCTTTCGGTCGATCTTATTTCTCCCTTCTGGCCCTCATACCTACAGATCCATCGCTTCTCTTTTCTTCTGGGCTTACGCCGTTGATTCAGTTCAACTTCTCCCTTCAGCCACCATGCACCACCAGCCAACACGCATTCAGGTTCATCATTTTCCCGTTTTATTAGGCCCAATTCCACTTCTTCCATCATCCTCCACGCCTCTCGATCTCTGCTTGCCCTCACTATCAAGTTCAATACTCCTTTCACTCGGTTCTACTCAATACAATACGTCAGTACACCCGGTACTTCGGTACTTTAGTTTCTCAGGTAAGTCAGTTCTGTTATTTCTTGCACTCACCTACTGATCCGGCTCCAACTTCGCTTTCCTTTCAGATACGCATCCTTTACGATACAAGTATACTTCTATCTAGGACAACAGAACATCTAAATCCCCTACTCTACCTTTTATAGTAGCAACATTCTTGCAGCAAACAAGGTTTTCTCTGGCTGAGAACAGCACCAGAACCCAGTTTACTAACAGTACAGCCCATGACCGAATTTTTTGTTCTAACTAGCTGGCCAACCAGCAGCTACCAGGGAGTAGACTGTGAGTATCCGAACCTGTTGACCGAAGCTGACAATACTGTTTTAAGACCTGTTTTAAAAAATTTTCTTCAAGACCTTCCATTTGCTACCCCACACGACCATTGTCAGAAAAAAAATATTCTTAAGGCTCCCTCTTTGATGTGAGGGGGAGGGGGGACTCTCCCTTAAAAATTCTTGGAAAATTTATTGATACCCAAACTTTCAAGGAGTCATCAGTTTGGACGTGCGTATCTAGTTTGGTGTACGATGCTGCGATAGTTTCGGAGAAAACTGCTGTGACACATAGACTGACGGACAGACAGACGAACAGGCAAAACCGAGCTCAATAGAGTTTTGTAAGTAGTAGAAAACCCTAAAAGGATATTTTTATCAAGTTTCTAACAGATCTATTTTAAAAATTTTATTCATGCTGTTATGAGAAAAATATCAAAGTTGAATTCCGACAACCTGCAACACATTTTCTCTAAGTTGTATATCCTTTTGGACTGTTATTACTGTTCAGGTATCCGCTAGAAAATATCTACCAACATTTCCCTTTTCAGTTCCAACGAAAAGAAATTAATTCTCAAAAAATTCCGGCAACTTTTTTTGCTTTGTATCTTGCCATTCTTCCTAGCTTAGAATGAACAAATGCAATCCTTTAAAAGTTTAGTGCATTTCTAACCGTCACAAATGTTTGCGCTCCAATTGCATACGGGAGTCCTTGAATGCAACTCTTGGAGGTTAGCCTTATTTAAAATATATTTTAGCATACTTTCTGTGTGTAATTTATTTTAGGAAAAAACTTCAATGTCTCCTTTCAATGTTTGTTTTCGTTGCATCAAAAATGGAATGTTCTGGGTAATTTATGCTAAAGAGAAACAAAAAGCTCTATAAATTATGCAGACAATAAACATGAAAACTATAGCAAATGTGGTTGCAGATAAGTGAAAGTTTTTCTGAGCGAAAACGAAGCGGAAGATTTGTGTCCCTTGATGGTTGAAATACGATGATAAAGTGGAATGTTTTGCGTGAGATGAATTGTAAAGGAAAAACTATACTTTTAACTGAAAGGCCAACTATCATATAATTCAAAAGCATCGATCATTTCCATTTTGATGGCTTTACTTCAGAATGAGATTCATGAAGGTTATTAAAACCGTACTGACTTTGGTCTCATCTTATAGAATAGGGGGTAGCTTTTGGATTTTGATATAATTGAATTGGTTGGAAGAGTAAAATCCAAGCAATAACCTAGAAGTCGAACTTGTCTTGTGTCCACTACTTTACTATTTGATTCACTATGGTTTTGCAGGGTGCTTTTACATCCCAATAAATTCATTTCTGGATCCCTTTCTGAGTAGCCTATATTAACAGTCTTGTTTTCGACAATTCCAATTTATTCCGGTACTTAATTTAAAGTTACGTGATGAATATTACAGTTTTCTCACGAAATAGTAAAAGATTGTAATATGCTGTCTTTCTCCTATGTCATCTCTGTTTGAAATAAGTCTGGATACCAAACATATTCCTTTGCAAATGTTTACCATTCCATTTAAAGTGGATATCAAAGCGATATTTGATCTGCATAATTCTCACCCATATCCTGGAGTATACGAGTATAAGATGAACTGTAAATCCAACGTGAAACCTTTTCCTCCGAATCAAATTAAAACCGCATTAAATGATTGCTTGATTGATTAGCAATCTTTTTTTTGGCTGGCTGCTTTTCTTTTTATAATCTTATGTTTTGCAGATGTCGAATTATCTTCTTGCGCGTGCATACATTTTCCACAATTCTGATACCTGTTTGCAACTGCAGCAACTATCGATTCTTGAAAATATAGTTTATTGACTTCGAGTGCAAATTATGCATGAATTAATTGAACTTAGATTTGTACATTGAGCTTAAAGCAATTTTGCATTTCAATGAAAGTATGAGGTGAATGATACTTATTTGAATAGGTTAACATTAATTGATTGCACTTTAGATTTTTGGATTACAGATTATGGCAGATAGAAATATTTTCTTAACTTAACCGCTCACCACGAACCGCTAGGATCTTAAGCCCAGTGTTCATCGTATCCCGTAATAAATGCAGTTGATCCTTCTGGTGCGCCACACACAATAGTAAATCGTTATGATAATTAGCCCTGCATAGAGAAGGCAGAAAATAGAAATGGAGATTTTTTAAATTGTAGCATGAGGCCTTATAGCTTCACAATGGATTCCATCAATTTCATTGATAAGATTTTCTAATTGGTCTAATAAGGTCATGGACGATTCAGATGGTAGACTAACCTTTGAAATGTTCAAAAATGTTATCTCGAAGGGGTGAATTGTGAGGTCGAGCTCTGGGACGTTTAGTGATAATTAAACCGGAAATGGATGTCCTGTGCTCATTCTATCACCTATAAGAATTGACAGACCTGTGCTAGCCTAACTGTTCACATTCCGGTGATTAAGAAGTCGTTGTGTACTCCTCAGTATACTGACTGAGCGTGGATAGGCCGAGGGGTAATGGAGAGCCATTAGTTCTTCTTGTTCTTAGCACTACAACCCCTCTTGGGCCTTCCCTTCCTGCGAATTGTGCCTCCAACTGTCTCGGTCCATTGACTGCGTCCTCTAATTCCGAAATTCGAGCAGCGATAAGCTATCTTCGTCGACTGAGTCAGACCAGCATTTCCTCAGTTTTCCCACTGGTCTCTGGCCTACAGTTCACCCAACGAACACCTTTTTGGGTATCCAATGTTCGTCCATACGATTTATGTGGCCAGCCTATTGCAGCTTCCGGAGTTTTACAATCGTTGAGACCTCCGGTTCGTCAAAAATTTTATACAGCTCAGGACCTGTCGCTCAAAGGCGTTCAATATATTTGCGGATGCTTGGGTTAGGGTCCATGTTTCACACCCATTGCATAACACAGGTCTTATCATAGATTTGTATACTTGGAGCTTTGTTTTCCTGTGTATGCAGCTGGTCTTCAAGATCATCAATACTGAATAGAATATTTTATCAGCGAGCTGTATTCTTCGACGTATTTCGTCTCTTTCATTGCCCGTTTTCGTTATGTTGGCGCCTAGATACACAAATTTGCTATCATTCTTAATATTGTATTCGCCAAGTGTGATATTTTGTGTATTTGGGGTATTTTTCCTCGACTGCGTCATGAACTTTGTTTTATTTTCGTTGATTTATAGCCCTACTAATTTCGCTTCGCTGTCAAGTTTCAGGAAGAGTTCTTTGACAGTTGATAATGACCGTGACAGAATGTTGATGTCTTCCGCATAGGTTACTACTTGGCTCGACTTGTATAGTAATGTACGTCGCGAATCGACAGGTAGCTTCCTGATGACGTACTCCAGAGCCAAATTGAATAGCAATGGGGCCAGCCCGTCTCCCTGCTTTAGACCGATATTTGTGTTAAAGGCATCGGTGAGTTGGTTATTGATGCGGACTTGGGAGGTTGTCGACGTCATTGTCATTTTGGTAAGACGGACTAGTTTGGCTCGGATGCCAAAATCAAGCATTATTTGGTACTGTACGTTACGATCAATACTGTCGTATGCTTGCTTGAAGTCAACGAAAATTTGGTGTACGTCTATGTTGAACTCTCAGCATTTTTCAAGTACCTGCTTGACTGTGAACAATTGGTACCTCCCCAAAACCACCTTGATACTCCCCAATAATACTGTTGGCGTATGATCCGATATTATTTTCTAAGATTTGGAAAATATTTTGTACGCCGTACAAAGTAGCGATATGCCTCTATAATTTTCGCATTGTAGCTTGTCACATTAGACATACGTTTTTTGAGCCCACGTGTGTGGTACTTAGTTTCACCATATTTGTTTTTGGTCTTCCTGGTGATAATGCTTCTAGCATCAAGAACCGTTGTTTCAGGAACTCAAGAAATCGATTCAATGAATGGATTTTATAAGTCAGCTATGCTTTCCTGCACTCTCTCTTGGATTCGTCGTCAATTTTTTGATTTAATAAGAATATTGTGGCTAGCGAGAACAAATCAGTCTTCCATATTTTTAGACTCAGCAAAAGCTGATTCATCGTATCCAGCATGTGTGTTAACCAAGATGGACTATTATCGCTGCAATATTGAAGAACCGGTGCATCTTATCTTGAGCGAAAGCTCGATGGTTACCGTATCAATCACAAAGCAACTGCCAGGTTGGCTCGTAATTCATATCAGTAATGCTAAAATGGTTAATTAGCTACTTAGCTTCTCCATGGACAGTACTGCGTAAGTATTAAAGCTTCTGTACACTTGAGAACTGAATGCTGTTGTGAATTATGCTTTCGAATAAATCTACGCAGCTTCCGGTAAACGAGGGAATTTTAATAGTTACAAGTGTCTGTGCGAATAAGCGGAATACTTTCCGATGAGTAACGATTGATTTTAGTTTGGAATAAAGTGAGGTAATCCAGCACTTCTCTTCTTCTTCTTAGCACTACAGCCCCTTTCGGGCCTTCGCATCCTGCAAACAGCGCCTCCAACTGTCTGTGTAATACAACACTAATTCCTACAAATTTTCAAATTCCTTCACGTATTGGTTCAATTTTTCGGCATTGTCTTTCAACCGGCTGCACTATGCGTTATGTCACCCTTCACATGCTACCCACGTGGCTTTAAATTTAATCGTCCTTGTCTGAAAACAGGCAAGGTCGATTCACTTCTTCGTAGTACTACAGCCCCTCTCAGGCCTTCGCTTCCTGCAAATAGCGCCTCTAACTGTCTTGGTCCATTGACCACGTCCTTCAATTTCGAAATCAGAGCAGTGATGAACTGTATTTGTCGGAAGAGTCAAACCAGCATTTTCTTGGCTTCGCCACTGGTCTCCGGCCTTCAGTTCTCCCAACAAATACCTCTTTGGGTATCCAATGTGCAGCTTCCACAGCCTTACAATCATTGAGACCTCCAGTTCATCGAAAATTTCATACAGGTCATGGTTGTATAGTATTCGCTATTGGTCCCCATCTAGCTTCGCTCCGATTATTCACCTCAGGACCCGTCACTCAAAGGCGTTCACTAAAATGCGTTCAATAGATTTACGGCTGTTAGGGTTGGGGTCCATGTTTCACACGCATAGCATAACACAGGTTTTATCACATATTTGTATATTTGGAACTTTGTTTTCCTGTGAATGCAGCTGGTCTTAAAGATTGTCAAGACCTGTTTAAAATATTTTATTTGCGAGCTGTATTCTGCGGTGTATTTCGTCTCTTTCACTACTGGTTTTCGTTATTTTGGTGCCTAGATATACAAATTCGCCAACTGTTTTGATGCTGTGTTCGTCAAGTGTGATATTTTGTGTATTATGGGTATTTTTTTTTGACTGCGTCATGAACTTTGTTTTATTTTCATAAATTTGTAGCCCTACTAGTTTTTTTTCGCTGTCGAGTTTCAGGAAGAGTTCTTTGGCAGTTATTAATGACCGTAACAAAATGTTGATGTTGTCTGCATAGGTTACTACTTGGCTCGACTTGAATAGTAATGTCCCTCGTGTATCAACTGGTAGCTTCCTTATAACGAACTCCAGAGCCAGCTCATCTCCTGTTTTAGTCCGATATTTGTATCAAAGGCATCGGTAAGTTAGTTATTGATGCGGACTTGGGAGGTCGTCGACGTTATCTTCATTTTAGTAAGACGGACTAGTTTGGCTGGGATGCCAAAGCGAAGCATTATTGGTAGAGTACGTTACGATCAATACTGTCGTATACTTGCTTAAAGTCAAAGAAAATTTGATGCACGTCTATGTTGAACTCCCTGCATTTTGATATTGGTTCTAGCATTGAGAACCGTTGTTTCAGGAACTCAAGAAATCGATTCAGTGAAGATTTTATGAGTCGCCTTTTTTATGAATATGGGATATAATTGATTGGCTGCAGTCTTTCGGCATATATCCTCGTTGTCAAATGTGCTGGATGACTTTGGGAATGGCTTTATGAACAGTGTTGTTACCATATTTGATGAGTTCAAGTGGAATCTAATCGATGCCCGGCACTTTTTTATATTTTTGGGCTTTGGTGATGCACCAAACTTTATCCAGAGCTGGTGGAGCCAACGGAGGCTCTCTGAAAACATCTATAGACTCCGATATTCTGGAGCTGTGTGGAGCATTAATGAGGTGTTTGAAATATGATGCCCATCTTTCCTTAATCTTGGTTTTATCAGCGATGATATTGCCGATATCATCACGATAGAGCGTAGTTTAGGGCTGTTGTACGCTTGCCTTGTGGGTTTGCTCGCTCAACTTACATATGTACTTCTCATTGGTGGTCATAGTATGCACTTTTCTTAGTTCTAATTATCTTATTAGCTGCTCTTCTCAGATTTTGATCGTGTCCTTTCTTCGTTCTGGTTTTCTTACCTACGTAACATTTGTGCGCCTCATTCTTTTTATCGAACACATTCTGGCACTCATCATCGAACCAATCATTTCTCTTGCGTCGGGCTTGATGTTCGATCGTCTGTTCTACCACGGTCTTAGTAATAGTTTTAACTTCCATCCAGAGCTCGTTGCTCGTCTTTCACGATGCGCCTAATGAGATGGGAGCGAGCTGGTTGTTGAGGGTCGCTGTGGAATTTTTGGCCGCAGGTGCCGTTTGCAGCCTTTCGATGTAAAATTTTTGTAGCGGGCTGGTCTTCGCTGAATATGCCTTTGACTTATGACATCGATAGGTCAATTTGAAAAAGTAATGATCTGAGTTACAATTAGCTCCACGGTATGTACGGACGTCAAGAATGCTAGAGACCCAACGTTTTTGGATCAGAATATGATCGATCTGGCTTTGTGTGTTGCAATTTGGTGATACCCAGGTCATTTTATAATTGCCTCGATGTGGGAAGCAAGTCAAACGTATTACTAGATCTCTAGTTTAAACAAAGTCGATCAGCCGCTGGCCGTTGCCATTTGTTTCACCGTGGAGGCTATATCCTTCAGTCGTTCCCCGATGAAATAGCTCATTGCCAGCATTAGCGCTTGAATTGCCCAGAATTATTTTTGTGTTGTTTGTGGGAAATGAGCTTACTAGTCTTTCCAGCTGATTGTAGAACATTTCCTTCGTTTCTTTGTCCTTTTCTTTGGTCGGGGCGTGAAGATGTCGCTGTTATGCGGAACACACGCAAACGTTCGTTTATTGCCTAGAAATCAATAACGTGTGATTTGAACTCCCTATCCACAATGAAGGCCACTCTGAATTCTCGCTTTCCAGTAGGCTTCCCACTTTTGAATATTGTGTGCGATCTCTTATCTTAACTATCATTACCAGTCCAGATTGCTTCCTGGATTGCCGGTATTTTTCATATATATTGACTGGCCTTTTGTAAAAGTTCCTTAACAGCACCAGGGTAATTGAGTGATCTGACATTCCAGGATCCAATGCCATAGTCCTTTTTCCGATTGCGAGGTCGTCCAATCCATCCCGAGGCCCGTCTACAGGTTTCGAAACATTTTAGGGTTTTCCAGGAACGAAGAGTTAGCCCGTCGCCCAACCTCCATTCCGACAGCATGGTTATTACGTCGATTCCGTTATCAGGTGCGGAATTTTCGACTTTGCATTCAGTAGCAGAGCTGTAGATGTATTTACAATTATCAGCGTTTCTCGGCATTTAATGTTCCATTATTGGGGAACCAGTAAATCCAATATGTGACCCCGAATTCACTGTCATATCTTTTTTTCTTTCTTTTATTAGCACTACAGCCCCTTTCGACTAAACTTTGTTAGTATTAGTATGATTTATCTATTTTAAATATTTTTGTATAAAATCATACGAGCATATACTCGTATATGGCCACTTATAAGGCTAATAAGCTGTGAAAATTTCAAAAGAACCGAAAATTATTTAACGAAGTTATGGTGGTTTCAATTTTCGATGTTGCAATAACAGAACACGTTGCGATTGAACAAGATGCGCTTCCAATCAAATCAGACACTACGGGCTTGTTAGGATGTGCATGAAAATTTTAGAAAGATATATATCACGCACATATTTCAGAATCTGTTCAACAAGTGATATTAGCAATTGTAAAATAATATGGCTGCTGTTTTAAACGAAAATATTGAGTGAAGTTATGTTATTCTTCTCCAACATCAGAACTCAAATTACAGGCTATTAACTCTTGATGAAAACATGCATTTTAAAGGTGGCAGGTTTTCACGAGTACAATTTGAAAAAGAATTTACTGAATTTTAGTTTGTAAAACGTTAATCTTGATAACTTCTCAAATTCGTTCATAATATCAATAGAGATGCACTTCCAACAAAATAACCTCCAATATGCCGCCATAAAACCTGTTGATTCAATTAGGTCTTTGAAACACTTTTTGCATCAAATTCACGCAATTCATGCTCGCACAACAGTACATAACCACACCGCATCCCTTTGTCTAGCGGGTTACATTGAAAACAATCAATCAATTAATTGCATTTAAATTTGCTAAAACAGAGATCCCAAGCAGGCAATATTGCGAAACACATTCGGCGTTCGTTTCGAAACAGCATCCCACGATGCCTGCGCAGGCATAGGATCTGTTAACCTATTCCCCCGAAACCACTTATTTTCGTTAAACGCACGTAACTCATAGGCGCGAAACAATATTACGTCGTCCTTTTTCAGCTTATTGCTTCGAAATCAAGCAGTTGTTACCCCAATTCAAGGAATTAAATGAACTTTTCGCGCTAAATATTAGCTCCCGGTGAATTGGCGTTTTGTTGTCAAGCTGAAACGTGCTTTGGAATTGACGTTTTGTTGTCAAGCTGAAACGTGCTTTAGAACTCCACGTTGTTCAAAGCTTACACAATTGCCAATGTGCCGTTCCACGCCGCGTTACTGTTTGATGACTAGATAAGCGTGATCGTCACTTATGAGACTAATCGCGATCAATATGATCGCGCAGTGATGCTTCTGCGTCAGTTCTTTGATTTAGTTGTAATCAAACGTCATGTAAATAATACCTCCAAGAGCTGAACGGGGAGCTGAGATGATCCTAGCCGGGGAAACCCGCTAATACTATCGGGGGCGCATCTTTGTCTGCTTCTCAGAAAAGGAGTGCTTGTACGCAGATCTTGCTTGCAAGGAGATCGTTATAAGTTTTTTTCATGTGCTGTGGTCGGTTTTCTTTCTGTGGCTCGACTTATCTTGTGCGTATAACGCTTTTTGCTGAACCGCGATTCAATCAGACGCAGAAAAGTCCTTGTTGGCTCAATTTGCTCCGTGAGAAAGGATAATGATTTGCCAATGTTCAACCAAACAAATTTGAAGCAAATCGCCATTTGTTTCGAAACAGGCCCCTTAAGTGGATCTAGTGCGAGTGCGCGCGCAGCTCTCATGTACCATATGTGGATTTCCGTTGCTGTCACCGTCACTGATTGGGCGCGATTTAGTCATCATGGGTACGCAACTATAATCGGCTATTGATCACACTCCGCATCCACGCACGAGCAAGATACGCAATTTGACTGCTTTCTAGGCCACAATAGTATCAAATCGATCACGATACTAATAACAATCAAGTATGTTATTTTGAATCGCCGCCAAAAAAGAGCCGCGGAACAACGGAAATATCGCGAAAAAAGATATTTGCACTGCGCTTCGCACTAGTATCGAGATTAACACGAGAATTCGCTAATTTTCCGCTAACTAACTAGAATATCACTTCGACGGATCTCGCAAGCTTTCCTTACACTCGTTTATTGATCACGGCGTGGGACTCGCACACACAGCCCGCGTATTCATCCGACGTCCTTGTTTACGATCTCAAACCAGACTCCACGATCCGTCCAAAAATCAGCATGATTTCCTGTCACATTGCGTTCGCCAATGCAATACATGGATATGATGTACTCAATCAGTGCTCCCATGTCCGAAATTTCAATTTGCAGATTTGCGTAATTAAGTTATTAAATTGCATTCGCCAATGGAATACATGGATATGATGCACTAAATCAGTGTTCTCCTGGCCGAAATTTCAATTTGCAGATTTGCGTAGTCAAGTTATTAAAATTTATAATAGGTTAAAAATTTGATAACGAATATCAATTCAAAGAAAAAACGTACGTTTAATGTATTAAAAAAAAAAACAATTTTGTCGCGTGTTTTTGGTTCGCGGCCAATAATTTTAATGTTCCGGGGAAGTGAAAACGCAATGTCTTTTAAATTAAATTAAAAGAGTTTATTCAATTAATCAAAAAAATGCACTATCACTTATTTTAGTATTTCACAATTTTAATTTTCACTAAGTCTATAAATTTGTCATTCAACTGTCCACTTAAAATCACTTCGCACTCAAACAATCAATCGCCTTTACTTCGCGTTCCACTATATCGCAGTTTTCTATCGCGGTTGTAATGAATGACACCCCCATTCATTCAGCTCGCCTTTATATAGGGTCTCTAATCATTCAACTCAGTTCTCGTACATTGATGAATAAGCGGGAACATTCCAGCAGCGTAATTAATGGGCAGTGACTCACTTTCAGATATTGATAATGCTTGTTGGGTTCTCGTGGTTTCGAGTAAATTCATTTGTTGGTATTCTTAATGATTGTGGAAACAATTGCGACAGTAGCTCGCAGAATTATTTGTACATGTAACAACATGAATTTATATTTACAATAAAAAATTAAAAATTTTTTTTGCTTGCCAAATTTTATAATTTACAAATATTTAAATTTGAGTAACTGAATTTTTCAAATCTGCAGTTGAAATTTCGGAACAGTGATCGGGCAGTTGGCTTATGTGACTGCTCGATTACTACATCATTCATTACACGTTTGTCTGCATATCATATGTTAGATAAAAAACCATTCAGACACGAGCGTATTTCTGTCTACCCAACTTGTTTTAAATGGTTGTTGTAATTATAAGGACTTACTCCATAATTTTTTTCAGCTTTTTGGATCACAGGTGCCCAAGTCTTCTGCAATCCAAGAAGCTGGTAATACTATTTTAAGATGCGTTTTGGAAAGTTCTCACGAAGGCTTTTTATTTGACATTTTATATGATCACCTTCAGGCTCTCCTTCCGACATTGGGAACTCCCCTCGCCCGTTTACCCTCATTGATAGATTTATTTGATACTCAAAATGTTTTGCCTTTGATCTACCTATCAAGTTTAGTGTCTGTAGCTGCGATTGTTTTGGAGAAAAACGAATGTGACCTGCAGATGGAAGGACGGTCGTTAAAACTGATAGGCGGACAGATACAACCGATTTCAATAGGGTTTTGTAAGAAGTACCAAACCCTAAAAAAACCATTTGATTATCGTAGTAGATTTCTATTCCTATCTTTTATTCAGTAATAACACTTAAACACAGCCTTTGTAGTTACGAAACAGTTCATGCTTTACTACACATCGACACAACACTCAAGGAGTCGCATTTCTAAGTGTGTATTTCCATCCAGTTGCACTCAACAATACCCTAACATTGTGGTCTATTTTTCAAGTGATGAGTTATAATTATTACTAAGTGTTTATTCCTAAGTTGTTCTGCCTTCATGGTCCTTAATTCGGACCATTTTTCGCATGAAATTTACTCAGAAAAGCTAAACTCATAGTTAACCAGAACTTTGGTATATCGTAGACAATAATGGCCACTAATTCAATGTCTCTGCCCACATATTTTCGGGATGAAGTCGATCCTTACGCAATGAACTAAGGAAGCCAATAACAAGATAATATTAAGTTTCTTATCCATATGTCAGGGTTCCATTAGTATGTTTTCTCATGTCTGCGGCAAAAATGTAACAAATATGTGTCAGAATAATAAATTCACATTGAAACTGAATAATATCCATCGATTCATCCTCAAATAAGACGAAGGAAAAGGTCAACTTAATTAAAATTTATTTCTGAACCAATTGTCCTAACCGGTCATTGACGTTCCAGCTAGCATCCTCGTATTCTCACAAAAACGAAAGTGATACTTTATCCCAAAAGCCTCGCAGCTTCAGGATGTAAATCTCTCATATCACAGGTAGCAAGGAGGACGAGCTCTTCGTAAGCCTCGCGTTTCTATCACAGAATAAATGATGTCCTTGTGTTGCGGATAATAAGCACATAATTCATCCGTAGGTTGTTGCGCTGTGAACAAAGGTTATCATTTTGTGAATATTTTGTTTGCACCGTCCAAATCCTCTTACTGTTATTTATATCAGCGTCATGTCATGACTCTATTCATGACCTTTTGATGCCTTTTATTCGAATATTCTTAGAAACCTCTCCCTCTAAGAATGGAAGTCCATTAAAATTTATTCAACAGTCGTGGTTTGATTCTTACAAAATACCTACTCTTCAAGGGGGCTGGTTCTTTTGTATGAAATTCTTTAACGTTAATGCTGTTTTCTTGGGCGCTTCTGTTTCCTCTGTGTTGGTATTGTAAAAATAGGAAGCTTGCATTTCATTCCCTTCAAAAGCCATGTTATATGCCGCCCTTGATTTCTGTTGTCCTTGGACGATGAAAAGTCAATGAGGTGGGAGATAATAAAATAGTTCATAAAGTTTGTTGAATATCCGTTGGGATTTGAAAGATTACTCAGAACAGTGTGACTCGAAAGTTTAGTAGTGAGTCCTAGAATGCGGATTTATTTTCCGAAGAAAAACTCAAGAATACTCAATATGAAGGGTGGGTTTTAATCCATGAAATATCCGAAAATTAAGAAATAAACACGTTTCATGCGAAACATTTTTTGGTAAAAGGAAGATTATACCGTAATTTGGACGTTTCTATGGTCGACCCACATCGATGTCATGTTATTTCTTTGAACCGAAAGAAGAGTCATCAAAGAATTCATAGTATTTTGAGTTTAGGATTGGGAAATTAGAAACGTGCAAAGGCTTCGCACGATTTTATAGCTTTTTGCCATATGTTGTCGACTTTATTGTTCACTTTTCTGGAATATGCACAGAATACGTTAGCAGTAAAAAGTCGGCGTTTTTGGTTTCGATGATAATTGCCATCAAATCAGCTTGTTTTGCATGTATCAAAGAAGACGTTACGTTATATTTACATACGAGTATGTTGAGTTTACGTAAAAATGTAACATACAAATACATTTACGAAGTCAGCAGTTCTTGCATAGAAACTGGGTTTATGTGTAACAATGAAAAGCTGATAAACATTTCGTTAAGTTTTAATCTTAGCTTCTGCAATGTTTTTTTTTATCGTTGTATACAATGTTTACTGTAAACAAGTAGAAGTATGCATGCATTTATTGATATGTACTTAAACAAGCTAGAGAAAGCAAATATACGAGTATTAAGCCATCCGGGCTTAAGTAGATTTTATTATAAGTATATTTGGCAAGAGAAATCCTGGATTCATGCAATCAGCATTACTTCCCACTGATGATTATGGTTCCAAATCTGGTGGCACTAGACCATTAGTTGATCAAATATCAAGATTTGAGGTCACGTGTTCAAGGCGTTTCTACAGCTATAGGGCTCTCGTGTTATTTTGATATTAAAATAAAAATGCCATTTTTTAATATAAATGATCGAATGTTTATTTTATTATAAAGAAGAAGGTATGCGTTAATAGTGAAAATTAACATCAGGCAAATGACTTCCACGACACGCTTACAGCACCATATCCTTTTCATGAAATATCCCATAACCAAATCGCAAAGTGGCTGCCCTATGTCCTCGATAGCCTCACGAATTCCATCTTTGAGGTCTTGAATCGACGCTGGGCTTTAGCGTAGACCTTCTCTTTGACGTGGCCCCAAAGGAAGAAGTCGCAAGGTGTTAAATCACAAGATACGAGTATATTCAAAACAACACCTCTTATTGGAAAACCCTATATTATTTTGCATTGGGCCGATTTTTTGGCAATTCCATGCTATGGTAGTACTTTAAGAGTAAAGAAGAATATTGGCGATCATATTCACAAATGAGTCGAATTTAATTTATATTTAAACTTTTCGATAAGTTGTGAAAAATATCGTTTTGCTGTTTGCAGGAACACCGTATTGCCACCGTAAATACATAAAGTGTAATATCATACATATGTGTTACACAAATTGGATAGATACGCTGCTGTTAAAAGGGGTTTCTACAAACGTATGACATACATACACCAATAATGAAGAGTGTAAACCAAAAGGTAGTAAATGGTCTCAGGGCCGCACATTGGGTTTGTTGGTTTCTCACATACATACAGGTACACCACCTTGTATGTTAGTGGCCGCTGCAAACATTAACTTTTTGTGAAAGCTGATGTGAGAGGATGTATTTCGTGATAGATAGTGGAATCGAAAATAATAACCATATCGTGCCACCGGAATGGAAGTGGGATGACGGGTTAGCTTCTCACCCCTGGGAAATCCTATATTGTTTCGAAAACTGCACCAAGGACTGCATTGGACCTACGGCAATGACCTTATAACCGGTAAAAGAACTATCAGGTCACTGAACATAGTGGCTAAGAGATCACACGTTATTGATTTTAAGTCAATCAGTTAATGTAATACGTATAAAAACCGAAATTTTTCAGCTTTTGGCAGATAAACGTATATGCCTGGATAGAAGAAAATGACAAAGAAACAAAAAAAAAATATTCTGCAATCACCTGGAAAGGCTATTTGACTCATTGCCTACCAATGATATAAAAATAATTCTGGGTGATTTCAACGATAAGGTTGGGGATGAGCTATCTCATCGGGGAATGACTGGGGGATGTAGATGTAAGTTTGCCATACTTTCCACATCGCCGCATACATAAAACTACCTAAGTAACACCGGATGGCAACACTCAAGCCAGATTGACCATGTTCTGATCCAAAAAACATGGGCTTCGAGCATACACCAATCGATGTCGTATCTCACTGCCATGTTTGGCAAAATACAGAAATTCGACATCAACAGGCTCCAAATGGCATCCGTTGCAAACATTTTCATGAAAACCCACGACAACCATCAGGCCTTTATCTTATCAGCTACATTGCTGAAAAACCAACGAGCTATGGGTGGCGGCGAGTTGGCAATTAAGGACGTGGCAGAACAGATGATCAGGCATCAAGCCCCAGCACTAGAGGAATAGTTTGTTTGATGATGAGTACCAGGATACATTGATGAAAAAGAATCGGGTGTAGAAACAATATTTAGGTAGAACACATAATGAAAACTTCAGAAGACTAGCGAATAAGCTAATCAGAACAAAGAAAACAAAATACTATGACGAAAAATTGAGAATCATCGATGTAAGTTTAGCGAACAACGATACAAAACAAGCAAGCAAAGAAGTGAAAACCTGAAACGGGCTTATCAGCCCAAGACCGTGTTCGGCCATTATGATCTCGACAACATCATTGCCTATGAAAATAGATTTAAGGAAAGATGGATATCATATTTCAAGGACCATTTTAATTCTGCACACAGGTCTAGAAATTTGAGTCAATCAATATTCCTGAAGAGCTTTCATCAGCCTGGCCAACTCTGAATGAAGTTTGTACCACCATCAAAGCCCAAAAGAGTAGCAAAGTGCCAGGCATTGGTGAGTTTCTAGTGTAGCTCATCAAATATGATTCATAAACCCATCTATAAAGTCATCCATAAGACTTGGCAAAGAGTTAGAATTCAGTTAAGGCAGTCATTAGGCCCTAATTAGGCATGCCTAAAGGGGCATTAAGGGCTAATGAAGATTTCGCATTAGGCTCTAATGCTGAATGTAATGCATTACTCCATCACTACTTTAATTAGACTGTGACGGAGCTTCCCTAAATAGTTCCTAATTTAAACCGTGATTTTGTAAATGAGTAAATTCGCCGCTTCACGCCTTATGTCAGCCTATGACATCAATACTAAAAGGTATGAGCAGGCAACCATACCGCTTTCCGCTTTGCTTTTATTCGCAGGATAAGTATAATAAAGTTGCGATCAAGCCATGTTGCATCATAAAGTACGTGTGCGATGGAAATAAAGAGATGGCAGTGGAATGTATCTCGTGAGCGAAGGTAAATTAGCCAGGCAAAAGCTCCAGAATGAAGAATGGTGCGCATGACAATCTACATAAAAGCTCTCCTCATTCTTCTGCAAAGTTTATTTCCCCTAAGTGCGCTAAAAGAATATTGCTTTTTGGCTCTCTCCATTTACGTGCAAACGAGACAAAATAGGGAGGAAGAGCTTCTGTGAAATGAGAGCTCATATTCTCGCACCTTCAGCAGTTTTCGGAAAAAATTTGACTAAAAGCACTTGATTGAGCACTTGGAGCTCAGTAGAAATTCAACTCTGCTAGTAAGCAGATTACTGTCGACAGTTTTTTTAGTGTTTCGGTTATATTTCAGAAGTGTCCCATAGGTGCCTTAGCAGTGCGTTAGTAGGGCACACTCATTTACAACCAAATGGTGAAGGTGAGTTGTTGGCTTAAGTCGAAAAACTTCTTTTCGCCTTTTGATGTTTCACGCCATGTGGCCATCCCGACCCGATCGCTCATCCTCTTGGTTTGCTTTACAGGCCGACGCATAGGAAGTTATAGGCTTTTCATGCAATAGAAACACAGTGCTACAGTGCAATAACATGTGAAAACGAAATTAATCGACTTGTTTGCAATGGTAATGTTTAAGATCAAAAAAATAAATAAAATTAATTCTTTATAATAAACTCATCTCTTTGCCTAGTCTAGATGGATGCAGTAGCAGATAAGGATTGTTCAGGAAAATATCTCTCTCCCCGAGATCATTGATATATATTTAGGTTACACATTAAATCAAGGTCTCAGTTAGGGTGGGTGCACTAGCATATGTATGCCTAAGCATTGCCTAATTTAGACAGTGATGGGGTTTGCTTTAAAAGTTCTTAATCTAGTCAGTAATGCAGCTTGCCTGAAAGCTTCCTAATTTAGGCGGTGATGTGGCTTGCCCAAACTATTCCGAAATGCAAAAAACTTTTTTTGGCGAAATCGTCACAAATGATTTGTTTATTATACTTACCATCCTCTTCACTTCGCAAAATACTTGCTAGTTTTCACATATTTCAAGAAAAAACACATTTGCGATAAACCTTTATATATAACCTCAATAATACAGTTCTGGTGTAAATTGAATGCTGTGATATATTTTGATTCAATTCGAGCATCCCGCTTTAAGGCCCCATTAGGCCCGCATTAGGCATGCTGCATTAGGTCCCCATTACGCCAACATTAGGCATGCCTAACTTGGGGAAAGTGATCAACTCCTCATCACATTCGAACTTAAGACTATTTAAAGCTATGCATTCTCATCTTCCAAATATGATTGCAAATTATTACCAAGAAATTTTATTTTGTTTTTATGCCACACAATAAGAAGTTTTTTGTTAAGAAACTGTTTAGGCAAGTCATATCACTGCCTAAATTAGGAACTGCTTAGGCAAACCCCTTCGCCGCCAAAATGAGGAATCGTTTAGGCAAACCCCATCAACACCCAAATTGGAATTTTATTATTGGTTGCTCAGGAAACGGATTTTTTGTTAGCAAACCGTAAAACGATCATAAAGTTATCATTAAACTCTCATGATCCTATCGTAAAATACTTAAAATTATCGTTAAATTTTCGTAAAACGATCAGAACAACATCGTAAAGCTATCTCAAAGCTATCATACGACTATTGCAAAACTTTCCAAAACTATTGTAAAATTATCGTAAAACTATTGTGAAATCTTATTAAGGGTTTGAAACTATCATTAATTTTTAGAAACTTTAAAACTATCATCAAAATATCGTACAATATCTTGATACTATCGGCAAATATAGTTAAACTTTCATAAAACTATCGTTGGACTTTCGTTAGATTATTTTACAGCTATCGTAAGGCTGCTGTAAAACTATCGCTATTGGCGAATGTTCGTAAAATGCTAAGTTCTTACTAAGAAATTTTAATATTATTTACATTTTTTACAAAAATTTTTTCTTTTGATTAGGAATTGTTTAGTGAAACTCCATTAGGCTCTAATGCAGAAGGTCCCATCAGTGCCTAAAGATATCGTGTTTAAGAATTGATGGGGTAATGCGTTGCGTTTGGCATTAGGGCCTAATGGAGTTTTCCTAAACAAATCCTAAACTGAACAAGTTTAGGCATGAATAATAGAACCCACATTAATCCCACATTGGGCATGCCCTATTAGGCTCACATTAGGTATGCCTAAGCTGACAAAAAATGAAAAATCGCTAATTTCACCATAAATTGCTTAATTTTAATTTCATCATTTTTGTCGCTCTCCATGTTGTACAAAAATGCAAAATTTTCAAAATCACTTAAATTAGGCATGTCTACTTAGGCCTCCAAAAGGCATGCACCATTAGGATCCCATTAGTCCCGAATAAAATATTTTCCTCTGAATTTTTTCCACTCCCCAGATAGCAATGAAACATGCAATTTTCATAATTGCTTGAGTAAAGCATATCTAATTAGGTCCCCATTAGGACCGCATTAGGCATGCCTAACTTAAACACACCTCACTGTTTCCGCATTTGACCCTAATGCGCGTTTAGGAGTGCCTACACTCATTTCTACTAAGGCTTAAAACCATATTCAGTTTTGACGATCTTGAAGGCCAGCGCACAGGAAAACAAAGCTCTAAACATGCAAATCTGTGATAAGACCTACCAAAGACATATAAACAAAGGGACGAGCAACGAGTATCTGTGTACTCGTCCATGTGAGAAGCAAATTTGCCAGATAAATAAGTTATAAATAAGTTACGCTCTCGAAACTATATAATTCCCTCTGCTTCTCCTTCCCCTTTGTTTCCAGACACGTTTTTCTTTTCTCTCTTCAGAAGAATCGCTTTCACCACTGACACCCGTGCACACCAACGAAATTTCATTTCACGCGCACACGATCGCACCTTCGTTATCATTCGGAAAACAGTTTGAGTACAAACAACAAACGACTCTCACGGAAAACTCGAACGTCAAAGCAAAAGAAAAACAAAGGAGCATGAAATCGCCGAGAAAACTCATGTGTCAAAGCGGATGAAAATTTCGTAAATTTTTAATTAAAACAGTGAATTAAAGTTCCGATATCGTTCAAAATTAAAAACTTTTTAAATGTAAACGTGTTTTGCCGTAAATAGAGCGCTAAAACAAAAGCATATCACTTCAAACCTCAACTTCACACAACTTTAGCGAAGGTTGCTAATTGCTTCGCCTCTCACGACCGGTTGCGGATCCAGTACTCTCTATATCTATGAGACCTACGCAATGCTATGGGTGCGAAATATGGACTCTTACCCAAGCATCCGCGAACTTATTGAACGCCTTTTAGCGGCGGGTCTTGAGGTAAATGATTAGAGCGAAGCTAGACGGGAGCCAATCATGAGCTGTATGAAATTTTTGTCGAGCCGGAGGTCTCAACGATTATAAGATTGGAGAAAATGCAATGTGTTGGTCACATGAATCGTACGGATTAACAACGGATACCCAAAAAGGTATAGGTTGGGAGAGCTGAAGTTCGCAAAGCAGTAGGCAGATCAAAGAACCGCTGATCAAATTTTAAAATCGGAGTATGCTGTCAATGGCTCAAGACAGTTGGAGGCGCTTGTTGTACAAAGCGAAGGCCCGAGAGGAACAATTGTACTACTACTACTACGAAGAAGATAAAAACATATCATTTCTTTGTACAGCGTACAAAATATTTTCAAATACAATATATAAACTCATATAATACGCCAACAGTATTATTAGTGAGTATCAAGATGGCTTTAGCGCAAGTAGATCGACAATTGGCCTTTTAGTCACAACCAAGCAGAATCGTCAAAAATGTTGGAGTATACGTGGATGTACATCAAGTTGACTTTAAACAAGCAAACAATAATGTTGATCGTCACGTACTGTACCAAATAATGCTTTACTATGATATCCCAGCCAAATGAGCCCGTTTTACCAATGAAGAAGGGCGACGACATTGACAACCTCCAAAGACGCATCAACTACCTACTCAGTAACGCTTTTTATACAAATATCAGACTAAAGCAGGGAGTTGAGCTGCTCCATTACTATTTAACTTGGCTCTGGAATACGTCATAAGAAAGGTACCTACCACTGTACCAGGTAAGTTACTATACAAAGCAAGTCAAATGGCTGCCTATGCAGATGCCATCAACATATCTTCACAGTCGTAAAGACCCGCCTAAAATCGTTTGACACCCAATATATTTGTAGTGTATTGGTTCGTTGCAAACGATGATGTAATGGTTAAATATTGAATCGGCTGTAACTTAGCTATTCATTGCTCGATTGGTATAAAATTTTCAGAACACGTACAATTGCTTACAAAAAAATTAAATTGTAGCTTTGAAAAAATTTAAGTGTCCCATTTTGATTTTATAGGTGAAAGCGTAAAATTTATGAAATGTACTATTATTAAAAGGTATTTGTTGCCCTTGTACTCCTGAGGACTTACCTCTAACATTTTTTCAAATTTGTAGGCTCAAAAGTGTCCAATCGCGACGTGGGTACACACAAAATATTCATACAATTCTCCTCCCCCGTACGCTTCAAAGTTAAAATCTGTTCGTTTAAGACCAGTTTTGAAAAGTTCCCATCAAGACTTTTCATTTGCTACCCGTATTGCCTACATTTGGTGAATTCGTTTTCCAGGGACCACTTCCTTATATGGGGAGGCCAACTCCCCTTAGGTATCTTAAAAATTGATTTGTAATGAAACTTTCAAAAGATCACCACCTCACACCAACATACGAAATTTTATGTTTCTATCTTAGGTGGTATGCGAAAAAAATTGCTGGCACATGGACGGACGGCCGGACAGATAGACAGGTGGACAGACAATTCGTGATTTGAGTAGGGTTTTGAAAGATTATTTTACAAAACCCTTAAAAATGAAGAATACATTGGAACAGCAATTAGAGCGATTAGCACGTAACGTCAATAAGGCCCCTACTGAAAAAAACTTCACAGGTTCTAGCCGAGAAATAGGAGCCGTTACAAAATATTCGCAGTGTATTTAGCAGAAACCACGAAAATCTTTGCCTCAAATATCCGTTAGATGAGTATGCAAAACACAGCTATTGTAAAAACAAAAAAATCTATGCATCAGTATGGGCAGTGCTTCTTTTTCTTCGTAGCACTACAGCCCCTCTCAGGCCTTCACTACTGCAAGTAGTGCCTCAAACTATCTGGGTCCATTGACCGCGTCCTCTAATTTTGAAATCCGAGTAGCGATGAACTCTCTTCGTCGACTGAGTCAGACCAGCGTTTCCTTGGTTTCCCGATTGGTCTCTGGCCTTCAGTTCTCCCAACGAATACCTTTTTGGAAATCCGTCCACATGGCTAGCCCATTGCAGCTTCCGCAGTCTTACAATCGTTGAGACCTCCGGCTTGTCAAAAATTTCATACAGCTCACTCCAATTATTCGATTAATGACCCGTCACTCAATGGCGTTCAATTTATTTGCGGATGCTTGAGTTAGGGTCCATGTTTATCACCCAAAGCATAACTCAGATATTATCATACCTGTATATTTGTACACTTGGAGCTTATTTTACCCTTGTATGTAGCTGGTCATCGTCAAAGCTGAAAAAAAATATTTCATTTGTATTTTCTCTCCTTCATTAGCGATTCTCGTTATAATGGCACCTAAATACACAAATTTGCCCGCATTTTCGATTCTGTACTTGCCAAGTGTGATACTTAGTGTGTGTGAGGTATTTTTCCTCGATTGCTTATTCTTATTGATTTATAGTACTATTAGTTTTGTTTCGCTGTTGACAGGTTTTGAAACATTTTAGGATTTTCCAGGGACGGGGAACTAGCTCGTCGCCCGGCGGTATGGTTATTACTTCGATTCAGTTAGCAGGCACGGGAGATTCGCCTTCACCCTCTAACGTCTCCACAAAGGAGGTGTGAGTAGGATTTGGTAGCAGAGCTGGAGATATATTCATAGTTACTAGCACTTCTCGGCATTCAATGTCCCATTATTGGAGAACCAGTAAACCGATCCCCAGAAACCATTTACTACCATTCAATTGGTGGGTTTAGGATGAGAAATCATTGAAACTGTGGGTTGGGGAAACAAGTGGCGCCCTCGTTCTTTCTCAAACGGGCTTGGAACAGTCTATGGCGGAGCTAAAGGCAGTGCTTACTACAATGCTAAAAGAATAGAAGAGAATTTGGAGAAAATTCAGGAAAGTCAAGGTAAGACTTCTACTAGAATTAACGACTCAAAAGGCAGTACCGTGTCAAGAAAAGACAGAACAAATGATACAGAATTATGAACTGCCATAACAAACCCAACTTCCACTTGTGAAACAATCATACGAGCAGCTCTTCAGCATTTGTTAAAGAGAGCAGAAGCAAGATTAACCACGCCATATCTAGAAGAATTCATTCAAGTACAATTTAGCGTAGCAGCAAGGCAGTAGAAAGCCATTCAGGAGCTTCAATCCGGCAATATACCGGCTGATTATGACTGCAGCATGTATAATGCCGCCAAGGCTTAGTTGAAAAAAATGCAGTTAAAATTCATGCCAAAAGATCTTGCTCCAATCAAGTATCCAAAATCAAACTGCCTAGACTAAACTTGCCAAAATTTGATGGCAATTACCTGGCTTGGCAAGAATTTCGAGATTTGTTTCTGCAACTCATTGGCCAAAATGGCATTGAAGATGTGCAGAAACTGTGGTTCCTTACAACATTTCCTCATTGGAGAGGCCGAAGCTTTGATCAAACATTCGACGGTATGCGATAAAAATAACAAACCAGCTGGGCATTGGTAAAGGACCGGTACGCAAATAAAAGATTATTAGAAAACGCATTCATCAACAAATTAATTTCTCAACCAACCATTGCATAATTGTTGCATTTCAGCGTATAAAAGATGCGATTCAGGAGTTAATTCCGAGGGAACGAAATAGTGAATTAGATTGGTAGTGAAGCAGTAGTGTTCGGGAGTGTGCAAAAGAGATACCCTCTCATAGGTTGTAACATTGTCGAGTGACATAAATAGTTTCAGGGTGTATCTCAAGTGGTCACTGGTGCACCCTTCTTTTAGGTTGTAACATTGTTGTTGTCTATTTATCTACGTCGAAACGAGAATGCGAGGGAGATGGTTGTCCGTGCTGCCAATCGCTCACTCAACGATTGGCAGCATTCCTGGGTGAATTGCATGAAAAGAAGATGGACTACGCGCCTCATCCCAGATGTAAGATTGTGGCTAAATCGAAGGCATGGTGAAACTGACTTCTATCTGACCCAGCTTTTAAGCGGGCATGGGTGCTTCCAGTCTTACCTGCACAAGATTGGTAAGTCACGGTCCCCCGATTGTCGGTATTGCCCAAGAGAGATAATGCCTACCACACATTACACACATCTACAGGGAGACGGGAGAGCTTGCCCCGGATAACATAGTCGCGGTGATGCTCGAATCGGTTGACAAATGGAACCAGGTGGCACATTATGTTCGGGTAGTCCTAAAAGATAAAAGGAACTCACAGCAGCCGGGGGTGTTGGGGCTGGGGGATCGCTTTTCTGGCACTTTTTCTTTCTCTTTTCCCTCCCGCTAGAAGAGCAATCCCCCAGCATGAAGGCGCCTCAGGCGTAACAAAACGAGACGTGGCCCGGAGTAATGTGTTAAATGGTTCCAGGCTACGTTCTCAGGTCCACAGTGGAGGGGTTTAGTGGGCAGTCCGGTCGCCTTTCTGCGAACATGGGAGTCCCACACTCTGTGCGTTAATGGGAATTCACCTCCCTACCACTAAAAAAACAAAACATTGTTGGGCGCAGTCAAAGCGTGGAGCTCCCACAGAAAAAATTATTAGTAAGGATTTCAGTGGGTACTATGTGTATTTGCTTCCTTCATGCGGGAAAATTGAAAACGGCAAGCCGTCTCGCTTGGTTGCTTATTGGAGCCATATTGGCGCTCCTACGTCCGTCCATGGACTCAACCACTTGAGTCCGGGGAGAACGTGGTCTATACCACTCAGACGCTAAGACGAACTGCCTCAATACTGACTGAATTCCGGCATGAATCCCCAGTCTTCTTATTTGCACATCCAAAACGGGAATGTGACGTTTGGTGGCTTCTTCACTAACGAGCTAGCCAGCGGGCCTTAGCTTCTCCTCTTTAGGTTACAGAAGCCCATGCAAAGGGATGAGTGGTTTTCACATATGAACTACGTCATTAGGATTTTTTATCTGGCCGGAAGAAAGCATGAAGGTATCATTACCAACAGCTTGACCTGCTCTTGTTGTGAGCCGCAAATATACTCACCAAGGAGATCAGGCCGCCTTTTGGAAGTCGCGCGCGTTATTGCAAAAAAGAGACTCCCTAATTTTTACGCGTAATAAATGTTATTTTCGGTGTGGTAGAAAGAATTTACCCCACGACACCGCATATTTTATAGCTCGCTGAATCTTGTGCCAAATCATCGGCATCTGTGCCTTGAATGCACGTCATGATCATCACATTAAAAACACTACAAGAGGGGCTGTAATGCTACGAAGAAGAAGGAGGTATTCCTGACCCGTGTACTTGACATCTAAAATACTTACAATCAATATGAAAATCTAGGTCTATACATTTTTTACATTTCACTTTTCTTTGCACAACCAGGGAGCTCCAAGTAATCACATTAATGTTTTGTCAAGATTACAGCATCAAGTATTGTTATCTATTTCAGTATTTTCTATTTGAATTATTAAGATACATTTTTCTTCTGAGCTAATTGTACTCTCAAAATAGTAAATGCTGATTAGAAGCAAAAGTTTGTGGAAGCACTCCCAGGAAATAATATAAATGCACACTCATTTCCTGAAGTCTTCAAGAAAATTTGTTTTTGCATTATAACAATGCTGTTGACCTCAGAAACTAATGAAAAATAGCATTAGTAATAGATGGCATTATACTGTTGCCATCTAGCATTTCCAATAAAAAGTAAGAAGCAATTTTATGGGTAATAATCACTATCGAGTTGACACGCCTTGAAAATTTGGCATGAAAGAATATTGAAAAGTACCAAAACCATGATACCACACCTCAAAGTTCTTGTAAAAGAGGCAATTATACAGTATATTATTAATTTCACTACTTCTTATTCTGGATGAATACAAGTCATTGAAACGAGTCGTATACCTTCGTTTCTCATATAAAAATGCACAATCAAGACAGAATAAATCAGATAATAAACATCACAGTGGTACTTAAAAAATCCTAGTACTCAGTTAAATTCCTACAAATGTAATTTAGCTTTCAGTCTTTATTTTCTACTTAAGAAAACTCAATGTGCTTTCATCCCTCCTACAGCAAATGAAAACAAACTAGACTATTCGTCTTTTCTGTTTTCTCTTTTGCTGGTTTGTTTTCGGAGACACCAACAATACATCTTCATTAAAAATCAGGCGTAGAACGACAAACCACGCAATTACCTTCAATGCTAAAAGGTAAAATTCTTCAGTAAGGATGTTACGCACACCTTTAAACAACTAATCCTTTATGGCACTGCAAATCAAGTGGAAATTCTACTGGAAAATAAAATCATTTATATGGTTAAAATCTATAAGCATTTGTATGATTAAATAAGCTTTCTTAGGACTTCGTGAGATCTATGAGTTGATTTAACTGAAATTAACCGAAAGGATGAAAGATTTTACCAAAATGTAATTTATATGTACATATATATCTTTATTTGCACCCACAGAAGATATGTTATATTCTGCTCAAGAGCATCCTTGAAAACATAACCAATGAAGCGAAATACTTATCATTTTTTTCAACATTGTCATTCTTGATTGAGTCTGTTTTTAGCCTTCTGTTGCCAATATCTGTTATTTTCCTTTTTCGTGTATTATTGAAATTTTAATGAAGCGGAATATGATCACGATTTCCCCCAAAACAGATAATTTTTCATTTTCACAATGGATATAGCGTATAAAGTGTTCGAGACAGATTAGTTAGGAGCGGTGGAGGGTTCCAGCTTTTTATATGAGTATATTTGCTGCGTGTATCTTCGTCGAAAGAAGCACGATTTATTTGGAATTCTTACAGAAAACGGATTTAAGATGAATCGATAAACTTGAAGATTGTGTTCCAAGTTATTCCTACCTACAAACATCGTTACTAATTTGTTTTCAAGGGTGAATGGATGATGAGATAACGTTTCTTAATGATGTTTTTGAAAAAATTGTTGGAGTGACGATCTTAATGAAATTTCTTTTCCAACTTAACAAGCGATTTATCAATTATTGATGGCAAACGATAGTCTTTTGCCCAACGCGTTAATACGTATTCTCAACTCTACTCAGCGTTTCGTGCGGCAGATGAGACAGATGCAGCTACATTACCTTAGTTGTGGTAGCACAGTGAAAAAATGCCTCAGAGAACAATTAATTAAAAGTTTGCATCACTTCGAAACAAAATAAGAAAGCTTTTGTGAAAATAGATAGAAATAGGTATAGGGGTTTCCATTAGGTGCATAACAATTTTGTATCTTTATATGAATGCACCCTTAAATTTTTTTTAAATGAACTGCTAATGCCAAACGTAAGTTAAAGGCAACGTTTTAACTATGGTAACGGTCACAAACCAGCAACGTTATTTAAAATTACCACCGAAATTCTGAGTCGATGGTCGCCACTTTAAGAGCGCTTACTCCAATTTTCGTCCGAAATAATCGGTCCATCCGACAGGCTGTCCGAGCTATAGTAGATAAATGTGAATCTAAATTGGTACAAAAAGTCGTCGTACCGCTTGAAGCGAAGGAAACATCGGAACCGTAAGTTAATTGATTCGAAATAACCCAAATCAGTCGAATTGGACATCGCTCAAACGACACTGTGGCATATTTTGCGACAAGATCTTGGCCTACATGGTTACAAAATCAAATTACCTCAAGAACTAAAGCCACTTGATCATTCAAAACGCCCGCAACTTCTCAATTGAGCTCTAGCAAAGCTTGACCTTCAGCGATGATGCTCATTTCTGGCTCAATGACTTTATAAATAAGCAAAATATGCTCCATTGGTCAGCAATAAACCCACATGTGCGGTTTTTATGTCGGTGGTGTTGTTGGGCCGTATTTTTACGATGATGAAAACGACCGTCAATGGAGAGTGCTATCGTGGTATGATCGAAGATTTGTGGCCAAAATTGGATGAACTTGACATCAATGGTATTTGGTTTTAACAAGATGGTGCTACTTGCCACACAGCATGCCTCATAATCGATTTATTGAAAGGCAAATTTGGTGAACGTGTTATCTCGAGAAATGATCTGGTAAAATGGCCGCCTTGTTCATGTAATCTAACCTAATTGGATTTATTAGCAACTTTAGACGTGCTCAAAGACAACATCCAACATCTAATTGCCAAACGTTTTGGTCCATATGTGTACCAGAGTGGTGGAAAATTGGGTCCAAAGAATGGACCAAAATCAAACTTTCTTCATAAAATGTATTGCTTGCACTACACCCACAGTAAATTTGAGCTCAATATCTCAAATATATCGGTGTTTTATTAATAGATAAAATTGTTATGTCCTTAATGGAAAACCCTTTATAAAGGGTTTTCCAATAAGAGGTGTTATTTTGAATAGCCCGTTATTTTGGTAGATGTCACTTTTGAAGCTGTCATTTTGTAACATTTGAAAGGTAGAAACTACGCTATTAATAACAATGTAACGATATATGCTTCATCAATGGATTGAAATTATTAAAATTCACTATAAAAATGGTGAATATTTGGCAAAGACGGTTCGTAAAACTCGAACATTTTAGGGTCGTCGTGAAGCACCTTGTCGGACCGCAACACAGAAATTGGAGGAAAAATTCGAGCTTTTGGGACAATTTAGTGATGTGAAGAATAAAACCCGTGCACGTCACCGAAACTGTTGAAGAAAACCCAGGTTTGTCCATTCCTCGTCGTTCTTTGGAATTAGGGATTCCACAAACGTCATTACACCGTATTTTTCATAAAGACTTGGGTCTTAAGGCTTATAAAGTTCAGTTAACACAAGAACTCAATCCGGTCGATCGTCAACAATGTCGTGTCTTTGCTGATTCGGTCCTTCAAATGCATGAAAATGATCCGGAATTCCATCGAAAAATCATTTTGAGTGATGAGGCCCATTTCCACCTCAGTGGTTTTATCAACAAGCAAAATTTTCGCATCTGGGAAGCAAAAAACCCAAGAGTAATTGTTAAAAAGCCTCTTTCCCCTCAACGTGTGACTGTTTGGCGTGGTTTATGGTCTGGCGGAGTCATTGGACCTTAATTTTTCGAAAATGAGGCTGGAGCAACAGTTACGGTGAATGGATTGCGCTATCGAGAGATGATTAATGATTTTTTATGGCCGCAATTGGATGGTATTGATCTGGATAACGATAACTTTCAACAAAACGACGCTACGTACCACACAAGCAACGAAACCAATGATCTTTTACGGGAAAAGTTTCCGGACTGTGTTATCTCTCGAAGAGGTGATCACAGTCAGCCACCGAGATCTTATGATTTAACACCTTGCGACTTCTTCCTTTGGGGCCACGTGAAAGAGAAGGTCTACGCCAAGAGCCCAGCGTTGATTCAAGACCTCAAAGATGGAATTCGTGAGGCTATCGAGGACACAGGGCAGCCACTTTGCGAATTGGTTGTGGAAAATTTTATGAAAAGGATATGATCCTATAAGCGTGGTCGTGGTGGTCATTTGCCTGATGTTATTTTTCAATATTAACGGCATACTTTCTTCTTTATAATGAAATAAACATTTGATTATTTGTATTAAAAGCTGGCATTTTTCTTTTGATATCAAAATAACAGCTCTTATTGGAAAACCCTGTATTAGAAAAGTCACGCGGTTTTAGGATGGATAATTTCTGAATTTTGTAGTGTTTAAGAGTTTGTTTTTATAGAAGTCCGTGAAGGATATGCAGCGATAGTTTGCTGCTTCAGTAAACTATAATCACAACAAAGATCAGCTTAATTGCCATTGCTTGACGACGCATACGTGTTCTGGTAGCTAGCTTTCTGTGGTGCCATGGGGCGGGTTCAGCTCGCCAACGCAACGACCAAACTACAAAGATATTTTTTTCACGTGCACGAATTTCTTGATCTTACATTTCGTGGCCTGCCAAAAACTGAAGAGGGTCTTTAATTTTACATCCTACCTATATGATGGCAAACGTCATCTAGAAGCTAGATTATATCTGAAAAGAAGAACAACCAGATGGATTAGGCACACCCATTTGGGGAGATAAGAAGAAGACTGCTTTTTAAATCTATAGCAGCTCATTTTTGTTCGTTTGAAAATCTTACCTCGGAACCCGGGACAGAAATTCAAAATGTACCAACATTATTCTAACTCTTGCATTTATTTAAGTATTTATTGTACAATACAACACATTGGATAAACATTACAGAAAACGATCATATACCCATAGAGAGAGGAGCAAAACTTTCTAGAAAATCTTGCAAATTTCGGATAAATCAAATGAAAAGGAATAGCAATCCGAATTACTGCTCCAGAGTTAAATCAATATAGAGGAGTCTCTTCAGTCTCTACAAATTTTCTCACTGTGCTCGAAATTGTTTGCTGTGTAGGTCGATTATGTCGAGCGTAATCGGCTCGTAAAGCTTTAAATGTTGATACAGCAGAATCACCATTTTTATAATAAAATTTAATAATTTTAGCGCGTTGTTCGACTGTTAAACGATCCATATTTTAACTAAAAAAACACGCTTTGGATGACATTTAATTCTGACAGATGTCAAATGGCAGGGTTATACTTTCCTACCACGTAATGGATAACCCTGTATAATCTAGAAAACTCCGCGGATGGTGAATGCAAACTACAAATAATAGCAGACAATGAAGAAAAGATCAAACTACGTAAAGAAAACGATGAGCTACAGCTAGAGATACAGTTCTCCTAAGATCTAGTCAAGAAAGGGATAACAATACACAAGCCAAAGCCGCAAAAAAAACTGCAAAAGAAAACAAAGGCGAAGAAAAGTACTAAAAAAGCACGAACGATGGTCAAAGCTATATTGCAGCGCTGGAAGAATTGTAAGCTATATTGCCGCGCTGGAAGAATTGTAACAAGAAATGGAATTTCAAGGAAATATTGAAGGAAGATTTAATTCATTTTAAAATATAAACATAAGGAGACGAAATCAACTCGCAACTTTACTGGTTCCCAAAAATAAGCTAGCAACCAGCCAGAAAAAATTATATAAATGCACTCGGGCAAAGTGAAATAGATCTGGTTTGGCTTTTGGTAGCTGAAAATAAATTAAACAATCTCGAAATCAAAAGAGTAAGTGCAGAAAAATCAACTATTAAAATGCAATCACTGGTTGACTTCAAGTCAACCAAAGATACGCCAAATTCTGCGGAAGTTCCACACTTCACCTATACCCTGAAAAGCGAAACAAAATCAAACCTTTCTGTTGAAGTGTTTGGACTGCGGAGAGGATACGGTCGATCTTCTTAAGGCGCTCACGGAAGCCGCACCAGAAATTGAGTTCCTTGCTGTCAAAACCCTTACAAAAAAGAGATAGACCATCAAAAGAAGAATTTACCGCTTTATCTGGTACCAGTTTCTAATAAAAGCACTCAAAGTGCCTTTCAATAGATAAGGTGCTTAAGTTTAGAGTGCTGAGTTTAGAATGCCTCTAGAAAAAAGAAGCCAACCAGTTTAAATGGTGCGTAAAATGCGAAGAAGTTCATGTCCCCGGTCAGCGTATTGTAAATTGGCTCAGGCGCAACCTAAAGACAAATTGTACTACATCAGCTGCAGTGTATTTGGTCATCCAGCATTATATCTAGGATGTCCCCAATATCAAGATGCAAAAGTAAAATTTATTCCAAAGCAAACACAAGTACATCGCAGTGTGATACCTTCCAACTTCGTCAAGCCCGGGGTATCACTTGCACTCACGGCTAAGCAGAAAACAGTGTCAATTGTGTAAATCCAACAATGAGCTGCTTCTTCAAATTTAATCAACGCGGTCGGGCCACATACTGGTCAAATTCAGAGCAGAGGCTGGCAATAAGGAAGCATTCTGCGACGCAGTAAAGAAAGTTCTTGGCAAAAGCGCAACTATAGCCTCGCTCGAACCGATGGCAACGATCGAAATAAGAGACATTGACTGCGTCACGGATCTGGCCGAGGTAGAAGAGGCCATCAAAAGGGAGTTCCCTAGCGTAGGAAGGAGCAAAGCGAGACTGACACCAGAAAACAACAGGAGACAACGCTTGGCCATAGTTGAATTGACCGAAAAGGACGCCGAACAATTCCTGAACAAGGGCAAAGTACGAATAGGGTGAGTTGTCTGTAGGATACGGCGAAGAGCAACGCCTCTTCAATGTTTCAAATGCCTTGGTTATGGTCACACCACACAAGTATGCAAAGGACCCGATAGGAGTTCCCTATGTTAAAATGCGGTGAAATGGGACATAAAAGAAAAGAGTGTACGAAGGAGGCATACTGTATTCTTTGCAAGGATGCTGATGTAAGACCTGATTTTGGACACGTCTTGGGATCAAAAAAATGCCGGGTGTTCCAGGAAGCTCTAGCCAAGGCAAAATCAGAACTCCAATGACCCGCATCCTGCAGCTAAACCTACACCGCAGCTCAACCGCCCAAAATCTGCTTGAGCAGTTTGCGAGAGACAGGAAAGCCGACTTCTTGCTGCTGAGTGAGCAACACCATAATAACGTTTCTGCATTATGGTATTCTGACGAAACTGGTACTGCCGCCATCTGGGTTCATAACAGTGACTTTCAAGCGGAGAGTTGTGGACGGGGGGATGGTTTCGTGTGGGTTCGGTGCTCAGGGATCACCTTCTTTAGTGTGTACCTAATGCCTAACGAGTCGATATCATCTTTCCAAGCCAAGCTTAATGTTTTGGAGGGCGCTGTCTCGAACGCAGAGGGCAAAGAGCTCGTTGGGGGCGACATCAACGCTAAAGCAATCGAGTGAGGCATGCCTCAAACAGATCCGCGGGAAAACGAGTCCTGGAAATGGCGGCAAGGTCGGCCCTCGTCGTACTAAACTCCAGAAATACGCCGAATTTCCGCCGTATTGGCTATGAGAGAACCATACCGGACGTGACATTTGCCTTGGAGTCCTTAGTACGGAGGACACACAATTGGAAAGTATTTGAGGACTACTCAGCCAGAAATCATCAGTGTATTCTGCTTGAGATGAGTGATGTTGTCTCCCGACGTCTGTGCTCTCGGCTTTCTACAACTGGATGGAACATCGGAAGGATGGATGTCGAGAGGTTCATCAAGGTGCTCACAGCAGGTGAGCCGCTGCAGGGAGCTTCGGAGGGGACGGAAGAACTAGCAGCTCAAGACGTGGTGAACTCTACTATAAGCATCATTACGACTGCTTGCTGCGCATCTATGCCCCGTCAAAGACCCCGGCACGGCAAGCCCTTAGTGCACTGGTGGTCAACTGAAATCACTGAAAAGTGAAGGGAATGTCACAAGCTTCGATGTGAGGCTCAACGGGTGCGGAACCGTGACGAGGCATGCAACAGGGTGGCAGCATATAAGTCGGCCAGGAAACGCCTTCGCAAATTGATCAATAGTAGCAAGGCTCGCTTCTGGCAAGACCTAGTGGACAATGTGAACAAGCATCCGTGGGGCCTTGGCTACAAGCTAGTTATGCGGAAGCTTGGTGCTCTACCGAAGCCTTGTATACATGACGCGGAAAAGATGGACGCAATTCTTCACCGCCCATCCCGTCCGTGCTGACGCTGTCCATGGTGAAACAGCAGTCGAATGTCCACCCTTCACACAGCCGGAATTGGAGGAGGCAGTCCTCTCCCTGAAAGCGAGGAAGGCTCCAGGTCCAGATGGTGTTCTGGCTGAGGTGTTTTGGCTCGTCTATCGCCATTGTCCTAACTTTCTGCTCAGCACATTCAACGCTTGCCTACGGAACGGGGTTTTTCCGGTACGATGGAAGGTGGCGAGGCTCGTGCTGATCAGCAAGGGGGAGGAAAATCCTGAATCGCCATCTGCATACCACTCGTTATGCATGCTAGATAAGGCTGAGAAAGTGCTAGAGAAACTCACCAAGGGAAGATTCACTGACGCGTTTCGTGCTGCTGGGGACCTATCTCCTCGGCAGTATGGCTTTAGAGTAGGACGTTCTACCATTTATGCGATTGCAGAGGTGGTGAACGCAGTCCAAAGGCAGAGGCATATAGTCGCACCAAGCGACGGATCGTCCTGTTGGTGACACTTGACGTCAGGAACGCATTCAACTCCGCTAGATGGGTAGATATTCTAGATACGCTGGAAACCCCTTTTCAATTCCAGAATATCTAATGCGGCTTTTGAGGAACTGCCTAAAGGATCGAAGCCTGCTCTACGACACGACACAGGGCCAACGAAGGATGGAAATTACATCGGGTGCTATCCAGAGATCTATCCTTGGTTGGGACCAGTGGAACGTGTCTTACGACGGGCTACTGAGACTTGAGAGCCAAATGAGTCGCGCTTGGTCGGCTATGCGGATGATGTTGTGGCTCTGGTCGCTGGACGCACCGTTGAACAGGCGCAACTTAGACTGGGTATGCTAATGTAACGAGTGAGGGACTGGATGACTGCTCGCGGGTTAAGTTTGGCACTGGAGAAAACCAAAGTGGTCATCTCGACAAATAAAAAAATCCCTAGAGTAAGGATGATCAGTACTGGAGATATACAAATCGAATCGAAGCCAGCGGTGAAGTACCTGGGGCTACTGGTTGACTCAAAGATGAGTTTCTCTGAGCAAATCAGGGCAACCGCTGAGAAGGCTCCTTCGGGAATATCGGCTCTGAGTCGTTTTATGGCCAACGTAGGGGGACCCAGCCCGTCAAGAAGACGCCTCTTGATGAGTGATGTAGGGTCAGTGCTAGTGTATGGAGCAGAGGTATGGGACGATGGTCTCAGTAAGGAGTCATACCGAAAACGTTTGGCACAGATACAGAGAAGGGGAGCACTGCGAATTGTATCTTCGTATCCGACAGTCTCTAATCCGGCGGTGAGGGTTATTACAGGTGTGATACCTGTCGCCCTCCTTGTAAGAGAGCGTCGTGCTATTTACCTGCGCCGAAACGAGGATGCGAGGGAGATGGTTGTTCGCGAGGAGAAACAGCGCTCGCTCAACGATTGGCAGCAGTCTTGAGTCAATTGCACGAAGGAAAAGTGGACTGCGTGCAACGTGAGACTGACTTCTATGTGACACAGCTTTCGAGCCGGCATGGGTGTTTTGAGTTTTACCTGCACAAGATTGGTAAGTCACGGTCCCCCGATAGTCGGTTTTGCCCAGGAGAGGAGGACAATGCCTGCCGCATAATTTTTTCGTGTGCAAAATAGGTCAGGCTGCGAAGAAAACTCTACAGGGAGACGGGAGAGCTCACCCCGGATAATATAGTTGCGATGATGCTCGAATCGGTTGACAAATGGAATCATGTGACACATTATGTTCGGTCAGTCCTAAAAGATAAAAGGGATTCACAGCAGCCGGGGCACTGGGGCATGGGAATCGCTTTTTTGACACTTCCTTTGCTCTTCTCTCCTCCCGCTAGGAAAGGGATCCCAGCTTGAAGGCGTCTGACGGCGTAACAAAACGGAACCTGGCCCGAAGAAATGTGTCAACTGGTTCCAGGCTGGGTTTTCAGGTTGACAGGGGTGGTGGTTACGGGGAGTTCAGTCGCTTTCTTGCGAGCATGGGAGTCCCACACTCTGTGCATAAATGGGCATTCACCTCCCTACCACAAAAAAAATAATTCATTTTCGGAGAGAATTGATAAACAAGATTCAAAAATTAACTGAGTGTTTCTGCGTCTAAAGATTTCAAATTTCTCAAAATAACTTAGTATTCAGCCACATTCCTATGGATCGGCTTCGTCTCATCTCGAACAATATCAACTTCATTTTTACTCTACATTGACGTGACCATCTCTTCGAATTCATTGTTAAGCAAAAGCCTGATATCATGCTTCTCACTGAAACCCACCTCAATTCCTGGCACTCAATGACGTTCAAGGATTTTGAGTTTTTAAGAAACGATAGTGTAAACGGTGGTGGAGGAGGTATTACCGCGATATAAGTAAGAACACTTTATCGTTTCCAACATATTGATAGAATCAAATTAAAAAATTGTGAATATCTTAAAATGTTCGTCATCAATATTTCACTTCCAGGTGAGGATAACCTTTTCGTTTTCTATGTCCATGCAACTGGTCCAAACGTTCTCAAGTTCGAAAAGAAGGTCAACTAATTATTTAAAATACTTGAATTGAACAGGCTACATGGTTATTATATTCTTGCCCGTAACCTGAATGCCCGGCATACATCATGGCTGAACGCCAATAATAGTCTAAGAGGTGTATTCCTGAAATCGTGGATAACAGAGAATCAAAATGAATACAGGGGCAATTTATATGGGTGGCAGTTTTCAACATACCCTGGAACAAACGACTTGGATTCAGCTTTATCAGTCCTCAACGGAAACTGCTGGTGCTTCCATACGATAGCAACCATACGGCAATCGTAATGGAAATAATGATGTCTTCCTTATTCCAGTTGAACATGAAAATCATCCTATAATTTTCAAAAAAAAAGGGAACCGAAATGTTTCAAGCAATGTCCTTTTTCTGAAGACGGTAACTCTTGCTTAATGGTTCCTAATGAGAGAAATCGAACTAACGATGAAATAGATCTCTATTTGTCGAAGCTGGAGAAGCTGATATTGGAAACGACCGAGAAAGTTGTTTCCAAGATTAGGCATCGAAACCCTATGGAAGAATACGAAATAATATGGAAGAATATGAAACTTCTTCTCAGGCCCATAAACAATATTTATTGGTAACTTTGGGACTACAGCCATCCGTAATTGGCTTGGTTGAAATTTCTCTTAAAGAATAGCCAGAACTTAGTCCGTCCATACAATGGGCGGAAAAACTGAAGGGCACTAGCCCACAGGAACCCGATGGTGCTGTCACAAAACTGAATAGCTCATATAGTACGAAGTTTTGGGTGAAGGTGTCGAATCTTGGAGCTGCTAGTGAAGAGATAAATCTTCTCGAAAGGGCTGCTATCGAAATTGACAGTACGACACCGGATAGAAATGGAAACAGGATTATTAGTGATAGCTTGCAGAAACTTGTCCTGGTCAGAACTCATTTTGAATTGGTTCATTTATTAAACCAAGAGAGTGGAATCAAATACTTTCAGAGGTCGTTGAAGTAAAAGTTTTTGACTTCAATTCAAGCCTGAACGGTGAATTAATTCTTTATTTCAACGAAAAATTGACATATCAAGCTTGAGTTTTATTGATAATTTTGTCAGCTATGAAAAACTTGTGTTTCATAGTTGGCAGGATAAATAACAAGAAATCATATGCTATTGACTGTATTCCGAATAAAGTTCTCCGGAATTTGCCTGAGCTGGCTATTAGGACTTCTTGCATATTGTTCAACAACATGTTGAGCGATTCATATTTCTGAAATGAGCGAAAACAGGCGCAGGCATTCCCGATCTTGAAGAAAAGAAGAAAGTCTTCATGCCCTTAAAGCGTTTGCCCCATCAGCTTACTGTATAATATCAGCAAGATGTTTGAAGTGATACTAAACAAAGCATTAAATGTCCATATTAAGAAATATGAGTTGATGCTGAATTGCCAATTTGATTTTTGTGCCAGGCATTTGACCATACATGCGATAACATGAACAGTTTTATTCAAAAGTAAAAGAACAGATGAAAATTTTATCATGGTAATATTAAAACTGCTTTGGCTGTTCTTGCGATGTCGTTGTTGGCCATTCATTTATATCATCTCAGGAGGCTTTCTGTTCAATAGGAATATACCGATACAGTTTCCTGATGTCTTAAATTTTTTTATATCGATAGGTAGTTTTTTTTGATATGCAGGATTGCTTGCATGAGATGGAATATAATATATAGTTGGGATCCCCCGTTGCACGCTTTCAGTAAAAGAAGTTAGTGTTCTACAAGGCTGGCAATAAAAGGTTTGGCTACAATAACGCCTGGTTCCTCACTCATAAAACCAAATTCGTAAAAGTTATTGACAGCAAATGAGGTCTTATTTTCTTTCCTAATATTCCTGCCAAAAATTTTTTGTCGTGACAAAACTTTCTTTTTGAAGAACTTTTGCCACTAAATTTTTTAAAATCAGCTACATCTTGGTACGTTAAGTGGTTCACTTTAAACTTCTGTACGTTTGTTGAGGGTTCAATATATTTTTCATACTCGTCTGGGCAATAAATGCGATCATAACGACGTATCTTTCTTTCAACGGTTGCGAAATCACGGTCACAGTCATTGTAAGAATGACCACGCTGTGGAAAATAAATAAAGATTTTATTGAATTTTTTCAGCGTAACAAGCGCCATTGAAAACCTGATAGCTGTATTATTTCTGTTTTGGCCAGGAGTGGCATCATAAAATAGGTATAGCTCTTCAACTTCATTGTTCACATGTTGATTAATGTAGTGATTCAAAAAGCCACACACTTCGTCCGGGTATTTGTGCCCCTGGCTTACACGGTATGAATAAAAGGTGGCCTTTCTGGTTTAAGATCGTGAACACAAAACTCGAACACCCAAAGTTGTCTGTAATAAAATACTTCCTGCACAGGTAGAAACGGTAAAGGAAGATTTTGCATGTAATCAACGCACAAAGCCGCTACTTTGGGATTTTCTTTGCACATGGATCTAACAGAATAGATTTCTTTATAAAATTTTGCGGCCCTTCGTTTATGCACAATAATTTTTGCTGTTGCTACACGTTTTGCACTTTCGTTTAATGGGGGTCCTATATTTTCGTTGAAAGTTCTTCACATTTTGAACAAGCGTCTATTTGAGGACGACCAAATGATACGTCAAAACTTGTAATTTACACTCTACTCCGGATTATCCTTTAAAAATTGTTGATGTATGATTTCAACATTAAGCTGAGCTAAAAGATATATTTTTGTTTTGTCTTGTGCATAATATCTTTACTTATTACTTTCAATAAAATTATGAATTAGCTGGCAAACTTCTCCAGAAATAGCTCGAGGAGTACGTGAGGCATGACTTTTTCTTCTTAAATCATGAGGCAATTTTTCCTGACTTGCCAATCGACAAAGTCGCTCTACTCTTTTTTTGGTTACGCCATAGAAGAATACAAAAGCGGTGCAGCAAACTACTTGTATTTTATTATACTCAATGTGATAAGTACAGGGGTTTTCCTTGAAGTTGTGTTCTTTTGACTTAGTCTTTTCCCGTATATCTTCCTCATTCATTCGTTTTTTGTGGTTCTTAGATTTTGTCGAGTTAATAAGTCCCTGGAGAAAAATATCCTGTTCATCTTTTGTCTTGAATTGGTACATTTTTGAGATCATCTCGTCCATTTCATGTTCCGGCACTCCGGTAAAACACTTGCGGGAACATCTAACCAAATCAGAAAAATTTGATAACCGCTAGTTTTATGCTAATAGTGCTGACACATGCACAAATTCGGTCCGCTCCGTTCCGAATTCGGTTGTGTGGAGAGCAGTCCGTTAATAAGCCCAACCGAATTCGATGGTTTTTCCACCAGACCGGGCTCGCTCTGGACCACATCCCCGCGTGTACACGGTTCGATCGGACCAAATCCCTATTAGTTGTGACCCCTCTGCCTGTCTCAAGATAATTTAGTGTAGTAACCAACATTTTTTGGTGGTCTCTGCGTTATTTGATTGGTCTCAGATGTGTTATTTTATTTGTCTCATATGACTGTACTATTGCCTGATTTGTAGCGGTGAGCATGTTGCAACAATGATTGCTGTCACGAAAGCGATTTTAGTTTTTTTGTCTAAATCGAAAATATTTCGCGCAGTAGAAGTTAAGAATGACTGGATGGTCCGATCGTGTGTTGCACAGAGCGGACACGGATTTGGTCCGTGTTCGGTGGTCCGTTAAGGGTTTAAGAATGCAATGTTTTGAACAAGTTCAAACTAATTTGCATTCTATAAAACAATAATAAAACTTGCGTGCACATGTTACCCGTTTTTAAGGGTTTTGAAAAAAAAATTTTTACAAAACCCTTCTAAAATCGCGTCCTGTCTGTCCGTCTGTCTGTCCGTCCGTGTGTCACAGCAGTTTTTCTCGGAAACTACTTAAGCTAGAAACATCAAATTCTGTATGTAGGTGTAAAGTGGTGATCTCTTCAAAGTTCAACTACAACAAAATTTTTGTAAGGTATTTAAGGGGGGTCTCCCCATATAGGGGAGTGACCCCCCGAAAAAAAAATTTCATTGAAGGTAGCCGATATGGGTATCAAATGAAAGGTCTTGATTAGAACTTTTCAAAACAGGTCTTAGTTTGGCAAAGTTTGCTTCGAAGGGCGCACAGGGAGGGGAAATACACGAAAAATTTGTGTCCCCCCCCCTCGCGATTGGACACCTGTGATCCGAAAAATCTGAAAATAATCAGGAATGTAGGACTTGGTGAGTACAACAACAACAAATACATGAGAAGTCACAATTCACTCAACTTTGTTAGTAATAGTATGATTTATCGATTTTATGTTTTCTTGAATAAAATCTTAACGGTACCCTCAAATTCTATGAAATTCAGTATACAGATGTCTATTTATAAGGTTGATCTATCCTGAAAGTTTCATAAAGATTGAATCATATTTAGTGAAGTTATAGCGGTTTGAAATTTCCTGTATTACTATGGAACAATATGCGCTGCATGTATTACTATGGCAACATATGGCTATGGAACAAAATGCGCTTTTTACCGACATAGACACTACAGTTTTGCTAGGATTTGCATGAAAATTTCAGGAATGATAGGTGTCATGTATGTCTTTGAGAATCGGTTCAGCTAGTGGTATCAGTAATCGTAAAACCAAAAAGTGGCTGTTTTAAATGCGAAGATTGAATAATTTTGAGTTATTTTTCCCAATTTCAACGTTTAAGGTGCATGCTTTGAACACTTGATTCAATTTAATGAATGACTGAAAATGAGTACCTTCAATTGATGCTCATAAGTGAAACAAGTCAAGGAGGTGGGAGAGAGCTCCTAGCAAAAGGGTTTTGTAACCATTCTAGTATTCGAAAAAATTGTGTTTCCTCCCTCGCGGATGGACATCTGAAATAATTATCAAGGGAGATATTTATAAGTATAACAAAAACAAAAACCTCAGAAGTCGAAATTCGTTCAACTTTGTTAATAATAGTATGATCTTCGTATTTCTTATTTCCTCCAATAAAATCGTCTTTGACATGTTTCTTGATTTGATTCGATCTGGTGACTGCATTTTGTAAATTGAATACAAAACCCTTCTGACATGAGCGTAGGTCTGTTTACCCAACTTGTTCTACTCTCTATTTGTTTCTTTACGTGATTTAAATGAGCATCTCTCCTTACTTTTGCTTTTTTATTGCGTTTTTCTAATATTTTTCTGGATTTTTTACTCCTTTATTTTCTTTGGTACTGGAGAAGAATTTCCATTTTCGTTATCAAACATTTCACCAAAATAATAAATAACAATTTAATATTGAAAGAAAACCACGACTTTTTGAGTGCGAACAACAGTTGATAGGAAGTGATAGTGCATGGAGTGGAAGACAGAAAGTGCGCATGCGCATCAGCAGTTGATTTTCAAAAGGGGACACACCTGAGATATGACCCCTTTCGGAATTGACTGATAAGTCTCCTGGTGTTTTAAGGGTACTAAGCTAGTGGGACATGGCCCGTTTTTATTTGGAATATATGAGTAACGGTGCCTAGAGACAGTATTCGGTAAACAGTGATTTCATTAAAAAAAAGTGGAGATACTCCCTTTTGGAAATGACTGATTCAATTAAGGGTGCCTACGAGAAATTCGCCTTCCCAGTTGGTCGTGCCAACTGGGATTTTTATCTTCTTTCTCGCGATTATGCTGGGTTTCTGATATCATCTGCTTAATTGATTTGTGCAATAAATTTCTCATGAAAGGAGTTATCTGCACTTGCACCTCCCTTGCAAACGGAGAAGCTCAATAGAATAAGAAACAAGCAAGAGAGTGCTTTTGCCCGGAAGGCTTTGTAAATAAAACTACTAAATCAAACGATGACCGTCTTAACTCACATATTGAACATCTGGACATGTGCTGTCGAGGACTTTTAGGAACGCTTACGTTTTCAGTGTAACTTATCGTTGTTGTTACAATTTTTTGTACTAAAACTTTGGAGAGGTCAGCACATTTGATCTATGCACAAAGATCCATAGTTGTAGCTGCTGTAGTTTCTAAAAACAAAAATTCTGTGACGCATGGGGGGACAGACGGATGCACGGGCAAACAGGTCGCAAAACTAATAGGATTTTGTGAGTAATTTTATAAAACTGTAAGATTCTTGAATGCCGGTCATCTGTCTGTGTTGCCAAAATTTGGGATTGTCAATCATATCCGCATTTTTGTCTACGTAATTTATTGTTCTGTTGCGCGGGCTTTGTAAAGTTATTTTTAAAAAACCCTACCGAATTGCGACCTATCTGTTCGCCTGTCCGTATGTCCGTCCGTCCGTCGGTGTGTAACAGCAATTTTTCTCGCAAACTACTTAAGCTAGAAACAACAAACTTTGCATGGAAAGTGGCGCTCTCTCCAAAATCCAACTACAAAAAATGTTGTAAGGTATTTAAGGGGGAGTTTTCCCATACAGGGAGAAATTTCATCAAAGGTAGCCGATATGGGTATCAAATGAAACATTTTGATAAGAAATTTTCAAAAAAGGTCTTAAACTGGCAGTTTTTGCTTTGAGGGGTGCACAGGGAGGGAAAATACACGAAAAGTTTGTACCTCCCCTCGCGATTCGACAAATCTGAAAAAAATTAGATGGTAGTTGTTCATGAGCACACTAACAAAAAATACCTTAGAGATCAAATTTTGTTCAACTTTGTTAACAATAGTATGATCTTCGGATTTCACATTTTCCTCAATATAATCGTATACGTATCCTTAAACTCTTCGAAATTCGATGTACAAGTAGTCTTTTAAAAGCTCCTCACATTTTTTTAGTTTGATGAATACCGAGTGATATACACGGAAGTTATAGCCATTTGATATTTCTCCAATTACAACAACAATAACACATGATTTTGGTATTTGGCGGACTTTCCATCGAATCAGTCACTGCAGCTACGATTTGATCTTCTTAAAATTTCAAATAAGATCAATAATACAAATATTTTTGGGAAATCATGATTTGAGTGATTTTAATGAGCTTGCAACAAAATGGTGTCTGTTGAAAATAGAGAAACAATGGATTTTCTTCTAAACGTGCACATCTCTTCGACATATTTCTAGACTTTATTCGTTGCTGGTGACTTGTAGTGAAATAGGTATCAGAATGTCTGTAAAGAACTGCGGCGATGGTCTGCTGCCTCAGCTGAAGAGGATGTTGGGATCCGCTGAGATTTGGCCTTGTCTGGGGACGCGTGAATGCGCTGGCAGGCTAGCATTGCGGTGTCATGGGGCGAGTTTTTCCTCCAGCACAAGGACCCACTCTAAAAGAATTTTGCATTTTCAAATTCCTGGGTCACGAAAAAGAAAGTCGACCGAAGTCGAAAAAAGGAGGTAGCCAACTAAGGGTTGGCGATTGCAGATGAAAAAGGACAAACTAGACCTGGAGAAGACGGACGAACTTAAGGGGACTTCGTCGTTACCCGCCGATTCTCATGGCCTACAAATAAGAGTGAGGCATCCAGATAGAGGTGGTGCCCTTCGCACCCTCCCAATCGGATCAAGATCCAAACGTAGACGTGCCCACATATTATATTTCACTTTTGAGTGGAAAACTCATACAAACATAATTTGCATGAACTTTCCCATCAAAAGAGAAATATAGACGTGACGAATTTACGTTATAGAATTATGTGATCGAATCACATAACCCTATACCATAAAGGGGCACGCGAGAGGAAGGCCGCTCTACCCGGCAAGAGCCCCAGTTAACTGACAAAAGACTGTGGAGCGCGCCCGATGGCTAGCTCATATGAACGCAAGAGCCTGCCATCAATGTGGGACCTATATTCGGTTTGAAGGCGCGAAATGAAAGGACCGACGGTTTACGTTTATCAACCCATTTTATTTATATTATTTTTCAAAAAATATATATATATTTCTTTTCTTTAACAGCTGCTTGCTCTTTGTTTTGATTCGGCTGAACAACAGAATCGAATCTTAATGCTATGGAAATCTATTAGATGATTCAAGTCTAAAAAAAGTTTGCACTGTTATTAATAAATCCCTCCACTTAACAGAGCTTCAAATAATAATGAATTATTTAAAACTTTATTCGAATAAAAAATTTCGCTTTTTTTTGTATTGCGTACTCGTTTAATTTTTCGTTAAATATAAGATGGCGTAAAATATTAGTACCTTCAGATTTAAATACAAACAATACAAAGGAAGTATTACATTGAGATTCAATTGCGGCAGGAGATTGACTTTCCGTCGTATGGTACTTGTTTCGCAATTTCTTTTGAAAATTTCTTAAAGCTCGAAATATTTCGGGAGAGAAAATCATTGAAGTATGGAATATAGCTAGTCAATAGAATGGAATTAATTAAAAGAGAATAAACATAAATTTAATATGAAATGCTAACTAACTATTATTTTTTCTTCATTAATTTACAAGTTAAGGGTGGATTCGTTCAAAATACAAATTTATAATGCAATTTTTCCTCTTTTTTCTTACTTTTCTCATTGAACGTCCTGTTTCATCGCTTATTTAATCTCGCTCTATACATCATAGAATTAATTCTAGTCAATTTACTTGAATATCATCATTGTATTTAATGATTTCCTTTGAAAGCAGCCACAACTTATTTTTTTTTTTTGTTTCATACATAAATTCAATTAAATGTAACTTTCAATTTATATATTTGTTTCTTTTTATCTCATCAATAGCTATTAAATTAAAATAATACCTCTACATTGTAAGATCATTTTGTTTTTGGTTTTAGATTCTCCCTTTTTCTTTTTTAGGGTTTTGCAAAATAATTTTACAAAACCCTACTAGTTTCGCGACTTGTCTGTCCGTCTGTCCGTCCGTCCGTGTGTCACAGCAGTTTTTCTCGGAAACTACTTAAGCTAGAAACATCAAATTTTGTGTGTAGGTGTAAAGTGGTGATCTCTTCAAATTTCAACTACAAAAAAATTTTTATAAGTATTTGAGGGGGGTCTCCCAATATAGGAGAGTGACCCCCCGAAAAAAAATTTCATTGAAGGTAGCCGATATGGGTATCAAATTAAAGGTCTTGATGAGAACTTTTCAAAACAGGTCTTAGTTGGGCAAAATTTGCTTCGCGGGGCGCACAGGGAGGTGAAATACACGAAAAATTTGTGTCCCCCCCTCGCGATTGGACTCCTGTGATCTGAAAAAAATCAGAATTGTAGGCCTTGGTGAGTACAACAACAACAAATACGTTAGAAGTCGCAATTCACTCAACTTTGTCTGTAATAGTATGATTTATCGATTTTATGTTTTCATGAGTAAAATCTTAACGGTACCCTTAAATTCAATGAAATTCAATACGTGGATGTCTATTTATAAGATTAATCTATCCTAAAAGTTTCATAAACATTGAATCATATTTAGCGAAGTTATAGCGGTTTGAATTTTCCTGTATTACTATGGAACAATATACGCCGCATTTATTACTATGGCAACATATGGCTATGGAACAACATGCGCTTTTTACCGACTCAGACACTACAGTCTTGCTAGGATTTGCATGAAAATTTCAGGAATGATAGGTGTCATATATTTCTTTGAGAATCGGCTCAGCTAGTGGTATCAGTAATCGTAAAACAAAATAGTGGCTGTTTTTAATGCGAAGATTGAATAATTTTGAGTTATTTTGTCCCAACTTCAACGTTTAAGCTGCATGCTTTGAACACTTGATTCAATTTAATGAATGACTGAAGATGAGTACCTACAATTAATGCTCATAAGTGAAACAAGTCAAGGAGGCGGGAGAGAGCTCCTAGCAAAAGGGTTTGGTAACCATTCTAGGATTCGAAAAAATTGGCCATTAATCGATGATAACAGTGCAGGAGAGTGGCCCCTGAAAAAAAAAATCATCAAACGTAGCCGATATGAGTATGAAATAAAAGTTTTCACGGGAGCTTTTCAAAACAGTTGTTAAACTGTCAGTTTTTGCTTCAGTGGGGGCACAGGGGGGAAATAAATGAAAAATGTGTTTCCTCCGTCGCGGATGGACATCTGAAATAATTATCAAGGGAGATATTTATCACCAAAAACCTCAGAAGTCGAAATTCGTTCAACTTTGTTAATAATAGTATGATCTTCGTATTTCATATTTTCTCCAATAAAATCGTCTTTGACATGTTTCTTGATTTGATTTGATCTGGTGACTGCATTTTGTAAACTGAATACAAAACCCTTCTGACATGAGCGTAGGTCTGTTTACCCAACTTGTTTTTCTGTATTTTTCAGTACCACTATTTTATTAAGTGAATTGTTTCGGCAAAGAACAAACATGGGAGGAAAATGGAAAAGTTAGAAAATTGATGGCTTAATGAGACAACAAGAAGTAAAGATGGAAGTGCCATTAGAGTCGTGAATTTGTGCCGATTTATCAAATATGTGATAACATCATTCTTGAATCTTTATATTATTGCTTTTTCAGTTTTACTCATAATTAAGAGGTTGCGCGGATGATCCGTATGATAAATCTTAGGCTCTATTAAAACATAAATCGCAAACGAATATTAATCAGTACTGCTGAAGGTTGAAAACTTCTTATCTGTGGTTAATCCTTTTACTTTGAGAACTAAATTGATTTCTTTGATTAGACCAAGCATTAAATGAGATAAGGAAACGAAATAAAAAGGTAGTACTTTCTGTTCAGGAAAACCACTTGTAAGCGAATTAACTAACATCTCCGCCAAAGCTAAAGGCAGATATGAATTATACTACATTATTAATTTCTCTCTTCCAAAACAAAAACGGGTTCTTTACGAGACAGGTCGTTATAAGCTATTGACTTTACTCTCAGAATTTTGCACCCTTAGCAGCCGATTACTGATTTGTTTAGCGCTCGTCGTTGTCGCCGCTGTCGCTTTATTGTCTATTACGCCTAGCTACGCTTTGTGATTCCGACAAGTGTGATGTATATCCACACGTTAGTTACTTCACAAGGGCTAGAACAGTAACCCATCCTAGCAAATATATACAAACCCTGACATATACGCGAAAAGTCCTGGTTCGGCACGTGTGGATGTTCAAATTTCCGCGTTGCAACTTCTAGTAAGCGGAGCACAACAGGAGGGCCATCATATGACAAAACCGTCCCATAGCTTACATCGAAGCGAAACCCAAGATTGCGTATGAGAACAATTGTCGCTTGAGTGATGGATTCCCTTCGTAGCTGATGATTACGGAACCAAACACTATTCCGATGCCAGCACCAGAACCAGCGACTCCTGCTGTGGTGGCACCAGCACCGATGAATTTGGCTGAGTTTCCGAACAATGCACCACCAGTGGTAAATGCAACCTGCCCAAAGGTGTTAAATATTGCGCCTTTCCCGAATGCCGTTCCCTTAGGCCGTGCGTAATTTGGACACAGAGTGCAGACTGCCGGATTTAGCGTTCGACTAAATTTGCGTCTCGTGTTCCACGCAGCCAAATGCTTTCACATAGGAGTACGTTCACAAGAAAACGAAAAAAAGAATTTTCGTTCGAAAATAACAACTGAAAACTCGCACAATCCGTTGTCATCGGTTGAGGACAGATTATTGACCAGCGGCCATTTCCCTCACTTTTCCTCGTCCTGGCTTTTTGACGTCCCTCCACTACTTCCGAATTTTAGTACACCAGTTCGGCATACCCGGTCAACGTTCTTACATTGCTTATTTTATGTGGCGGATTTAAATTGTACTAGATGAACTCAATTTGAACGAAGCTAAGAAAAATGACTAGGATTTTTTAAAATAGTAATAAAAATCAAATTTCATGAAAAATATAATTAAAGGAAAACGTTTAGTAATAAGGAAAATTGATATAAAATAACATTTAATATTAAGGGGAATTGATAAAAAATTACATTTAACAATAATAATGAGAAAAAAAATTATTTCCCAAATGACGATTATCAACGGAATTGATTAACTACTTTTCTAAATCTGCCACATAAAATTGCAAGTAGAGGATAGGAAAGTTTTCGAGCAGTTGGCTTGAGAAACTGCCCGATTAATACAGGCTGTATTTCGGAGAAGTTGGGTTCGAAACCCTTCTGACATGAGCGGCGGTCTGTCTACCCGACTTGTTTTTTCACTATTTTAGTTTGGTGCGACTCTTAGCTAAGTAATTATCAGTGTCCAAATCAGAAAGCTTTCAAATTCCAAATATACCATCGCAAAATCATATCTTTATTTATCCTATTGAATATTTCTGACTACCTAATATTCTTGCCCAAAACTTGGTGAAAAGATTGAAAATCTGCAATGTCTCCACTTACAGACTTCCCTTTCTAGAACTTAAATAAACACTTTTCTTAACAACCTGAGGCCGGGGTGTTTTCTTTCAAATATTTAAATTTTGGAAAGTTTTATTATTAAATTTCCATTCAGTAAACCTTATTTACATCTGTTTTCTTTTCAAGGTTTATGAAATTTCCTCAAAATATCTTTATAAATTAGATAACAGTCTTAAATGTTCATTTTATACAAAGTTTATGGGATCGCAAGAGTTGTTTGCAGTTTGCCTGCATGTAAGAATTAGCAAAGAATATTTACCCAATTATAGCAATGGATTCGTCCCGAAAAATCTTTAACTTAGCTCTTCTTAGTATGCATCGAGTTGAAATTTCTGGTAAACTTTTCCAATTTTGAAGTGAACGTCGAAAACAATTTCACTGGAAATATTTATTACAGAGATTTCATAGCCCCAAGTATAATTTATCTTATTCTCAAGCAATTGCCTAGAGAGTAAGGAGGCGTTGGCTGTTGCTAATTGGGTTTGAAACTTCTTGCTCATGAAGGTTATTGGAAGTGTTGAGCCCCACAAGGAACATTCATTGATTCAAGATAAATGCCGTTAATATAACCGATCAGAGATCTCTTGGGACTTATGGAAGATGCATAGCAAATCAAAAACGCATCGTAACTTAGGGATTAGATTTGCAGATTTACATGAACGTCTATCATGATGAATCGGAGCAAATTTTCTAATGAAAAAAATAATATCTGATGTCAATAACAATGAAAACAAAAACGGGCGCAAATCAGAAAATTTTTCTGATTTAATGCTAGCAATAATCTAATTGCAATGTAATTTTGCAAAATTAAAAATAATGTCAAGTAACTCGAAACCGTTTAGTAACACATTTTTTGAGCACAAAGGTTGTAACTATTTCGCGAATAGGGGAAGTACGGACAGAATGATATACTGTTTTGTTTTTCATTCATATATATTTAATTAATTCATTTATAAACAGTCTTAGAAATTAATAATCATCCTTGATTTATTACTTTTCAGCTTCTTAATTAATTATAATCAAATAGGAACTACAGAAAAAAAATATTGAGGTTTCTGTCACCCTCTCACAAAATTCATTTTGTCCATACTATATGGACATTATGGCATACCTAATAACTTATATGCAAAGCTCACAAATAAAGTTTTTAGTCTGGAAAAATATCTGGATTGACCGGCCAAAGACCCGTACTTCTGAAGCCATTACATGCATTAGAAACTGTAGCCGTCTTTCCATATGCTAAGTAAAATAAATATCCCATTTGTAAATGAGTCACTACACGACCTGGGTGATTTTTTAACCATTTAGAAACTTCCTGGTGGAAAAAGGTTTTTAAAGGTCCGTAGATACTCACGTCCAGTGGCTGCATACGGTGAGTGCAGTGAGGAGGCAGACACAGCATATGAATGCCATTCTCTTTGGCAAAAGTCAATGGTTCAATGCCTTTGTAACTTGCATGTCCATCACAAATGAGTAGAACTGGATCCCCTTTACTAGATTTGGCATGTACTTGGAAATGTTTTAACCATTTCAAAAATACTTCAGTAGTCATCCATCTTGATTCTTGTGCTAGTCCGAGTGTGCCAGTAGGTGCTTCATCAACAAGTTCATTTTTCATATTCTTGCGAGGAAATATCATGCATGGAGGAATGTATGAACCAGTGGCACTTGTGCAACACACAGCAGTGACATTTGATCCTCTTTCGCCGCTGGTGAGATACCCAATTTGCTTTCTACCTTTAGTGGCTAAAATTTTTTTGAGGTTTCTGAACGGTGGATAAGCCTGTTTCGTCAACGTTATATATGCGATGTGGGCTCAAGTTGTGAGTGCTCAAAATTTCTTGATATAACTGGAAAAACTTGGTTACTTGTGGTTTATTGAATGCTTGTGCTCTGGCTGCAGAAATAGGCTCAGGTGTACGTAATGAAATGTCTTTATTCCTGCTTAGAAAGCTATCTAGCCATTCTTGTCCAGCACGTTTCTTTTCTATGTTAAAGTTGTGAGAAAACCTATTCTTCTCTGCTAATTCAAAGGCCAACTCTTGGACTGATCTTCGAGTTAATCCGAATAGTCGAGTTTCCAAAAATTTTAAATGATGAACTAGCTGCTTCTCAATTTCTGGAGAAAATCAGTTCAAATCTGCCTAAGCCTTTAGCGATAGGCGCTAAAGTTTTCTTGGTGTTTAGTGCATGTCTTCTCAGTGTACCCTGAGGACACCAAAAGTCTTCGACGCTAAAAACCATCCCATTCTATTTTCCTTGACTGCTTTAATAGCTTTCTGCATAGACTCTTGACTCCAAGTTTGGCAATGACTTTTTCTTTCATAGTTGCGTGGCATGATATCTGAATAAGAATACAATCAGATTAAGGTGTAACTACTTAAAAAATACGGATGGACAAAATGACATACATATGTCATTTTGCCGGAGTGATGATATGTCGTTTTGTACGAAAATATATCGAAACAATAATTAGTTCATGATTTCTACGAAAAGTAAAAACTCATTATAAAAACAACTTGTATTGCAACGCAATGCACCATTATATCGATGTCAATAAACATAAGCGAAAAAAACAAAGTAAAACTAACCATAACAAGCGAAAAATCACTGTCAATAAAAGACTTTTATGCACTGTCAACACGTTCTGCCTTGTTACACCGGCACGACTAAGCTAATGGTGCTCTTAACTTAACATGATTGCAGATGCTACCAACTTTACGTTTTACAATGTCAGCAGGAGCGCCATAGCCCGCCAATTTTTAAAAAAGCCCAGTATGTCATTTTGTCCATATATGTCATTTTGTCCGTATTTCCCCTAAGTAAAAAAATCGTTTTTATTGGTTGGAAAAAAATTATTGATATGACGCTAAAATACTAATGAAAGTCATGCAGGAAGCACTCTGTACTTCTCATTAAAAATATGTCCTATAAGCTAACGATGTAATGATTAAGCAAGATACTGAAACTTTTAATGTATTTGCCCAATGGCAATGGCTCCTTCGACTACTTTTCGTGTTTTACATTGAATAATAATGCCGGCAGATAATACATTTATTCTGATAATAGAATTAAAGGTTTCTTGGATCTCACAAACCAATTTTCCATGTATTCGTACTATGAGAAGCATTCTTTTGAGATCTTACACAAATTCTTTGGATTCCTTTCTATGATGTACTTGAAATTCAAAGTTTGAAAAACTCTTGTTTTTGTTATGTAAGTAGATACTTGAAGTTAAGGATTTATGGGCTTGTAGTAAAATTTTTTATGTGAAGAAAAATTTCAGGATGATTGCTCAAAGAGTTGGAATTATTTCTATGGGTAAAGTATTTTACTGTTGGGCTGAATATTTTCAAAATAAAGTTGCGAAATACTTTTAGCATTCAAAAAGTCCACAACTTTCAAAGCTTATTTTTGCAGGATATTTTAAATCCTCAAAGCATCAAAATTGTTTTTATTTTTATCCTATCCTACAAACATACTCCTAGTGTTGACTCAAAAAATGTTGACTGTAAATACAGACATAAATTGTTTTCAAGGAACAGTGAGTTGACTTTAGTATTAGGGATGCTGATTCTTGTTGATACGCATTTTGCGTTCTTTATTTACTAAATAAGTTGAAGTAGCAGGAGAACGCTCCTGTCAGTTGGATATCATTATTAAAATAAATTAACAAATCAAACGATGTATTTTGATTATCAACAACTCGGCTCCTGCATATGCTCCCAAAACTAAAAAGTAAAATAAAATGTGGTTATCAGGTATTTAAAGTCACCCCCATTTTATTCATGTTATATTGACCTCGTTATATCAAACTTGAAGTCATTGGTGAACTAAAAGCATAAAAAACGTAAACCTATTCCTGAAGGAAATAAATTACACAAAATTTTAACTAAAAAAGTATTATTATATGACAATAATGTTTGTTGGATTGCTAATAAAAAGAACATTACAAAAAATTAGAAATATTAATTTCTTTTGCCAGATATTTGACTTCTTTTATCATTGATTAAGTTTTTTATTTGTGGCGTGAATTTATTGGCGGAAAGAACTTTTACAACTGCGCCCAAGTGAATGCCCGTCAATAGCCGCGGTGCAAGGCCAAAAATTTATGTGGGCAAGATAAGCTCCGCGAGGCCCTACTATGACACAGCTGGAAGAATTGTTATGGATGGAGTAGAGAGGCATCAACACCAGCCCACCCTGAACACTACCATATCAGTTGCCGTATGCGTTAAACAAAACAATACTAAGCCGCACTCGATCAGGGTTTTGTTTAATAATTTTCAAATGTACTTGTAGCGATAATTTAAGTACCTGTAGTCATAATTTCATTAAAATAACCTATACTGGTAGATAGTTGAGCTACCATGAAAGGATATGCTACATCTGGTCCAGCAGTAACCGAGCAACAAGTTTATTTGGAAGGAATGTCTTGAACCACTGGCCAGCAACATTCATATCCTGAACGGAGAGTATATCGCCACATATCCAAATATTACCGAGATTTCGTTCGTTTTAAAAATGTACACCAGCGTTGAACATCGTTTAGAGACAAAAAGCGCACTAACGAGACAGGTTGCACAGATCTGCCGATCGACTACAATATTGTGCATCATGGCTGATACAAGGATTGCATGCAGCTAAGGATTAAGAAGGTGAGTCAACATCCAAAGCTGACCGAAATTCAAAATGAACGAAGGTGGAAAGGGTGAGACAGCAGTAGGTGAAAACAATATTAATCGCAAATTAAGCCAACAAGCCCGTTAAAGGAAAATGCGAAAAGCGTATGACCACAAGCAGTACACCAAGCTTCTATGTGGAAGTTGAGTTTAGTGCGGTGAGTCTCACAATGTTTAACAACTCCATCAAAGGAAAACGCAAAAAGAGAAAAGCAATGTTTTTTATAGCACTAGTTAACTAGTTACGCATTTCATAGAGATGATATTAACTAACACACTGAAATAAGTTTAGCAACACCGTTAAAGGAAAACGCGAAAGGAAATGTTTCTTATAGTACTAGTTAACTATTTACACAATTTATATGGAACGAAATAAGTAAACATTTAGCAAAATATTAACGTTTACCAGATATTCGTCTCCAAGCGTAATTGATAGGGCATCGTATGGCCAATAGCACTAACCAAATCATTTAAAAAAGCGGAAAATCACTACTCAACTTCGCAAAACTTTACGTTGCGAAATTACTTTTTACTAATAAACAACTTAATCTGACATTGCAATCTGTTAGAGAAGACATTCAGCCGTGATTGTACTGATCGCCATCAGAGTCGTTAAAGGTGTAGTGGGAATCACGCCGAGTTTGAGTGGAAGCATTCCGCTGGAACAGAAAGATCCACTCCAAAGAGGTGGCTGAGCCCGAGACAAAGAACTCGGTCAGAGAGTGAAGTGGCCGTTAAAGGCAAAGTTATTTAAGAGCGCGACGGATGACGCGCCTCCCCTTCTTTGGATTTTCGATTTGAACGGAAAAGGTGTAGCAACTGCGGATGAACTGGATGACTAGCTCTGTTTGGATTATTTGGACTAGGTGGAATTAAGTGTGCCAAGTGCGAACTAGACAGAAGGTGGTTGTCGAGATATTGGCGAAGTTGTAGAAAAGAAAAACAAAAAGAAAACTAAATTCAGAAGCACAATTGTATACGAAAACATCGATGAAGTGGTCGTCGGACAAGTTGCAAACCAATATCAGAATCGTTGATGAAAGCAGCGAACAAAAGGCTCCTTTATTCTTCGTAGAGCCGTAAGTTGTTTCTAGAGATTACTTCTTTTTCTTTTTGCTCGATTGCAAACGTTAAATTTAGTTTGCTATTTTCACAAAGGAATTAAAGCAGAGAAATGAGATTGTAATACTGAAGTTTTCAAAAAGTGAATTAACAGAAAAATTCATCAAAGATTGAATTCTCTTTCTGTATTAGAATTGAATTGGACCAATATTAAGTTTTAGGTTGTAACGGGTGTGGTTTGGGAGTGAAATTGCGATTAAAATTAAAAGTGGAGTGTTAGTGTTTGAAAGAGGAATGCGAAAGGGCACAGGTAGAGTCTTAATTTTCCGGACAGAGTTAAAGAGGGTCATATAATTCTCGGGTTATATGTACAATCCGTTATTTCGCGCAATGAAAAGTGGTTCAAGTGCCGTCTTTTGGGCTGCCAGAAAGTGAAACAGGCAAGCCGTATTCTCGCTAGGCGGCTTATTGGGGCCTTGGTGGACAAGCTAGTGGCACCCCACGCCTATTCCTGGATAAGCTTAACCGGGTCCGTAAGCCCCACAGGAGCACCCTATTGCTTTTGGGTGTAACAGAATATAATGAAAATTTAAACAGATTTTCTGATTCGTACGAGTGTTACATAACCAGTATATGCTATGTATACTGGTATGAGCTGGGAGCTCGATTTGATGTGTATCCTATATACACCATTAAGGCTCCCGGGGAGAGATCTCCCTTTAATACACTTACCTGCTACTATAACTAAACAAACTAAATCAGCAAAGGCAAACGCTTATTTTATTAATTGTTTTATTTTTTGTTCATTTGTTTTTCAACGTTACATTTCACATATTAAATTATTGAAAACCTATATCAATATTGAGTGAAGTGCTTTTCACATTTACCCTGACTTGTCACGCTTCACAGGTGATCGCCAGCCTGTAGAGGGAATCAACTTGACGTGCTAATGGTTTGGGGTGGCCACCTGGCGTGGAACACCAAAAGGCCAATTGAGGATCACGGTGGAAGCCAACACCTCACCCCTCACCATTTCACTGGGCACTGAACAATACCTCTGTCTAAAACTTAAACCGCGAATACTTAACGTTGTAGATAGTAATTGTAAAGAAAATGTATAATGAGTGTGAAAGATCGTGGAGTTGTCAATGAAGGGAAACGAAATGAATAGCAATCATAGGGATTAGTTAGAAAACGTTGGACATACTCGTATGGTATGAAAGAGTTTTGTTTGCGCTAGTCGTCCGTGCACCGTCGTAAATTTTTGGAAGAAAGCAAATAAACTGAGATAGAGAAAGAAAAAAAAATTGTTCAAAATTTATGATCTTAACTTTGGATTGCGAATAAACTTTTTCATCCAATGTAATGTATTGTAATTGAATGAATGTTTTTAGGTTATGTGCGAATGTTTTGGATATGATTGAATGAATTTTATACATCTTAATGAATGAATGTTTTTTAAAATTATGTGTGATCATCACAGTACACTTTGAAAATTTTTAGAGGCAAAAAGTATTAGCTATCTTCCAAGTTATTTTTAAGAAAGACGTTAAGACAATTAATTTGGCAATAATACCTTTTGCAGTGGATAAACCATTGAAAAACCTTTCACCAATGTAGCCTTCCTTATATTCGCATGATGGATGCGAATAATTAGCTACGGAGCAATGAAAACAACGTCCACCATGTCGACAACACAACTCGTCAAATTCCTTTGAGCATTTCCGATGCAAAACACTCTTGGTTAATGTAAAATCTTTCTCGGACACTGATCGGCGCTTCAAAGAACTATTCTTTCGCATTAAAGATGACGAAACGAAACGAATAATGCGTATTTGACGATCTGTATATTGCGGTTCACCGTTTGTTTCATCAATATCTTTTGGCAATTGCCACAGTGCACTACTCTCTTCTAACCGATTTCGATGAAAGTAGAGTGGTGCTAGCACCTCATAAATACCCCGTTGATGTGGCTCTAAGCACAGTATCACAATTTCCGTTTTAAATTGCTCTAAGAATTTCCGTATAGTACGTAATGCTATATGCGCTTCTAAGTTCAGTGGAAAATTTCGTTGAGTAGCACTTATTGTACATAAAGCGATTGTTTTTAAATTTAAATCTTTTACTTTCTCAGCACGTTTCTATAGCAGGACTACACTGTATGTTCGGTAGCTGTTTCGAATTTTTCACTAAATCTAGGTCTACACCTGTTCTGCATTCTCGTATATCGCCTAGAATTTCCTCTTTCAGTCGCGAGCTGGCACGTCCGAATATACGATCTGAATACTATTTCGTTCTGTCAACGTTTCATTTGTTGTATTCGCAAAAGCATCAACTTGCAATAGCGTTATATCACCATCCCAAATAATGAAGCGATTATTGATCCCTTTCGATCATGGAAACGGGCTAATCCGATGCCGTGGTCCGCTAACAATAATCGATGAATAATCCGTTAAATACGATTTTGATGTGTTATCGATTGAGCCCCAGGTTGGTAGAGAGTCTACGTGTAACGGAACAACCGCTGACGCCATTCTAAATATGACAACCTATCATAATTAAATTGATGACACGCTCATCGGAAGGGCTCTCGCGGGTCGAATGAAGGAAACAATGTTAAAGTAATTTTCATGAATGTATTTTATGATTATTTTACTTGAAATTTAAATGCGAAGAAAAGGAACAAATTTTGTTGAAAAATTTGTTAATAGATAGGTACTTTTGGGAAAAATTGAATCTTTCAAGAGAACACCACCACTGAATTGGTAGAAATACTATCAAAGTAATTCACGACTACAGGGAAATTAAGCATTGTCGTATTATACGTTTGCCGGTTAGAATTGTACAGCACTTGTTTTTTCTAACCACGTCACTTTCATTCGTTACAAGATTTTATCAAAAGAAACTCAGAGGCAATGACAAATTCAACTTAGAATTGATTTCACGTGTGGGGTGTCGAGATCCTATATGCCGGACGGAAGACAAATGGAGCCGCAAATTTTCACTATCAAAGGGTGCTCCTGAACACTTCAAGCAGTAAACAAACCAATTTTTAAAACTCGTATGTACCGTTTAAAACGATTTTGGAATCTAATTTAATCTAATTCCTCAAATATTCCTGACTCTAAAACGCGGCCAAAAAAATATCGCAGTCGTTCTTCGCGTCCACGCCGCGTCGCCGTCCAAGACGAATCTGCATGATGCAACAGTGGTTTTCTTGCGCCCAAGAAGATTTCTCTCTTCGCTTGCCCGTCGTCTACCGTATCGTCACGCAGCAACGTGGATGAAGACGAGTCCCTTGCTTACCCACTGTAGATTGCATTTACAATGCAATCCGTAGAATGCTGTACATATAACAGTGTTCTCATGTTAGAATTTTCAATTGGAGATTTGAGTTATCAAGTTAATAAAAAAAATAATAATATATAGAAAAGTTAAATTATAATGAAAAGATAAATCTTATGAAGAATGTCAATGCAGAGAAAATTTACGTTTAATATATAAAATAAATAATATAAATTTATATTTATAATAAAAATTTTATACATTTTTTCTATGTTTTGTAATTTACAAAAGTTTAACTTTGATTAATTAAATTTTTCAAATATGCAATTTAAATTCCGGAACAGTGTTACGCTGGTTTTCGGGCAATTCGCTTAGGAGACTGCTCGATTACTACATTTCGTGACGGTTACGTTTGGATCTAGATCCAGTTGGGAGGGTGCAAGGGGCACCGCTTTCACCTGAATGTCCCACTCTTATTTGTGGGCCATAAATATCGCTGGTAATAACGAAGTCCTCTTAAGTCCATCTGTTTTCTCCAGGTCCGGTTTGTTCTCCGAGTCAGCATTTTTCTTTGAACCTTAGTAGGTCACCTCCTAAAAGAATAATAAAGCACGGGGCATCGATAAGATTCCAGTGGAGCTCATCAAATATGGTGACAGCAGTGTTCATCAAGCTATTCACAAAGTTATCCAGCACATTTGGCAACAAGAACATATGCTGAAAGAATGGAGCCAATCAATTATATTCCCTATCGGCAAAAAAGGTGACAAGCTACAGCGCGAAAATAATAGAGGCATAGCACTACTTTGTACAAAATATTTTCAAAGATCTTAGAAAATAAAATCGGATCATAGGCCAATAGTATTATTGGGGAGTATCAAGGTGGTTTTAGCGCAGGTAGATCAACATTAGATCAATTGTTCACAGTCAAGCAGGTACTTGAAAAATGGTGGGAGTTCAACATAGACGTACACCAAATTTTCGTCGACTTCAAGCAAGGATACGACAGTATTGATCGTAACGCACTGTATCAAACAATGCTTGGTTTTGGCATCCCAGCCAAATTAGTCCGTCTTACCAAAATGACCATGACATCAACGATCTCAATAACTAACTCTCCAATGCCCTTGACACAAATATCGGACTAAAGCAGGAAGCGACGGGTCCTGAGGCGAATCAACGGAGCGAAGGTAGACGGGGACCATGAGCTGTATGAAATTTTTGATAAGCCAGAGGTCTCAACGATTATAAGACTGCGGAAGCTGCAATTGACTGGCCACATGAATCGTCTGGGCGAACAACGGATACTCAAAAAGGTATTTGTTGGGAGAACTGAAGGCCGGAGACCAGTGAGGAGACCAAGGAAACGTTGGCCTGATTCGGTCGACGAAGATAATTCATCGCTGCATGGATTTCGAAATTGGAGGACGCGATCAATGGACCGAAACAGTTGGAGGCGCTATTTTCAGGAAGCGAAGGCCCAAAAGAGGCTGTAGTGCTAAGAAGAAGAAGAAAAAGAAGAAGGTTACCTCCTTCTCGACTACTGTCAATATTTCTTTGACCCTCGAAATTCGTGGAAGCGAAATTTTTTTGTAGTGGGTCCTTGTACTGGGGGAAAGAACCCACCCCACGACACCGCAACGCTAGCCTGTCAGCGCATTCATGCGTCCTCAGACAAGGCCAATCTCAGCGAAACCCACTATCCTCTTTTGCCGAGGAAGCAGGCCATCGCTGCAGTCCTAAACGGACAACTTATGTACCCACATTTCACTACAATTCTCGCTATGCAAAAAGTTTTCAACGTTACGTGTGACCACTCAAAATCAAAACGTTTATATCCCACCGTTCATCGTGGAGGGCCAGCTTCAGTCGGTACGGCCGAACTGTAGTAATAGTTAAAGAAAGTAGTAATAGTTTAAGAAATAGAGTAGGGAAGCGTTTGTGTTAGTGTACTCAACGGATAAATAAAATCTGTCGTAAAGAGACACTCGAAAATGAGTAGTGAGTAGTGACGATTAAAAGGTTAAAACGACAGCATCAAAAGGCTAATTCCATTCGAAGATTTCTGAGGTAGAGAAAATTGCTGTGCGTGAAGGGTGAACATTTTTGAAGTTGTAGTGAATCTTTATGATGCGAGACAAGCACTGTTGCCTTAAGAAACACTTTAAAATGTAGCATAACTAAATTCTTTGGGCCGATTTAAGAAAAATGAGTATGTAAGCAGACCAACCTTAATTTACTATCGATCGATTTCTACCTCTTTTTTCAGAAATTCAGTATTATTGAAACTCCTCTGTGCATGTTTATAAAGATTATTTATATAAATTAATAGAAAAATCATGAGTGTGTACACATTTCTCTAAAATCTCCCTTCTAATAAGTAATCTTAAAGTGCATATTACCCCATCTCTGAATATTCTGCTTGTTATGAGCTCGTGTTACATTTAACGCAATCTGACGGATTAGTCATTTGATGATATCAATTAAGATTGCAATACGTATCTTCCTTAAGCACAGACAACTTGAGCTAAATTGTACGAAAATGTAAATTCTGTTAATTCCGTCGCATATTATTCAGGTGCTCTACAAGCAGCTGCCGTCCTTCACTTAAAGACACAAACATGAATGCCAAAGAACTCTATCACGTCCTCAAAATGTTCTATACTAACACAAATACTCGTACACTTCTTCATAGATGGAATTCAGTGTAATTTCTACCTCCATTACCCGACACAGATGTGTTGAATGTTGAGCATCCAGGATGACTTGTTTCAGCATCCTTTTCTTGTTTGCTGTTCGATTGTCAAGACTGTTCTTAGCACTAAATCGGTCCGCGTGGGCTTTTTTCCTTATTTCATTATTTATTCCGAGTTCGGTGATATTTGCAAAACGTGACCAATACATTTGCAGGTCAAAAAACTCATAAATGTTGAATGTGCAACATATATGATAAAGGTGGGAACGAAATGTGATCAGTTCTTCATTACCTAAGGATGTGACTTAAATAGACAATGTTCCTTTATGCTTGGGTGATAGGTCGACAAATTCTTGTTCAAAGTACCAAAATCTTATCTAGAAAACAGAGTAATATTTGTAAACGCTCATATTTTGCTGAGTAACAGGATGAAAGATTGTTTTGAAGGGATAATATGGTGTATTTCATTTAAATCTAATGTTTTGTGAAGCTCGTTCCATTTATAGGGCATTGTGACAAACGTTTCGACAATATACTATCAATATCAGTGCCTGGATACAAAACTGTCCTAGTAAAAATTTATTCCTACCAACTATATGTACCTAACTTCCTTTTTTTAAGGAGCTCCAAAATTTCTCTAAATGCGTACATCAATTTTATCTGAATCATTTTAATTCAAGTTTCACAAAGTTTTCCAGGACAATCAAATCTGTCTAAAATTTCAGGGAAATCTATTCTATGTAAATTTGCACAAATACTTCTAGCGATTTTAATCAACAAGTTTCTACTTACAAGAACGCTACGAAGGACTAATGTTTATTTTCTTTTTTGCATACGTTCAAGTATCAGTCAGATTATGATTTATTTGCTGAAGAATTACCTTCACATTTCTACCCTTTTCGATGTTTAGAATTGTTAATGTGCGCCGCAAGATTCGGTAGGAGTATGTTTGCTTATAAGGGAGAATAAATGAACACTGAAAGTGTCAAAATAAGCCTCTCGGCGAAATGTTTCTTTTGACATAAAGTTTACGCAAGTAAAGTTGAGTGAAATGCTTGCTGGAAAATGATGAAAAATTCAAACATGTGGCGACGAGTAGGTATTGTAAAGTACGAGTATGAAAACGAAGGAAGCTTGCTATTCATGAGAGGAAGTGAAAGTTGATGGTGGAAGTTTAGGTACTCGAGGAGTGGATTTCAAGGGTTTCTGGAATATAAAGTGTTCATTTTTTGAGTGATAAATGTTTGGAATGTTTTTCATACAAAAGTAGGTTAATGTAAACATCGCCAGATTTTCATGTCAAGTGAGGAGAAAAAGGACCAATCGCTGCTTAACATATCAGAGGAGTTTATGAAAAATTTCGCAAAATCCCAGACTTTTGCGAAAATTTTATTATTTCATTTTAATAGCCCACGTCTTTCAAAATTTGACTTTTTATGTATTTAACATCCTTTCGCATCTTATGGTCACGTGTGTTTGATATTAAAACTTTTGCAAGACGTATCCTTCAAAGTTGGGTAATAATGGCAAATATTGCATAATTCGACGTAATATATGTGGGCCAAGGTTTTTCCTAACATTTTGTAATATCCAATAACATGTGTTGAATCCTCTAAATACATAAGTTAGCAATAACTTAAATGATATTCCGTATTCTCGCAAAACGCAGAAATGGGCAAAAGAAAAGTTTGTTAAGGTTATCTGGGAAAGTTTAGGTAGACTTTCAACACAGGATTATTCAGAAAAGTATGATTGGAGATGAAGAATATTTTGGTGAGAACTTTAAGTATTAATTTTATGTTAATACTGCAACTATAAGTTATGGTATTAACTAAACGAGTATTCGTATATGATTCAATCCTATCGATGGATATAGGATGAGAAATATAAAAAAACTTTTGGATCCACGTAGACTTAATTAAACAAAATATTTGAATTCGTGATAATATTCATATAAGATCCGTACGTTTTAATGGTTTTGTAATACTTACGAACATTTATTGAAATCGGTTATGTCTGCCCGCGTGTCCGTTGGGCCGTCCACTCGCCCTTTTTTTATGTCACAGCAGTTTTTCTCCGAAACTATAGCAGCAGCAGTAACGAACCTAGCTAGATCAGAAGTGATGACCTCAATGATTAAAAGTGACTCTAAAATATTTTTTTTTATACTTAATTTAAGGTTTTGATATGAACATTTTCAAATAAATCTTTAACCTGAGAAAGGAACTGTGAGTAATTTGTACTCACATTAGGGATATTTTTGTATGTAGATCAGCAGGTAGGCAATCTTGAGTCCTGAGCCGCTAGCAATGCTTCATTCATTTAGTCACAAGTTATCCGCGGTGGGGATCGCATGTGATTGTGTTTAGTTTTGTTCTGTCTCCAGGCATTGAAAAAAAGTGTGAGAACATTTTGCTCATCGGTACTAACAGCGTCTGATATTTGATGAGTAATTTTTACTCATTTATACCTTTATGCGTATTTATTTATTTTTCAAATATACGAATATATTATCAAATTATGACTGTTGCTTATTTTACACACATTAAACGTAGTCTTGATCACTGAACAACTAGTTAAGGCAATTACTCATGTTCTGACTAGCATAATTTTTTTTTCTTTTTATAAAATATTATTATCTCAATTTTTTATTGTTTTAGATCAAGTGTCATTATAAAAAAACTTCTGAGAACAGAAGACAAAATATTGGACGCTCTTCTAGAATTGGAATCGGAAGAAGAAGAGGATAATTTAGAGTGCGGCATTGCTGAAATTGATTAAGATAGTGATGCATATTCGAAATCTTCTCCAGAGGTAGACCCGACAGAGGAGATCGATTTAGAGGGTGAAGCATTTGACGAAATAATTAAAAATATTGAAGAAGCTGAAGAGAAAAGGGTAAAGAATATCCAGGAAGCAGAAAGTAAGCAAAAAGAGTCAAATACCTAAAAAAAGTATCAAGAAGGAAAGAACAAACAAAGCAACTCCTGATCATGAAAAAACCGATGAAATATTTTCATGAATGATCACAGTGACTGAAGTTAATTTAATTGGAAGAAATGGAAATTTCATTTAGTGTAAAGAGCCTGTTGTAGCTGCAGTCGCCGGCAAAATATTGTACATATTTGCCCTGGCCCAAAAAGAGAAGCCAAAAATTCTTTGTGTCCAATGAGTTGCTTCAAAAGCTTTTTTATAACAGATATTTTCGAAGAGATTTTGGTCAGCACAAATAAAGAAATACAAACTCAAAGAGAGAAGTATAATCAAGAATCTCACGCGAACTTGTCAGATTTAGAAATGAGCAAACTTGAAGCATTTCGTGGCCTGTTAGTGTTATCCGCTGCACTCAAAAATAATCATTTATGAACTAGTATAGTGTGTGAAACTAGCTACAGTAGGGATAGATACAGAGCAACCATGACTGAGAGGAGATTCAAGTTCATCCTAAATTGTTTGAGATTTGATGATAAGACAACTAAGCAAGCTAGAAGAGAATTAACTAAACTAGCTCCAGTTTTTTCTATTTGGGAAAACTTCTACAAAATTTTGGAACAAATTATAAACCTGGTAGTTATATAACAATTAATGAACAACTGGTTGGGTTAAGAGGAAGATGCCCCTCCTGAATGTACATTCCCTCTAAATCCAATAAGTATGGGATTAAAATAATAACGTTTTGGGATAACGGAACAAATTATATGCTAGATGCCATTATTTTTCTTGGTAAAGGAAGTGTGCCTCCAAAAATACTTGCTGTTGTTTATTATGTTCTTCAACTTTTACAAAATGTGTAAGGCACTAACAGAAACGTTATTATTCTTCTTTTTCAACGTTTTCTTCATGACTACAAAATAACTACTGTTGGCACAATAAAAAAGAATAAATCACAGTTACCTACTCAAGCTTTTTATTAACCATGACGACATGGTACTAATTTCATACAAACCAACTATAAAAACCTTGTTACACTAGTATCTAGTATGCATGAAGCAGGTGGTATTCACTCAGATATAGTGCATGTATACAACACAACAAAAGGAGGAGCAGACAGTTTTGACCAGATGTGTCAGAACATCAACCATATCAGAAAAACAAAAAGGTGGCCTCTTACTTTTTTTGCAACATGTTGAATATAGGTTCAATAAATTCGTTAGTAGTATACAATCGTAATTTTTGCAGTCATGGCCACAACACAACGTCAAGACTTGACTTCATGTTGACTTTACACAATGGATTGACTGAGCCGGTTCAAAGAAAAAGAATAGCAAATAATCCAAAAATGAATCAGAATTTAAAAATGTCCATAAAAAGGGCTATAGGTGAAAGCCAAAATATTAGCGTACAAGAAAGTCAAGAGGGACCTGAAAAGTATTGCAATTTTTGCAACTGAAAACAAATTGAAGAAGCAGGAGAGTGCTCGTACCAGAAGGGTATTGTAAAGCAATTAGTAAATCAAACAGTATTTTCTGCATATTAAAACTTGACTAATATACATATTCCATAAATTGAGTTCGAAGAATTATTATGCCTATTATATTTTTATATTCGCAGCCATTTTCTTTCAAGTGTTTTGACCCCATCGTTTAATTAGTCATGATAACACATCAATAATACAAACCGTTTCTAAAATTTTTTTCAAAATTCTTACATATAGGGTTTTCCCATAAGAGGTGTTATTTTGAATAGATCTTGTGATTTAACACCTTGCGACTTCTTCCTTTGGGGTCACGTGAAAGAGAAGGTCTACGCCAATAGCCCAGCGTCGATTCAAGACCTCAAAGGTGGAATTCGTGAGGCTGTTGAGGACATAGGGCAGCCACTTTGCGATTTGGTTATGGAAAATTTCATGAAAAGGATATGGTCCTGTAAGCGTGTCGTAGTAATCATTAGCCTGATGTTATTTTTCACTATTAACGGCATACCTTTCTCTTTATAATGAAATAAACATTTGATCATTTGTATTAAAAAATGGCATTTTTCTTATAATATCAAAATAACACTTCTTATTAGAAAACCTTATATTTATAGTGGCTACGTCCGTTGCGAACGTGTATCTCCCTAGTATCACGTGTTAATGTTGTTGTAATTGTTGAATATTCAATCGGTTATAACTTAGCTGTTTATTGTTCCATTATTGTGAAATTTTCAGAACACATACAAATGCTTTCAAGAAACTTAAATTGTAGTTTTTGGGAAATTTAAGGGTCTCAGTTTGATTTTATCGGCAAAAACGTAAAACTTATAATATGTACTATTATTAACAAAGTTGATCGAATTTCGACTTTTAAGGTATTTGTTGCCCTTGTACTTATAAAGTTACACCTCTGTGATTTTTTTCAGATTTTTGGGGTAAAAGGTGTCCAATCGCGAGGGGGGGACACAAAATTTTCGTACATTTCCCCTTCCCCTGCACGCTTCAAAGCATTTTAAGCCATTTTAAGACCTGTTTTGAAAAGTTCTCATTAAGACCTTTTATTTAACACCCATATTGCCTACATGCGATGAAAACTTTTTTTTCAGGGGCAACAACCTATATGGGAAGACCCCCCTTAAGGAACTTATGAATTTCTTTTCGTGGTGAAACTCTGAAGAGGGCGGCACTTCCCACCTACTTACAAAATCTTATGCTTCTAGCTTATGTAGTTTGCGAGAAGAAGTGGTGTGACACACGGACGGACGGACGGGCGGACAGACGGACAGACAGGACGCGAAACTAGTAGGGTACTGTAAAATGACTTTATAATACCCTAAAAACGTAGATACACTACAAAGTACTGCAAATGTGGTTCACCAATTTGCAAAGAACATGCAGTTAAAAGGTGCTCAAACTGCGAATCTTAATATAATAATATAAAAAAATTACGTCTTCATTCTTCAAATTTAACTTGATTCCTGAATTGACAAATTTTTAACTTGTACTTACTATTGAAAAATGTTTGTTGCTTTTGTTAATTTATGTAATAAAATTTTTCAAACACTAATCGTATTACTTATGGAATTGTTTGCAGCTACATGAAAGCGTTGCATATTTTTAATAATAATTTTTCTGAAAAATTATTAGAGAAGAAAAATGTTAGAAGAAGGTGGTTTCAACGTGTGTACTAATTCTCATGAGGCCATCACTCTTAGATACACATCGGTGATGGAGACGACCATGCTTAGAGATGAGAGAGCTAATTTTAATTTTCCCTAATTATGCGAACTCAATTTAACATTAAATGAAAGGTCTTAATGAGAACTTTGCTGAAAGTGCGTTTTGCGGCAATGCACAATTGTGGCACTGCATCACTCCCTCCCGAGTGGCATTGTCAGCCGAAGAAATGACACGAAAACGAAATGTGATGTATTGTCATTTTTAGTTGTTGGTTTTCGAATTTTATAGAGTGTAATTAAACCTTGCATTTCGTCTCGCAAAAATCTAACTGAGACGAGATTTCGGAGAAACTCCGTTGATTTCTACGATTTAGCTAAGGTGCAGCTTTTGGTAAAAGCGTGACAGTAGCTTTTTGCTGGGCGGATACGTTCTTCATCCTTCTGGCGGGGTGTTTATTAGAGGAAGTATTTTGCGTTGGGCTGCTACCGGACCCGTCTCCGGCCGATGTGAATCATTCGTCGCCATCTCAATTGGAGGTGCGCACGCCATGGTTTCTCGTACTTCCATTACTTTTGGTTGCGAAGCCAATGGCTATTGTGCTCTACACCGCCCCTTAGCCGGAACACCCTGAACCTGTTGAGCAGTGTGATAGTGTACTATTTCAAGAAGGGTAGGATTAAGCTACTCGGAGGAATAATTGGCGTCAAGGGTGTCTGAAATTCTCCTAAGAACTGTGTGCGGCCCCGTCAATGGTTTTTTTTTTGAATCAATGGTTTTTCGACTGCGTAAATCCTCATAAATACGTGCGAGCAAATCCTGAGACTTTTGTTTACAAATGGTGGCCGCGATTTTCGTTCATAGTTTCCCGTAATTTAACTAAAAACTCATGTGGCTCAACGGCTTCCGCTGTAGAACTATTAATTCTCAGGGAAAGTTAAGCGTCATTCCGTATAGAATTTCTGCACAAGACGCTACCAGGTCCAACTTGGCGGTTCCGCGTAATCATTATAAAAACAGTCAGCAGTATCTCCAAACAAGGCGGATTTTGCTCGCAGCACATGATTGCCACTTTGAGCCACCAGTGCCAGCGGTTGATGAGCCCATTAAAAGCGGGGTGATAGGGTGACATAATGGTTTGATCTCATCCGATGAAGCGGACAAGTGGCTTGAAACGTGAGGACCCAAACTGAGTGCCTTGATCCGTGGTAATTGTGTGTGGCACGCCAAACCGCGCCACCCGGTTGAAAAAAATGCTTGAGCAATGGTTCCAGCTGTTTGGTTAGTCAATGGTATTGCCACGGGCCACCTTAAAAATTGGCCGATTACCGTGAGGCAATGCTTGTAACCTTGCAATGGTATCAAAGGGCCAATGATATCCAGGTGTACATGCTGAAACCGTTCATCGAGCATTGGATTTTTTGGTGGTGACAAATTTTCAATTGCTGGCACGATATGCTACTTCGCGCCCATACTTAAACGTCTCTTTCCATGTTCGTCCATATGAATTTCCTTGCTAGAGACTTGCAAGTTGCTCAGCTGCTTGAATGAAATGGATGATGAAAAAAGTCGATAATTTTCTACGCAATATTAATGAAATGAACGGGTGCACTTTCAAAAGTGACATATCAGCTATCAATCCACGTTATCACCAACAATAAGCTGTTGATAGGTAAGTGACGTGGTATTATTGTGGAGGAGTTCCTGCAGCTCTGCATCCTTTTGCTGCTCAAGTGCCAATTTGTTCATATCAACAGCAAATTGGACTAAAATTGCCTCAATCCGTAACAAAGCGTCCGCGATGCTGTTGGTAGTTTCAGGAATGTATCTTACATATATTGCGCTGGAACACGTCATCAGGAAGACATCAGCTGAAACCTCTAATGGTGTCAATATTATAGTGCGTGCAATTTTAGATGCCTAAGGAGTATTTCTGAGTCTAAAATCTCCCCTACAAGTTAATGAAATTAAAACTAAATTCATGACTCAAACGAGGCAAAACCTGATCGTAGGCGACTACAATCTTGAAAGTGTGGATAATTTTGTTTATCTTGGAGCCAACCTGAATAGAAGAGGTGCCGGAAAAGACAAGACTAGATGCCGCATAAACATCGCAAATAAAGCATATACCTCCATACTGTCCATTCCAAGGTACAGAGTTGTGTACCGGTAAAATTAACTCCGCATTTAAACAATACTAGTCAAACCTGTACTGTTAACATATATGGCAGTAAAACATGTAGCCTGATGAGCGAATCCAAAAAGGCAATGAATGCATTTGAACGCAATGTGCTCCGGAAAATCTACGACCCAGTGAAACAAGGAAAAGAGTAGAGACTTCGTCACAATGCTGAGTTGTTTAAACTTTTTGACGATCCACTCGTTTCCTCTTCTGTAAAGTTACGGAAATTGCAATGGACGGGCCGTATAGAAAGAATGGAAGAAAACCGGCTACCCAGAAGAACATTGACGGGTAGAGTACAAAGTAGACGTCCAGCGGGAAGACGGAGGACTCGATGAGAAGACACAATAAAAGCTAACAACAGGTCTTTATTGGGAGTAAGCAACTGCTGGAAAAGGTCACAAAACCGTGATGATTGGAGGAAATTAATCCTGGAGGCCAAGCACCGAATCAGACAGGGCTGTCACGCCATAGATGACGATAATCTTATGTCTGTAGAAAACTGGAAAATGAAGCTAAGATGGCGTAGTTGCTGTGATGATGCTTTATTGGATTACTGTGCAAGCGCGTAGGTAAGTGGCTTGTGGTCAGTGAGAATGTGAAATGTCGAGCCTTCCAAATAGTGCTAAAAGTGACGTACGAGTATACCACTGTAAATGGCCAACAGTTTGTGTTCATACACACTGTAGCAAGTTTCCGCTTTGGATAAGAAGTAAGTGGAAGTTACTTGCTTGCTTGTACCTGCCACTACGTCTGACGCATCAGTAGCGAGCCTTATTGGCTTGTTTCCCTGGAAGTGCACCAGTAGAACAGCATCACCCAGCCAGATTTTGCAATTTTGGAACGCTTTTTCTATTGTTGGTGACCCAATGATTAGTGTTTTGTCATTTTTCTTTGAAGATGAAAAGTAACTGTTCAATGGTGTGTGAACTGACTGCATTTCGAGTGAAGCGATGATAGCATATAATGCATCCAAGGAAACGGTAAAGCTCCGCTACTATTGCAGGTTGTGCGTAGTCTCAAATTAATTGCAACCGGGATGGTGAGGGCAAAATACCTTGTGCTTTGACCACCTGACCTAAATATTTGACCTCTGTTGCTCCCCATGAGCACTTGGTCATATTGATTGCTAGTCCATTCTCAGCGAGGCGTTCAAACACCAACCTTAGATGCCTTCTATGTTGGTCCTCTGATTTGAAAGAAACCAGAATATCCTTGAGGTAGCAAATACAGTAGTCGAGACGTTGGAATTCCTGGTTCATAAACCTGTGGAACAATTGGGCTGCGTTGCGTAGACCGAACGTCATTGCAGTTAACTCATACAGGTCCAAAGGTGTCGTTATCACTTTTTTTGGAATATCCTCTTCCCTAGTCGGGATATGATAAAACGCCCTGAGTAGATTCACTTTGGAACAGATGCGTTTTCTGGCCGAACCAAAAGTTATATCCTGAATGTGGTGCATTGGATAACTGTCTGGTACAGTGGCTGCAATTAGTCGCCGGTAATTTCCACAGGTTCGCCAGGAACCATCTTTCTTTTGAACGAGATGCAGGGGACTCACCCAAAGGCTGCTTGATGGGCAACACAATCGCCTGTTCTGTAAAAATTGGATTTCAGCTCTAGCGATCTTAAATTTCTCTTGACTTAGCCTTTGGTAACGATATAGTGCTTGATTGTATGCGTGGCTATTTAAGCTATAACGGTGGAATTGGATATACTTGGGAAACCCCTGAGTATCCCGTGATGTAAATTCTTCAGAATACTCGATAAGTTTTCATTTTGAACTGTCCTAATCCATCCTCTCACTGCAATCTTTGATGCAGGATTGCGTAGCCGTCGCTTTTTTATATCCACCAATAATCCAAACTGGCTGAAGAAGTCCGCTCTTAGAATAGGGTGTGCAATCTGCGCAACGTGAAATTGCCAATGGAAAAAGCGTTGAAGGCTAAGCGACATGTTTAAAGTTACATTTTCATAAGTACAAACAGGGGGGCACAAACAGCCAACAGTCTTGCTTTAAAGGCTTCATATTTTTCAGTAGGTGAAGGAGTGGTGACTTTATAACGTCAGCCACTTGTGTGATGATTGATATATCCTGTTTGGAGACCACCTTGTCGAAACAGGCCGAAATGATCATAATCTTACTCGCCCAAAATTGTGCCTTTACACGAGCAAACCAAAATTCTAGTTTGTTCTGAAACAATTATTGGTTTTAAAATTATAAGTGTAGTAACACGTGCCAGAAGGGCTACGTAATCTAGTCAGCATCTACTGCGATCGGATGTCCTCTGGCAATTCGCAGGTGTCATCTGAGTCTAAGGTGAATGCTCTAAGATGTCCAATTTGAATGCGCTATGCGTGGGAACCATTATATTTGCAAGTGAGAACCAGCTGTAAGTCATGCGTTGGTCTCTTCTTTCATTCTGGGATTTTCTCTCGAGACAAGCAGAGGTGGAAGCGGAAAGTTCAGCGTGAAGTCAAATTGTGTTGCGAAAGTTAATCAGTTCCTTTCGATTTTTTTCCGGCGTCCACTGCCAAATGGCCCTAACGAGTAAGGTTTAGTATAGCTAAGCCGGCTAACTTATTGATCGCATGTGAATTTGATTCGTTAAAAGAAATAAATTAAAGTGAAACAAGTAAAACTTGGAATTGAGACAATGTGTGATGTAGTTCATTGATTTAGATCGTGAAGTAATAACAACATTCGTAAAGTTAAAGCGAACGGATTGTGTTTAATTTCCCATTCGTCGTAGACGTTTCTCGGTAATCTAAAGGTTAGGTGATCGCTCATTTAACTTAGTGGGCAGGTTTTGCTCGCATTATATAATTGGTTTAGATAGTCTACAAACTGAGAAGGGACCGAACTAATTCTGAGTCTAGAAAGAAGGCTCCTTCTGTTTCTAATTTCCTTTCGGTGTTTTTTTTTAGGGAGTTTCAGGTTACGTGAAACAGTTAAGTATTTTGTGAGCGTTCCGCGTCTTCTTGTGAGTTGTCTTTCTTTATTTTAAAACGTCCGTGTGTCACAGCAGTTTTTCTCGGAAACTATTTAAGCTAGAAACATTAAATTTTGTATGTGGGTGTAAAGTGGTGTTCTCTTCAAAGTTCAACTACAAAAAAATTTTATAAGGTATTCAAGGGGGCTCTCCCCATATAGGAGAGTGACCCCCCGAGAAAAAAAAATTCATTGAAAGTAGCCGATATGGGTATCAAATGAAAGGTCTTGATGAGAACTTTTCAAAACAGGTCTTAGTTTGGCAAAATTTGCTTCGAGGGGCGCACAGGGAGGGGAAATACACGAAAAATTTGTTTCCCCCCCCCCCCCTCGCGATTGGACACCTGTGATCCGAAAAATCTGAAAAAAATCAGGAATGTAGGCCTTGGTGAGTACAATAACAACAAATACGTTAGAAGTCGCAATTCACTTAACTTTGTTAGTAATAGTATGATTTATCGATTTTATGTTTTCTTGAATAAAATCTTAATGGTACCCTTAAATTCTATGAAATTCAGTACACAGATGACTATTTACAACATTTAGCGAAGTTATATTGGTTTGAATTTTCCTGTGTTACTATGGAACAATATGCGCTGCATTTATTACTATGGCAACATATGGCTATGGAACAACATGCGCTTTTTACCGACTCAGACACTACAGTTTTGCTAGGATTTGCATAAAAATTTCAGGAATGATAGGTGTCATGTAGATCTTTGAGAATCGGTTCAGCTAGTGGTATCAGTAATCGTAAAACAAAATAGTGGCTGTTTTAAATGCGAAAATTGGATAATTTGGAGTTATTTTTTTCCCAACTTCAACGTTTAAGGTGCATGCTTTGAACATTTGATTCAATTGAATGAATGACTAAAGATGAGTACCTACAATTTATGCTCATAAGTGAAACAAGTCAAGGAGGCGGGAGAGAGCTCCTAGCAAAAGGGCTTTGTAACCATTCTAGGATTCGAAAAAATAGGCCATGAATCGATGATAACAGTACAGGAGAATAGCCCCTGAAAAAAATTCATCAAACGTAGCCGATATGAGTATGAGATGAACGTTTTCATGGGAGCATTTCAAAACAGTTCTTAAACTGTCAGTTTTTGCTTCGGTGGGGGCACAGGGGGGAAATACATGAAAAATGTGTTTCCTCCCTCGCGAATGGACATCTGAAATAATTATCAAGGGAGATATTTATGAGTATGACAATAACAAAAACTTCAGAAGTCGAAATTCGTTCAACTTTGTTAATAATAGTATGATCTTCGTATTTCATATTTTCTCTAATAAAATCGTCTTTAACATGTATCTTGATTTGATTCGATCTGGTGACTGCATTTTGTAAATTGAATACAAAACCCTTCTGACATGAGCGTAGGTCTGTTTACCCAACTTGTTTCTAATATAAGCTAGTTTCCGCGTTGAAAAGGACGGATGACTTGAGTCATCGTATGTTAGGCGGGAAAATACAAGACCCCTCTTCTGTCAATCGAGATTCTGGCTCTCTGAGGCAGTTTGCATCGCTGCTGTCTTTCACGGACCAATAACACAGGTAAATCCATTACTCCTAAATCCACGTGCACTTGAGGGGTAGGTGTTTGTGAAAATTATACTTACTTTTTACTAAACTACTATCTTCTACCCACAAAATACAATAAAAATAAGATTAAAAGCAACAGAATCCCTTTATGGAGATATTACGATTAATAAAAACACTGGCTTTATAACAGAGTAAAAATCAGAATATGCGCATTTTTAGACACTTGCTCTTTTTCCTTCTGAATTTTTTCGAAGTCACACAAATATCGAAATTTTGCCAATTTGATGTATTTTCTTTGTTTTTCCCTTATTGTGGTTATTCAGTTGTTTTCTCTTAAATATAGTTATTCGTTTGGTTTGATGACAATCGAATGTCACATCAATCGTGGTCAGGAATTTTTATGTATCAAGTATGATTTATTTTGCAGCGAATCTGGTCTAACTTTATCTGGTTTGTTTGATATTTAACCAAATTCCATGGAAATTAATTTTTAGAATTGCATAAAAAATTATTTCTGATGCGAGGTTCTTCATTTGTTGGGTTCTCTATTATCTCATTCAGATGGCTTTCAATTTCTTTAAAACACTTATCTGGGTTCTGCGCAGGGGTATGTAACTCCGTTTAGCTTTTTGGATCATTTTTGTATTTTTTTTTTAACAAATACGAATACAAATAAGAAATATATTTTGTTTTAGCAAGAGTTAAATTTTTATCATTTGTTCTGTTTAAATATTTAAGGTACTCTTATTCTTGATTCTACTCACAGATCAAACTGATGGCGCCACAAACACTCAGTGAACTGAATGATTGACAATTTTTGATAATTCTCTTGCAGACATATATCATGGGACGATGGGATAGCGTGAAATTGCAACGGTGCGGTAGCATAAAGAGAAAGTTCTCATCATTGTTCAAGGAAGCGTAGCGATGAGCAAAGGAGAAATTGTCTCATAGCAAAGAGTCGCGTGTTGCCAGTCTTTTGAATAAAGTTTCTATAAGTTGATCGCATTCTCATTAGACAGATCTGATTCGAATGGTGTCAACTAGGCACTGTGCATACACACTTGATGGTTTCAGATGAAATTTACATGAGTTTGGTTACATTCATGTCTAATCAGCTAGTTCGACTGAAACACTGCAACTCACATGCGACCGACAGACAAAGCACTCCCGTTAAACTCTTTGCCAGTCACTTTCTCCGTTTTTTTTCAAGCTTTCCCATCAAATCTATGTTTACTGTACGAAACCAAGTGGATGTACAATCACAAAAAGAACTTGTATGTGAATTTTCCGGTAATAGCAAGTGATTACAATCAACATGTGTACGTTGATTGTATCCCTAAAGAGAGAACTTCATTATCCTTGGCAAATTAGTATTCACTATTCTTGCTACAGACATCCACCCTGGCCAATGAACAAAACTTAAGTCACCTCACTACCCAGTAACCAGTCTCAGCCAGCCGGTTTTCGAGCAACTTGCATATTTTGAAAAGTTTACCCAAAAACCAGTCGCGCAAATCTTGGTTTATGGTTTGATTTGGTTTGTCTTTTTGTTCAGCTTTATCCACTTTCGATCCAATATGTTTCAAACGCTGTTGTTATTGGACATCAAATTTATATCTTATACTATCTTTTACCAGTGAGAAGATAAAAAGAACAAATTACACCATCCTAATATAAATGAACAATTATCACACCAAAATGACATAACAAGCCATATACGAGTACATCCCGTTGTATTGGTATTTAGAAAAATCATTCGTAAGAATTGTGTTTGGGATATTTAATAGTGATAAACATGTGATTGACACGTATATTATATGAGTAGGGTTTGTATGTCCTCATCACGATTGGCGGTATCATGTTTAATCCAGGTCAGAAGTGTTGCGAAAATTATATCCAAATTTGATTTGTCGATTTCTTTGAGGATGGATTAAAGCTCTTGCAAGCTGAGACTCTTGATTTTAGGTGGATCACTTTTGTTTAAGTAATACACAATGAAACTCCACCGTAGATGGTCCCAAGCACGGTTGAAAAAGGAGGGGGGACTCCCTTGTTTCCCTAACCCACAGCTTCCATGGTCCCTCATCTTAAACTCCACAAACATATGGTAGGTTTAATGGGGTCGAGAAACGTCAAGAACTGCAAACACACCTGCAGCTCTGCCTGTAAATCCTACTTACACCTTCTTTGTGGTGAATAAGAGAGTGAAAGTGAGTCTGCCGTGCCTGATAACAAAACTTAAAGTAATATCCATGCCGCCGGAATGAAGGTTAGGTGACCAGCTAACTCCCCATTCCTATAAAACCCTACATTGTTCCGAAACCCACAGCAGAGTCTTGAAATGGATTTGACCTATGGCAAAGACCTTGTAAAAGAGAAAAGGACTATACGAGTAGCATTGGATCATGGAATGTCAGATCATTGAACAACCCTGGTGCTGTTAAGGATCTTTTACAATAGACCAGTCGATATAAATTAAACATACTGGCAATCCAGGAAACCAGCTGGACTAGAAGTGATTTTCAAGATATGAAATTGCACACCATATTCGAAAGCAGGAAGCCTGCTGGAAAGCGATAATTTAGAGTAACATTCATTGTGAATGAGGAGGTCAAATTGCACGTTGTTGATTTTGAGGCAGTCAATGAACGTGCAATCATGCAATCCGTATCAAAGCAAAATTCTTTGGAATTTGGCTGATAAACCTGCCCACCCCCGACCGAAAAATAGGACGAAGAAACGAAGGAAACGTCAGAATCACCTGGAAAGACTAGTTGACTCATAGCCTACATACAATTCTGGATGCTTACAACGCTAGCGTTGGCAATGAGCTATCTCGTTAGGAATCGATTGGAAGATATAGCCCCCACGATGAAAAAAGTTGACAACGGCCAGCGTCTGATTGACTTTGCATGTTGCAGAAATCTAGTTATACACTCAACTTACTTCCCATATTGAGGCATACATAAAATAATCTGGGTACCACCAAATCGAAATGCTTAAGACTGAAATGAACAATGTTCTAATTCAACAACGTTGGGCCTCGAGCATACTTGACGTCCATACATACCGATGTGCCAATTGTAACTTATATCATTACTTGATGAAATTAAAGGATCAATGTCATATTTCAAAGACGTATTTAGCGAGGACCAGCCCGCTACAAAAATTTGAGAAATGATTGGGTCGATGATGGGTGCCAGAATAATAATAATAATCCATCTCTACGCCAAGGTGCGGATTTGCCTGTACCATTTATCGTTGAGGCATCTCATTCCATGACCATAATTGAATTCGAGGTTATATGGTCGATATCAAGCTCAACCATGTGATTATTACCTGATTTTTCAATTATTACTCATTATAGCTAGGTGGGCTTATAATCCAACAGCAGCATCAGAGGCTCATACTCGACGCTGCCACCAAGGTTTAAACTTGAGAGCTGCCGCGCAAGTGGAGTGTGCTCTAACCCACTGCCAAAATGCGTGAGTAAAAAAGAATTAAGCGTATAAACAATGTTTAGGTAGAAAAACCAGGACAAACAGAGAAAACTAGGATAATCTCAGAAGAGTAGCGGGTACAATAATCTGAATTGAGAAAAGAAAATACTTTGATGACCCATTGAAGAGCATCGATGTATGTTTAGCAAGCAACAACACAAGAAAAGCGTGCTAATTATTGAAAAGCCTGAAACGAGATTATCAGCCCAAAATCATGCTCTGCTGTGATTACATTGGCAAAATCATCGCTAATGAAAACTGGATTAAACAAAAATGGAAGTCATATTTCAAGAAGTTCTTTAAAGCTTCCCATAGCCTATAGATATTTTTGGAGAGTTTCCATTGAAGTCACTGACTCCGAATGACATTTTTTACAACATCAAAACCCAAAAGAATAATAAAACTTCGGGTATCGATGAGATTCTAGTGGAGCTCATTCAAGATAGTTGCAATGGTGTTCAGGAAGATGTATATAAAGTCATCCAACACATTTGACAACATGAACATATGGCAAACAAGCGGAGCTGATCAATTATATTCCTTATCGACAAAGAAAATGATAAACTGTAGAGCAAAAACTATAGAGGCATATTACTATTTTGTACAGCCAACAATATATTTTCAAAGATCTTTGAAGATTAAAATCAGATCATGCAACTAGAGTGTTGTAGGGGAGTATCAAATTGCTTTTAGAGCAGGTAAAATGATGATAGACAAATTGTTCACAGTCAAATAAGTACTAGAAAAATGCTGAGAGTTCAATATAGAAGTACACCAAAATTTTCGTTGATTTCAATCAAAGATAGGACAGTATTCATCGTGACGTACTATTGCTATTCAATTTGGCTCCGGAATATGTCATAAAAAACTGTCAATAGATGAGGTACATTATTATACAAGTAAGCCAAGTGATTGCCCATGCGGATGGCATCAACATTCTGTCTTGGTCATTAACAACCGCCATAAAACGTTTCCTGAAACTCGACAGGGAAGCAAAACTAGTAAGACTATAAATCAACTAGAATAAAACAAAGCTCATGACGCAGTCGAAGAAAGATACCACAAATACCCAAAATATCACATTGGATACATTGTGAAAAATGTGGGTGAATTTGTATATTGGGGCGGTAAAGTAACAAAACCGCTAATAAAAAGACAAAATATGTTAAAGAAAACAGCTCGCAAATGAAATATTTTATTCAGTTTTGACAATCTTGAAGACCAGCTACATACACAGGAAAACAAAGCTCCAAGTATATAAATCAGTGATGAGACCTATGCTATGAGTGTAAAACATGGACCCTAACACAAGCATCTGCAAGGAGGGTGCTTAGGCAAATCAAAGTGAACCTAGGCAAAGGCCAATGGCAAAAATGATACAACCATAGCTGTATGAAATTTTCAAAGAGCTAGAGGTTACAATGATTGTAAGACTGCGGAGGCTGGAATGGGCTAGCCACGTGGGTCGTATAGATGTTAAACGGATATTCAAAAAGGCATTCATTAGGAGGACTGAAGGGCGAAGACCAGTGGGGAGAGCGAGGAAACGCCGGTCTGACTCAGTCGACAAAGACAGTTCGTCGCTGCTCGGTTTTCGGAATTGGAGGACGCGGTCAATGGACCAAGTGTGTTAACCGTGCTTATTGTGGTAAGCCAAGGTTCGGGAGGGGCTGTAGTACTATGAAGAAGAAGGAAAAGAAGGACCATTTACATTATGTCAAGGATATAAATATTGTCTCACTGTAATCGACTGATTTTCGTGATAGCTCGAGGAAACTCTTCATGTTGATCAAACCGCTGAGCCGGTAGCAAGGGTGCTTTTGAACAATCAAGTTGAACGTTTTTGTACACCGCGTATAACCAGGGAACTAAATTTGAGTAAGCATTATTCACGGTACTGACCTGTATGATTGTAATTGAAGATAACGAAGTGTCTTCTTAGTATCTCAGATCCAAAGAATATTCGAAATATGGTACCACTCACTCAAAGCGGTAATTATGTGCCATGAGAAGAATCCAGCATAGTTGAATGTGCTGCCTGCAGTGCTTCTAGCCTCGCGAAATGTGGTAAAAAAGGATATCAGGGTATAATGCATGGAGGTGGTCTATGGAACAACTCTAACTTTGCCGGGAGAATTTCTATCCCCTTTTGATAGAGCGACAAGTTCATCATTATTTCTTAGAAATTTACGCAAAACAATGCGGAACCTACAGCCACTTCAAATTTCCACAAGCAACAGCTGTTTACCAGTTGATTTTTGCAACATTGCACTCATTCATCGACGCTTTTAGAACAACACTAGTGCATCCATTTACCCGACCACATATAATACTCGGACGGTTGTTATATACTATCGACGTTAGGGAAGCCCAGTCAATGTATCAAACGAACTCCTAAATACAGCAATTATCGACGATATTTGGGTATGCACAATCAAAATGACAGGACATTATCATCCGGTAAGGAGTCCTATGGGGCTTACAGAACTTCGCCGTTAGTGGTTCCTCCAAAGAGTAAGAAGATTAATTATTGTAAAACGTACATTTTTCATAATAAAAGTGTCCAAGAGTTGGCAAGTGGCAGAAAAACAGCGTGTTTGATCTTGTGCCCCATACACTGAAAATCATCTTTTTTGAAAAAACTCAATTTTATATCAGAACCAGAATCTTACAACTATGTATTTTCCAAAAATTACTTATCAAATTTAGTAAAAAGGTAATTTTATGACCATTTTAAAATTCTTGTATTTTTTGTTGGGATAAGGACTTAAAAATTATTAATTTTTATTTTTGTATGTCTCACCACTTTATGCAATAATTTGCCTTGACTTGTTTGAAGTTTCTTTAAGATTTAAGGGGGTTCACTTTCATGTTCTCAAATCCATTCCTAAGAGTTGTGAAGCGTAAACGTTGCATACAAGAAAAAGCTAGGTAATCTCTATTGCAAGAAATTCAAATTAACTGCAGAATATATCTGTCAGAAAGATTTTACTATCTCAATACATCAAAGAATCCAATTTAAAAACGGATTATCCCAACAGAAAGTCATTTCGCGTAAAGGACTTTGACATATCCAAGTTATGTTAAAAATATCTTTGCCATAAGAAAAAGACTTCCTTCCTAAGGAGGAAACGTCTAAGCCGTTCATCTTCATAGCGTACCGAAAATGTCTTGATAAACTTATTTTTATGCCCAGCAGATATTATCGCAGTGCCTAATCTCCGTTAAGGCTGGAAAACTTTAAGTCCTTAACCCGCAGGCGCGTTCACTAATGGGATAAGATGAAATATAGGCAAACACCTTCCGTTTCACGCCAAATAATATTATACCCATGGGAAAATTAAACCGCTCATCTCTGACAGAGCCACACCGTGATATCAAGCGGAATTAAGTACTTTGATAAGAGTCAGACAGTTATTTTGTACAGTGTGCACAATAGGGCAAGAGCTTTCACTTTGAATTATGATCAATGAAAAGTAGAAAAGAAAAAGTGACAAAAAATTTGTTTCAGGTCTGATTTTATTTTGCTGAGGTTTGAGTACATAAAAATAGTTACTTATTGTGCTGCTATAGGTCTCCAACACTTATTGTGCGTCTCTTAAATTGTCATTTACATATATTCTTTCATAAGACTTCTGCATGCGATAAAATTATCTTTGAGTGCTTTTATTTAAACACATATAGTAATTTCAATGAACTTCGTATTCACACCAATGCACAATTTGCCATCAAAGTCTTATCAAAGTTAAACATGACATTGAAAACTTTATTGAGTGTATTACGTTTCCAGATTAATGATTCCGAGAATTGAGTGTGTTCATCTTGATGGTATTCATTTCGAAACTTATCATTAAATGTTGGATATTCTATATTTAAAATCGTTTTTTGAGCTACTTCACTAGCCGGATTTTCTTTAACTTTGTGGTAAGGATATAACGTTATGTTAAGCTTTTACAAAGATATTTGCCATTTCATTTCTATACACAAAATAGCCGTCCCAACAAATATTATAAACGTGAATGTGTGTTTGTTTGTTACGCTTTCACACCTTAACTTCTTAACATATCATCATGATATATTGTTAATGAAACTAATTGAATATTTGCTTAAAAAAATATGATTTTTGGTCTAAGCCGCCTCTTTGTAGGCACACATTATAATTTCGACTGAACTAGCCTAACAATAATTCACAACAAATTTCGCTTGTTAAGTAAAATTGCATTTGCTGCAAGTGTCCGTGGAATTACGGAAACATGCCATTCAATGGTGTCAGTAATATTGAATTGGTGCTTACAGGTATATATGCGCAAACAGGTGTTAGCTCCTCCTTTCTTAAATACATATGTCCTTATCTGCTCCGAAAAATGGACTACCATAAAATATTCGGGACATCGTTGCAACTGGTGATGTTAGTTGGTCTAGAGTCAGAGTTTGCGGGAAGGTGTGACTTGGTTGGCTGATCCTCGGAATCCAATGCTTACAATTGTTCTGCTTTGATCTCTAAATATTATGACTGCTGCCAAGATAATAAAAAGGCATGCAGTCATTCCGTTGCATTTTCATGTTTCAGGAGCTTTATCTCACCGGTATTATTTATGTGAAGTTGACGGACCATTTTACGAGGGTGGTCCGGTAAGTACTTAGCCTACAAAAGAAAAACGAAAATTTTTGAAAACCGGCAATTTGTTTTTTCACACAACCTCCTCTCAGCTCGATATACTTGACCCAGCGATGCTCCAACTTCTTTAACCCGTCTGAAAAATACGGTTCCTCAAGCTCTGCAAAGTACTCTTTCGGAGCGGTGAATACCTCCTTATTCGGCTCAAATTTCTGCTCAGCAAGCTAGGAAACAAAAAAGTCGTACAGGGCCAAATTTGGAAAATATGGTGGATGGTGTAGGAGTTCTTAGCCCAATTCAATCAATTTGGCCACGGTGGCGGTGCAGAAGTGAGCCGGTGCATTGTCATGGTGGAAGAGTACTTTTTTGCCGAACGGGGCATTTTCTCTGCAATCCGGTGTCAAATTAGCCAAATAATACGATATAGCATAGCCTTGTGACTGTGTTGCTCTTCTCTAGGTAGTGGATGCAGATCACACCTTGTGAATCCCGGAAACGGTAGCTATCATCTTTCCGGCTGATAGGACAGTCTTCGTCTTCTTTGGAGCAGGTTCGCTGGGTGAAGATCCCTATTTTAACTGCTCCTTGGTCTCTGGTGTATACCAGCGGAGCTATGTTTTTTTCGATAGTCATAAAATGATTCCAAAACTCCTTCGAATTGCGCTTAAACAGCGTCAAACATTGCTCTGAGGTGGTCTCACGGTTGCGTTAGTTACCCGAGTAGAGCAAACGTGGCACCCATCGTGCTCACATCTTTCTTATGCCCAAAATTACATACAGGATATGACTCGCACGGCCTTTTTAGATGCCTACTATCTTAGCTAGCTCGTGCACTTTCAATCGGCGGTCTGCCAATATGAGCTTGTGGACTTTTGCTACGTTATCCTCCGTGGTAGCTGCTTTTGGAGCACCTGGCCGTAGCTTGTTAAAAACCAACGTGCGCGCACGTTGAAACTCTTTTCAACAATTTTCTACAGTCACCATCACAGGAGCAGAGTTACTGTATACAGCATCCAAGCACACTTTGATTTCGCTACGCGATCCCGTCCAATATTGCTCTTTCTCCATTTTTCTAAAAGCCGCGGACACACCTGCTTTCACACGTGGTCAAAACAAAATTACGAGTTCGATTTGGCTGAAATTTGATAAAATGAGCTACAAGATAGTAAATCTTTCATGCTATAGTGGCGCCATCGAGCAGTGAGGATAAGTACTTACCGGATAACTAACACTTGACGGTATTCGTTCTTCATTGGGGTTGGTCGTAGAATAGCTGGCAACGCACTGATGCTGGGTACTTCTTTAGCTGTAAATCTATCTTTCATTGCAGAATTATCAAGTTTTATCCAGAATGTTCCATTGCGGACATTAGGAATATCGTCTATTTCTATAATTCCTTGATGTTCATTGATGATGAGGACACCGGGAGTGATTTTTTCGATCACTGGTATATGTTAGCCGTTGAATCTTTTACAAATTGCTCTGAAGCTTTTGAGAATATTACGAGTGCAGGTTGAGTTACTTATATCTAACAATTTCGTTTGATCGCATATTGAAAAATTTCTCTAGTTGTTACAATCGTTAATGACGCCAAGAAATTGATCGTGATTTCAATTACAATATCCTTCTTTTTTATTGGTTTTATAATTATTGTTTCATATGTTTCTTGAGATGTTATTGGTATCTACGTTTATAATGTATAGTAAAGATATGTCGTTTGTAATTATTTTTACGCTTGATAGTTCAAAAGCTTCTTTTGCCATAGTATAAGGCAGATTTTCTTTACCAAACATTTTGTTACTAATTTAATTTCCTTTTTGGAGGGAACGATAGTGTTGATTATATCTTTTTAGGCTGGATTGATAATGGATTTGATATTTATTTGTTCTTTCTTCTGTTCTGGCTTGCAAAATTAATAAATTTGTTGGTTATGAGGGGGGTAAGTTATTCAAGCGATTTGTTTATTACCACTGATCTATTATTGATTGTCAAAGTGTTGTTAAGTTTTTTGTTTATAATCTCAAAATCCTCATAGTCAGAATTTCCTGCGACCCATTTGCAAGTGGAATAGATAAAATTTCGAGAGCGTTTAACTATACTGGATCTCATGTTTCCCAACAGGTCCTGCGTTTGTTGTAGTTTGTGTACAATATATGGCTTCAAGAGATTATTGTGTGGGATGCCCTCTCGATCATGGTGTCAGTTTGATGGTAGCTTGTTCATATTGTCCTATGTCAACTCCACCATAAACAGTTCCAAGCCCGTTTTGAGAAAGGAGGAGAGCTCCTCGTGACTCATTCAGTCATAAATCTGTGAATTCAAGTCTTAGGCGCCCGCATCAAGCCAAGGTATTATGCGATGCATGCCAAATGGCTAAGCTGGTAGCCGGGGGGTAGTACTGCCGGCCACAAATAAAGCCTCTCTGATGTTGCTGCTGTCAAACAGGCTCTGATGGTGGTGGACCTACAAACCTGAAATTAAACATATCTTATGGGTTAAAAAACAAAAATACATCCAAGCACGAGCGGAATATAACCGCAACTGAATGTGAAGATAGCGCCAAAACAAACTTTCTCCGCGAAGACCTGTACCCTTCATTCAAAAGGACACCTCCTAAGGAGTAGAACGCCTCTGCAAAGAGGACAACGGCCAGCATTAACAAGAATATTCTTGCAAAAGCGGGTTTGATAGTAAAAATAAACATCCCCGGATCAAGCAAAATAAATTATACCGTCTCCTCTCCATTACAACGAATAACTCCAGTCAATGGAAAAACTAGCGTGGCGGGGTCGAAGAATGAGGGGAAAACACCCTAATAATAAAGGTGGATTGGCAAAATAAAGGCAAAATATACAAAAACCGATCAAGAAAGATAAGCCACAAAGGAAAGGACTCAGTGGGGCCAAAACAAAGTAGTATATGAGATACCTACTTAGCTCTGGGAATTTCACCTGAAAGGGCTAGGAGAATGGCTGTAGAAATACGCAAGGATGAGGTGTGAGAAATCCCAATGGCCTCTGTACAACAGGGATGTATGGAAAAACCAAACCACACTCGACTGCTTAGAACAATGGGGCAGGGGAGCAAACATTCAACCCGACTGAGGTCAGCAAAATGAGCACTCAAGGATACACGAACCCATCTAAGTTGGTAATATAACTCGCATGGCTACACCCAGCACTAGCAACAAGTGCATTAAGAAAGTGAAGCGTAGCAGTGGTCGCAAAAGAACTTCACAGCGAACTCTTACAGCTGAGAAATTCACTCAGCTATTGAGGGCTTTAAGGTGGAAGACGCAACTTAGTTACGATCTCTACTTTGAAGGCATACACTTTAAGCCAGGAATGCTGCTCATGAACTGTGAAAACGACAGCTCAGTGACCTCACTGGGGAACGTTGTCCAAATGCTGTGTATGAGAGAGGACATAGGTTTGTATGTCAAAAAGGGAGACGATATCTTTAGACTAGAGACAATAAATATATACCTTTCACAAACTGAAGGGCGGTCACCAGGCATGTTACTCAACATGCTGGCAGCCGCAAACAAAGGTCCCTGCACGAAAGGATAGAAAGTCATAAGTGCGAGGGCAGTTTCGACCTTAGCAAAGCCCATATACGAGTTTCGACTTTAGCAAAGTCCATATACGAGGACTAAAAAAATGGTGAAAGCTCCAATAATACCACAGGATCCAGCCCATGGACCTAGCACAAAGGAAGCTCATGGAACGGCTGAGTTCTCTAGACAGGGACATAAGGCAACTCAGGCTACATTGACTGAGGAACCAAACACAGGTAAGGCAAATTAGGCCACTCTGCCTGAGGGACTGGATCTGTCGCAGGCGGATCAGACCGTGCTACTGGGGGAGCAAAACCTGGAGAAGACAAATCAGGCCACAGTGCCTGGAGAACTGAAGCCGGAAAAGGTAATCATGCAATATGAGGAGCTAGGCCTTTTTCTGATGGAGATCAGTTCTGACAATGAAGAACATAGTAGCACTGATCAGTCGGTGAGAGATGTATTGGGGCTGGAACTCTAATCCTCAAATCTTCAACAATGAGCGGGAAAGCTACCCAAGTAACCCAGAGATCATGCTAGAGCCACTTTAGCTATCTTGGCTGAAACATTCGCAGAAGAAGAGTTAGGACTAGCACTGATCCAAGAGCCCTGGACCTGCAAGGGTCAAATCCGAGGTTTGAACTTTTGGAACTCTACACTGATTTCAAGTATGGGACAAGATCATTCAGGGTAGGCATCATGATGAGGAAAAATATGCAATACATATGTGTTTCAGATTTTATGACGCAAGGTCTGGTTCCTATAAGAACCTCTATTTCGAAAGGGGGCAATACTCGTAACATAGTTATTGCATCAGCATACTTCCCTGAAGATATAAATCAAACTCCTCCAGTGGAGGTACAAAGGCTGGCGGAGCATTATGCGAAGATTAATCTACTTATTTTAGTTGAATATGACGCTAATGCATACAATCAATTGTGGGGTAGCACTGATACCAACAAGAAAAGTAAAGATCTCTTTGAATTCATATGAAATTGAATACGATCGTCCTCGACGTGGGAAACACACTCACTTTCATTGCCAGAGCAAGAGAGGCAGTACTAGATATTACTGTTAGTATTATAAGTATTGCCTCAATGGTAAGGCGATGGAGTCTGTTGGCAGAGCCTTCAATGTCTGACCACAGAACTCTGAGGTACGATGTGAAAGGGCTGATAGAAGAAAAAATTTCACTCAGGAATCCTAGAAGAACAAATTAGGACCTACAACACGTCTTAGTGAAAAAAAACTCCAAAATAAACTCTGAAGCTGGAACATGCAGTAGAAGAACCTACAAGACGTTTTAGTGAAAAGAACTCCCAAACATAGTCTGAAGCATGCAGTAGAGGAACTTACGAGGCAATAATTAATGCCTAAGAAGAAAGCTGCCCCTTTGCACCATAAAGAAGAGTAGAGAACCCAAGAGGTGGAACGAAAGGCTAGCGCAACTCAGATTGGAGGTACGAAAAATGTACAATGTAGCAAAACGTAACAACTGAGATGCATACCATAGGGTTCTAACAAACTATAGCCAACAAATCCGTAAAGCAAAACGTCATAGCTTTAGAACTTCTTGTGAAAATGTTCTAGAAACCCCTATAAAACAGGGCAATAACCTGAACATTGCACCAAAGAGTACTTCTTCTAATGAAAACATTGAATGAGCTGATGAAAGTAATTCTTCAATCAAGTCGTATATAGTGAAGAAATGATATCGGATGGCATTTGGATTCAGTGGGAATGTTCCACAAGCTCTGAAGCCTGATGTTGCATTCCCTACAGTTGCACCTTTCCCCCAAGCCTTCCCTACTAAAGACCCAACTTGTAGTCTTGTGATAGTTCTATTTTTCTGTCTGAGCATCCACGTATTAGCTTCCTGATTAAAAAAGGTCTTCAAAAGTTCAAAGAAACTACGATCGAAGGGTTGAAGTGTATGACTTGGCAAACATATAATAATTATCTATGTCTATGGAATTGGAATGGAAAATTGTCTGAATACTCGTATACAATTGCCAGAAAAAGTATCCGTACATGCAAGATAACAAAGTTATCGTTCTAATAAAAAGGACATGTCCACTTAATTTGAATGCTACACTTTCGCATGATTCCCAGTATGTTTCATACAAATTACTATTTAAAAAGACTTGAAACTCAAACAAAATCAATTTACGGCAACACAATAGACCAGAAAAAGTATCCGTAAAGAACAAATCAGGGGATTTCACGTGTTATGCGATGACATATGCAGATGCATTTGAATGTTTTAAGGTCCGATAATAGTTCTACTTTAAGTTGGGATAGGTTTAAAAGTGAATGCAGTTTTTTTAATTTTTTTGTGCACTAGAATACATGATGACGACCAAAACTAGCGAAATCAGTGCTGAGGAGAAGAAGATTATGCTGAAACTTAAGAGTGGGAAAACTTACCTCAAAATTGGTCTGATAGTAGGCAGGACTGACTCCCCTTTTCAGTACGTGGTGAAAACATTTACTACAACTGGTTCGATAATGTCAAAGCCTCGTTGTGGTCAACCGTCCATACTAACTGAATGTGAAAAAGGAAACGTTTTGCAGGCAGTTGAAAAGAATTCTCGAGGAACTGCTTCCCAAATGGTTACAAATATAAAATAAAACTGTTTCAGCAAGGCTCTCCATGAAAATACCATACGAAAAATACTAAAGAGACATTGGATATCGCTCATGCATAGCACGTAAGAAGCCATACATTTCGGAAGTGAACAGGAAGAAACATGTGGACTTGCAAAAAAATATATAAACATGCCACTAGAGTTTTGGGAACAGGTCCTATTCTCTGACGAAAGCAAATTTTGCATATTTGGCATTAAAGGAAGAAAATGCAGAAGAGTGGTACTGCCTTCGAAAAAGAAAATCTCGTATCAACTGTGAAACATGGTGGAGATTGTGTGATGGTCTGGGGGTGTATGGCGGCAGAAGGAGTTGGCCAACTTGTGTTAATGGAATCAACTATGGCTCGAAATGGCTACCTTCATATTATGAAGGCAAATTTGAAGCAAAGCGTTCAGCAGTTGAGGCTTGGTGACGATTTCTGGTTCCAGCAAGATAGTGATCCCAAGCACAGAGCACACAATGTGAAGCTTTGGTTGCTCTACAAAACAAAACATCAACTGTGTACGCGACCCAAATCCCCAGACCTGAATCCCATTGCGCATTTGTGGGACTTATTGAAGCGCAGGATCCGTTAGCACAGCAAAACCTCGAAGGAAATGCTGAAAAACGTCTTCGTCGATGAATGGGGTAAAATTACCAGGCAGGACACATCCAAATTGGTTCACTCCACGCCAAATTGCCTGTAGGAGGTCCTTAAGAGATAAGGTTATCCGATAAGTTATTAAGCCCTGATATGTAATAAAATATTTGAATTTTTCAAATTAATATTGTCATGTACGGATACTTTTTCTGGTTCGTTTAATTGAGGTGATTTTGTTTTTATTTTGTAAAATCTAGTTTTTAAAGGAACACCACAGGAAAAATTTATAGAAAAGATAGTTTCATTAATGCATAAATTTTTTGCTTAAATATTTATATGTAGCAGCTTTCCTTAGCATGAATTTCCTAATATGTTGCTTTCTTTTGATGTTGTACCGGTACTTTTTCTGGCAAGTGTATATAAGATGACTTTTTGTTCATGTGAATACTGACCCATTAACAACCATTAGCAAATCCGGGTTTTTTATTAACTCCTTTCATTAGTATTACTGGCGGTAAGAAGCGGCCTTCTGCACTACTACAAGCAACCTGAGAAATCGTTTCTCCTTTTTCCCGACGCGTAATCACGTGAACGTCCGTAGCTCCTTTCATTGTTGAAACTTTTCCTGGTTTATTAATAAGTTGGATCCCTTTCTCATCGACTTTGAAGATGTTTTCAGGTTTGTTTGTTAAATTATTTTTCTCCATTTCTTCTTGCAAGAGTTTAAAAAATGCAGCAACTTTTTCTCACTCTGAGATCTAGCAACTGATAGACCTTCAGCTTGACGCACCGAAATATATGTATACCTTCCTAAAAAGGAAGTAAGCCAATGTTGCCCAACCATTTCTTTTTCCTTCGAAAATTTATGCTGAATTCCAAGCTTCTCGGTGAATTGATAGGCAAGTGAACGAAAGGTGCCTCGACCAAGAGCAAAGCCAGAACTAGCTAGACGTTTAATGTACGATACTAATCGTTTCTCGTTTTCTTTTCCGAGATATGCTCGAACAATATGTAATTTTTAATAATTACCATACAACTTATATTCGTAAGAGCAAATCAATATAAGTTTGATACCTATTTCTTTGTATTGCCTGTCTTTAGCCACCTAGCTGGCGTACAAATCGGTATGCCATAGTGCTTTTGGGCTTCATTTTTTGAAATTTCACATTTTCGAATTTTCTCTGTGGCTAAGATTAAATTTGCCTCAGTCTATTGCCCTCTGCTAACTCTATTATTTCTAACGTATTTTCTTGGCATCCTTCAAACAATTGAACATATTACAAAGATTGTACTCATTTCGAGGGAGAGATGCCATACAGTTCAAAAATGCTTAATGGATATTGAATATGGCAAACATAATTTCAATAAGTTAAGAACAAGTCAAAAAACATATCAAAGCAATTCTTACTTAACTGTGTCTTTACTCCACTTATAATACACACAAATATTATTGTTACGCAAAACTTTTCCAGGAAAAACGTCACGACAAATAAAATTTTTCGCTTACTAATACGTGTCGTTCGAATGCAGTTTAGATAGGAACTGATAATTTTTATTAGAACCATTCATAAAATAAAAAACTTTTAGAAAAAAAAAGAAAACCGACATCGAAATGCCCTAAAAAGGATGAAATAAATTTTATGGAAGCGATGCCATATCATTTTTTCCCCGATTTTTTTGTGATGGTGCAGATGTTGGTAGTATTTATGTTGAAATGGGGAAATTAATTTGGCACCGCTTCCATAAAATTTATTTCATCATTTTTAGGGCATTTCGAAGTCGGTTTTCTTTTTTTTCTAAAAGTTTTTTATTTCACCCTTTTTAGTGGCACAGTTTTTCATTTCAAACCATTCAAAACACAGTTTCTTGAATACATTGTATCATGTTCTCGTATATTAAAATATAATTTTTTAATGCAATGCAAAAGCCACTACGGCTAAAATCTGCAGCGTTCATAGGAATCGAATTAAACTCTGGTACATCTAATCCATGATCTCATCGATTGGCACTTTTCTCACGAAATATCATTTAAATTCAATTTCTCGACATCAATGTATCATATTTAACTGTTAATATCTACAGAGCCCTTAGAGGGATTTCAATTCTTTTACGATACATTTTAGATCCATATGTTGTCTTTCATTTGAAACCTCTACAATCAAAATCCTTACGCGCGTCGATCAGTTATGCTGAAAAATCCGGGTGAAAGTCGGAATTTTTTTAATTTTAACGGTAAAAGTCCTTTACCGTTACTTGAATTTCTTATCCTTTAAACGGGACCTAACTGGAAGAAAGACGTATCATTTGCCAAAAACAGGACTCTTCTATCTATCTCCGTTTAAAAGTTATGCGTGAACATACAAAAAAAAAAGCAAAAACAAAAATATACGCGATGAATTGATAACCTTCTTTCTTTTGGAAGTCGGTTAAAAACTAAGCATGATGATTCATGTTAACATTTCTATCTCATATAGGAAATTTGGGAGATATTGCATCTCTCTTCATATGGCGTCTGTCCCACTTTTAACCCTATTACCACAAACTTGCAGCAGGTTAAAAGTATTTCTTATAGTTATACCCATAAATTTCTCCCTTGATAATTTTTTCAGATTTTTTAGATCACGGGTGTCCATTCGCGTGAGAGGAAACACATTTTTCATGTATTTCCACCCCCATCCCTGTGCCCCACTGAACCAAAAACTGTCAGTTTAAGCACTGTTTTGACATTGAATGCTATTCATGATTTTTTTGAGATTTTTCGGATGGAAGATGTCCAATCGCGAGGGGGGGGGGGGGTACGCGAAAAGTTCGTACATTTCCCCTTCCCGTGCCCCCCTCGGTACTCATAAGGCAATTTTAAGACTTGTTTTGAAAAGATCTCATTGAGGCCTTTCCAATGACACCCTACTCGACTACCAATGGTGAAAAATTTTTTTTGAGGGGTCACCTCCCTATATGCGGTGACCCCCCTTAAAACCCATTTAAAAAAATTTTCCACCATTGAACTTTCAAGAGGTCACCACTTGTGACCTTTCGACAAAGTTTCATGGCTGTAGCCTCTATAGTTCCGGAAATAAAGTGCTGTGACATACAGATAGACGGACGGACAGACGGACACAGATCGTGATTGCAATAGGGTTTTGTATTTTAGTACAAAACCCTAAAAAGGCTTTATTCATGAAACTCTTCAGCTTGTATGCTATTTAAACTAATATACATTTAAAAGCTTAACATCTTGCTTAATTCTAAACATGTATGTGGCATCACTGATTGGAATAGATTAACTAAGAAAATGTCTAATTGGACCATTTGACAATTGTCATAATTGACATTTGTATCACACTATGAACGGAACTCAACGACAACTAAATGCTTTGACTGGCTCTGCTGCGTTAGATGCAAAAAGTGGCTGCATTCAACTTGTATGCTGTGTGACAAAAAGTGTAACCCATGCGAAAGAAATGAAAACTTTGAAAAACGTTGTTGCGGCGTCTATACTGAGAGTCGAGTGGGGATGCCACTTGTATTAATTTTGAAAATTATTTATTTTTCATTTTTTGACAATACAAAATTATTTTTTTTATATTTGTTAGTTGTACATCTTGAAGCTTGTAATAAAAAAAAACTTATTAACAAATCTATTTTCTCCGAAACTACATGGTTTTTTGAAAACATGCGCAACCCTCCCGCATTTGCCTGTACTCAACAATACTGAACGAGTACAAGATATATTCACTGAAAACTTTTCCACATAAGGCAGGAGTTTTCTTGTGGGGAAAAACTATAATATTGTGTGACTTGCAGCTCAGATAGTGATTTCATACTTTTCAGAATTGTATCAATCATTCAAATTATGAAATTACACTAAAACTGTATTTTATAAGCATAAGAGAGGGATCTTTACGTTTCCGTAGTGTGATTTTAATTCATTATAGTACTTTCCGTTCAGACACGTGAAATTCACACACATTTCTGAGGAAATTCACTACTTCTTTCCGACTCAATGTTTTAAAGTGACTCTGAACATTCCATGAATTCAAGATAGCCCGTCCTTGATCCAAACTAAGCTTTATTTGTCACAAACAATAGCTATTATTCCCGAAAATTGCTTTATTTGGGTTTCAATAGCCTTCGTTTTAGCCAAACAATATTAGATTGCCTTGAACGGCCGTGGATTGGAGTCAACTGGGTATGATTTTTAAATACAAAAGTGTCATTTTTTTATTCAATTTTAATTCCCTTCGAGGCAAATACAATTGTGGACCCATGGGTGTAGATAAACCATACAAGAAGTTGAATTCCATTTTAAATTGTAACGCCCAAGCAGTCACTTCTTGTGTATTTGCAATATGAAAATATGTATACCACATTCATCTGGGTTTACAAAGAATGATAGGTGTTGCTAGGGAAATGTTTGTGTGTCCTGGAATTCAGAAGAAACTTTTAATATGCAAGCTCCTTGTTTGCCTATCGGTTTAAATACAGCACGTTTCTAATATTTTTACTTCCTTTTCCTTGAAGCTCAGTTTCGAGTAATCTTCCCATATCAAAAGTAGCGAGTTGGAAATTTTCAAATAACCATTCTAGAGCCCTATGTCGCTATTTCAAATTGAACGAATGTGTCTAAAATACCATTAACGGCACTAAAAACGTATGCAACTTTGCGAACTAAATGCATTTTGCAGTCATTGTGCTGCCATCACAAAATTGAAGATATTTCCCTCGCAGAATGAAACTCTCTCTCTATTGATATTCCTATAGTGTAATGGATCCTAGGACTCAGAGAATGAACTCTAAATTTCCATGGCTACCGTTCATAAGAACGAAGGGATGCATAGCGATGGTAGGAAGAAAGCATTTTGCATTGCATATTGCCACCTCGTCACAACGTGTCAGTTAAGAGATGCTGCAGCCAGGAGGTATTTTAATAATATTGAGTTCTATATGGATTTAACTGCTTGCCATATAAGTAAGTACATACGAGTATGTTGTATGACGTGCAGAGAATATGGTTGCTTCATGCAAATTACCCTTGCCGAGAAGGTGAAATGGTATCCGTTTAGAAATTCGCAAATGGTGCAGAAGTGATGAATGTCATAAAAATTTTTTAAGTATTTTCATTTTTATTAATAAGACGTGAAAATTTCTCTGAAATGTCGTGAAAGTTGACAACTGATTTCAATTTTTTAAAAAGCTTCAAAATGTATTCTCTTGGTATGTAAAATTTATACACTTTTTAAATGTCTAATAAATATAAATTTTTTTGCTCTAGCCTTTGACACAGGTGCTAGAGCAATGAAATTTTGTGAAACGTTGCACTTTATCTTCTAAATCGAACTCCATAAGAGAAATAGTTATCTTTCTAAAAGTGAACGTTTCATGTGGGTGCATTTCACTTCTTTAAAAAACTGAGAAGTTTCTTCCTTTAAATTTGCAACTCTGCTCATGATATCAAATCAGATGTAATTCAAAAGTTTTTGTTAAGGACAACGAGCCTGCCCAGCGCCGAAGTTTTTAGTCAAAAGATTTCAAATAATATCAGTGCCGTTCTTTCGCTTCTCATATGTTAATATACCAATTACGTGTTTTGATCTTGTGAATGAAGTAAAGTTGTTATAGATATTTGTATGAAGTAGTAAAAGTGAAATAGATATTGTGAGCTAAATCCAAATACAGCTTTTGAGTTCGTGTAATATAAATACAGTCCACTCGCAACATAAATTGGTCCATCGAGCCGGATCCGAAAGAACCTGCAGACCATATTGAGCGCTTATCCAGAACCACAACCAGCAGCCGTCAACCGATCACGATGGTCATCACCCGGAGCCAAGGCGATGCAGCAGAGCTGGAGGAGCAGAAGCGCCGAGAAAAGCAGAGGATCGAACAGTGAAGATTTTCTCTGGAATTAGCGGCCCCGCCTTATTGGTATCGACCGCTACAAACGAGAGCGCTGCGAGTAAGAGAACAATTGTGGCAGCGGTTGCAGGTACATCGTCACAGCATGCGAACGATATGGTCGAACCTCGAGCCAAATCGCCAACACGATCAGTATACTCGCAGCAATCTACCAACAGTGTTGAAGTGCAGTTGCGGTTAGCGGAGGTAGCTGCCGCAGAAAAATTAACCGCAATAAAGAAAAAAGAGCTGGAATTGGAGGCTGACTTAATTAAGAAGCGACTGGCAGCCGAAATATCGGTTCTTAACGAGGAGAAAAGTTTTCAAGACGAAAAACTATCTCAAGCTGAAGTCGATGGAAAAGTAGATAGCTGGCTACATACGAACCCGTTGGTCTCACGTAAACACGAACACAGTGCTGAGCAGTGAACACAGCAAAGATACAAGCGAGCGAGAGGGATAGACCATCAAAAAGTGGTATCGAATATCTGGCGGAAACGTTGGAAAAGATAGCAAGACCGCATGTTCGCCACATCAAACTGCCAACATTTACCGGATCGCCGAGCGAATGGTTGCCATTTAAAGCGTCTACGCGTGACTCCACAACCATGTACCACATCACAGCCGCTGAAAACATACAACGACTAAGAACCTGTCTTAAAGGAGAAGCCCGAGAGGTCGTTGCTGCATTACTTCACACAGCCACAAATCCAGACGTCATTATGAGGGCGTTAGAGCAGTGTTTTGGGCGACCAGAAGTCATCCTCGACCAAGAATTTGAAGAGCTGATGAAATTACCAAGGCTTGGATCATCAGCAATCGAGGTAAATAGTTTTGCTGTCAAGCTTCAGAACGTGACCTGCGTTCTCGAGACGATTGACCTTGCACGAGAAGTATTGAGCAAACTAAGCCCGCATCTCCGGTCACGCTGGTGTGATTACGCTAGTGACAATGAAGACACAACAGACCCAGAGATTATCGTCCTGTCTCGCTTTCTCATACGCGAGGCAGACCGGGCGTTAAAATATACATACGCCCCCTCGACAAGCACAGTTTCGCCAGCAACAGGAAAGGAAATGAAGCCCGTGAAGAAGAAAACAGGCAATATATACGCTGTCGCCGAAGTGTCCGAAGAGCGAAGCAATCAATGCCCGAGCTGTGAACAAACCCACGTGCTATTGCAGTGCCCGAGCTATAAAGCAATGACGATTGAAAAGCGATGGGACTTTGTGCGTGGCAAGAAGCTTTGTTTTAAGTGTATACAGAAGAAACACAGACGCATCTACTGCAAAGCAAAATTATGTGATGTTAATCAATGTCGGCGCCCGCATCATCCAACGCTTCATCAGGATCAAGACAAGACACATTCTGAGCAATTAATCCTATCGGAACCAGCCGCACAAATAACGCAGAGCAGCACCGAAGTAGTTTTGTCGATGGCAACCCTAGCTGCTACCACCCCACGAGCTGTTTTGTTGAAGATGTGTCCAGTTGTTGCCATCGAACCACGGGGGAGGTCAACACGTACGCACTGCTTGATGAAGGTGCAACTATCTCTCTTATCGATGAACAGCTGGCACAAAGCAACCTCTGCACTTGAACGGCGTCAACATGTCTCAGCAGGTAAGTGACAGCAAACTCGTTACCGTGCAACTGAGGGGAAAGAAAGAGAAAACGTCGTATAAACTGCGAGCACGAACCATCAAGGACTTAAAACTGCACCAGCAGTCCATTTTGGCTATGCTATTGCAGCACAATCACCTTAAAGACCTGCAACAGGAAGCAGTGTGCTACGATTTTGCGCGCCCTGGTATTCTGGTGAGGACAGACCACTGGGAGTACATTGTATCTCGAGAGCTGCGAGTAGGTGAAACCGATCAACCAGCTGCATCCAGGACACAGCTGGGCTGGGTAGTACACGGAACCGTACCACGCAGCATGATCTACAACCACGAAAGCATGCTGCACATCTACGAACCTAAACAGCACGTGATCGGACAACACGACCAGCAACTTCATGAGCTAGTAGAAACGCACTTTCGGATAGACGCGCTTGGCGTCACGTGCAGGCCACGAGTGAATGAGGCAGACCAGCGAGCAAAAAATATAGTCAAGCAGACAATTAAACAGATCGATAATGGATACGAAGTCGGGCTGCCATGGCGGAGAGACGATATGGCATTTCCTTCAAGTTACGTGACAGCCTACCGTCGACTGAGAAAAACTGAGCAGAAGAGTGCAATCTGCTGGTATCTGCCACACTTCACCGTGCGGAATCCGAACAAGCCCGGTGAGCAACGCTTGGTATTCGACGCAGCAGCAAAGAGCAGCGGTGTAAGCCTCAACGACCAATTGCACCGGACTTGCTGTTATCACTGCAAGGCGTTTCGTTCCGGTTCAGAGAGAAACCCATTGCAATCACCGCAGATATTCAGGAAATGTTTCTGCGGGTGAAAATCCGCCTGGAAGATCAGCCAGCACAGCAATTTCTATGGTGACGTGACAACAGGATGCAAACTCCTCGTCGCTATAAGATGACAAGTATGATCTTCGGCGCAAAGAGCTCACCCTTTTTGGCACATTATGTACACGACCACAATGCGAAGATACATGCGCAGATTTATCCACACGCCTTTAGAGCCATCACTCAAAACCACTACATGGATGATTTTGTGGCAAGTTACAATGATGAAGAAGAAGCCCGGCGTACCATTAAGGAAATAAGGACGGTGCACGCAGATGCTGGATTCACACTACGTGAATGGAATGCTAATAGCAACAGCGTGTTGTACGAAGTGCCAAAGGAACTACAAACAACTAAATTGGCGCGACTAAGTAGAGGTCCTGAGAACAAAATTCTTGAACTTAATTGGAATGCTGAACAAGATGAGATAGGGTTCAACACATCAATGAATCGAGTTCCAGCCGCGGTACGTACACAGTCAATCTACAATCCATTGGGGTTGTTAAGTCATTTTATGATCCGAGCAAAGATAATTCTTCAAAGCCTGTGGCGCCTAAAGATCCACGGGGATGAACCAATTCCAGAGGAAGAAGGAGAACTCTTCACCGATTGGCTAAAGTGCCTTGTCGATATTGCAGATTTACGTCTCGGACGGTGCTACACGCTTAAGGATTATGCAAGTGTAGAACTCCACGTGCTATGCGACGCAAGCACGCAAGCTTACGCAACTGTAGCTTATTGGCGGATCATCCACTGTGACTGCAGCATCAGTGTCGCCCTAGTGGCAGCCAAGGCTAGGGTGGCACCGCGACGCACACAGACCATTCCTCGTCTCGAACTGCAGGCCGCCGTAATCCGAGCCAGACTTGCTGAGACTATTAAGAAAGAACATAGCATCGAAGTAGTAAGAACTATATATTGGACCGACTCGACCACAGTAGTACACTGGATATGTGATGACACGTGACAATACACACCTTTTGTCGCTCACCGAATTGGCGAGATTGCGGAACTTACGCATAAAGACCAATGGCGATGGCCACCAACCAACAACGAGAGCTGACGACGCAACGAGATTTGCCCGCACGCCTATCAACCAGAACAACTGCTGGGTTCTGGGCCCTAGCTTACTCTACAAATTCGAGGAGCAATCGCCTACGCAACAAATATTCGCAGCAGAACAAGAAGAGGTTTTGTTCCACACAAAGGAGGAGGACTCACAACGCGATGGCTGGCTGCCTGATCCCGCTAGATTCTCCAAGTACGAAACGCTAGTACGAGCAACAGCGCGGGTATTAGCCTTCATTGACATATTCCGACGCAGATCGACACGCATGGAACATCGACACATAGAATGCGCCGAACGGGAACTCATACAGCGCACACAGAAATAAAACTTCAGTCCTGAGCTACATAGGATTGAATCATCCCGCTCTATTACAAAGGCAAGCCGATTATTCAGATTAGATCCGGTGCTTGAGGAGGGTATCCTGCGGGTGCGTGGTCGAATTGGAGCAGCAGCCGCGTTGAATGAGGCAAATCGACCGATAATCCTGGATAGACGCCATCCCTTGACGAGGCTCATTGTGCTGCGAGAACACTGCGCTGCTGGTCACGCAAATCGAGAAAGAGCGACGAATGACCCATGACAGCGTTATTGGGTTATTTGCCTTCAACCCACCGTTCACGCTATTGAATGCAGCTGCGCTCTCTGCAAAGTCCGACGAGCAAAACCCCGAATACCAGTCACTGGAGACCTACCATGAGCCCGCCTCGATGCCTCTCACCATCCATTCACAAACTGTGGAATTAACTACTTTGGCCCTATGATGGTGAAAGTTGTACAGCATCGAGAAAAACGATGGGGTGCACTATTTACGTGTCTCACTTCACATGCCGTGCACCTAGAAGTTGTTGCATCTCTCTCCACCGACTCCGCGATAATGGCACTGCGATGTATGGTAGCGCGCCGAGGATGGCCCCGACTAATTCGGACAATGTGACGAACTTTTGTAGAGCAGATCACGAATTACGAATCGCTTACGCCGAATGGGCACCACTACTACGAGACGAGGGACTACTAAACCGAATGGAATGGCGTTACATACCCCCTGGTGCTCCCAACCAAGGTGGCGTATGCGAACGATTAATACGATCAGTAAAAACCACACTGAGGGTCACATTGCGAGAGAACCCTCTTGGCAGAGGCAGAGTTTTCAGTTAATGCTCGACCGCTTACCCACGCGAGTGTAAACCCAAACGACCCAGAAGCACTCACGCCGAACCATTTTCTGCTAGGATCATCCATGGGCCTGCCAACTACTGGACCATGTGACGAGGCCGACCGACGAACGTGGCGAGCAAGTCAGGCGCTCGCTGATCACTTCTGGCGGCGGTGGATAAAGGAATATTTACCCACGCTGGTGCCACGTGGCGAGTCAACGAATAAGGTGCAACCACTGCAAGTTGGCGATATCGTAATCGTAGCCGACCACACGCTTCCCCGGAACATCTGGCCAATCGGATTTATCGAACGCACCTACAAACGACCAGACGATGGTATACGATTCGCTGACGTAAGAACGAAAGCAGGCATTTTCAAACGCCCCGTTAGCAGGCTCGTCGTGTTATTACAAGAAGAGGCTGCGCAAGCTACGCCGGGGGGAGAAATGTTAAGGACAACGAGCCTGCCCAGCGCCGAAGGAATCGTTAGTTCTTAGTCAAAAGATTTCAAATAATATCAGTGCCGTTCTTTTCACTTCTCATATGTTAATATACCAATTACGTGTTTTGATCTTGTGAATGAAGTTAAGTTGTTATAGATATTAGTATCTAGTAGTAAAAGTGAAATAGATATTGTGAGCTAAATACAAATACAGCTTTTGAGTTCGTGTAATATAAATACAGTCCACCCGCAACAATTTTAATTAGATATAATGAAATTTAATCTGCATAAGGCAGAGAAAAAATGTTGCACTCAATGCAGGGAGTATATTTTTTGAAAGTTTGATTAATAGCGAGCCTAAATTGTAAATATCCACAGTGAGAGCGCGAGTTACAGTCTTCCGGAATAGCACCGTTAAATAAAATAGTTTTTTTTTATTTGTACACAAATATTATAAACTTTATTTTGTTGTGCAAACCGGCAGAGGTTCAGCCTCTGGTTTTAATAGAGTGGGGCGAGACGTCACATGTGATCACCTTTTATACTTGATTACTGCTGATTTAAAATTTATCCTTACGAATCTCTGTGGTGGTTTTCTTAAGAAAAAGACTACACACAAGTATTATGAATGCAATGCAGAATTGTTATGAATGCAATGCAGAATGTCATGACTATCGTTTTGATTGTTTTATTGTTGACTATGCATTTGTTGCAGGTTGGATGTTATACTCTGCAACAATGTTTCGAATTTAGTGGGCTTAGTAGATTCATATGTATTTTCTTCCTCTTTACAATTAGAATTCTCCTGAATTCTGTTTTTCAATTCAATTTTTAATTAAGTTCCTTTTTTTTTAATAAATGATTAACACAACAATTTCAATGATAATTAGAATCAGGGTGAGTGCATTATTTGAGCCGAAAGCTATGTCTTTGTGAAACTGTAATTCTTTTATATGTTTGGTATTATCCACATTTTTCAATATAATTTCTTCTAAACTTATTTTTTCCGTAAAGTTACTTAGGAGCCTAGTATTTGGGTGGAAAAATCGTTCTTGAATTATGTCTCTTGAATTTGATAAATAGCGATCTTGTATTTGGATGGTACAATTGTTGAAATTTAGCAAAGCATTTTCGTTTAGTATTATTTTTCGATCGTCACCAGTTTGCTCTATATTTAAATTTCTAGCATTTTTGATAACCAATGTCTATACATCAATTTCTACAATCTCTGTTACGTTATTTTTCATTAATTTGCAATTCGACAAATATATGCAATGTCTACTTAAACTAAGCTCATTTAATGTTTTCATTTTTTCGTATTCATAAGTGTTGTTATTATAGGTAAAAACTATTTCGTTGTGAAAATCAATCTCTTTTTGGGCTTTATTTGGCATTGACAGAATTTGTCCCAATTTGACCTCGTTAAACTGTGCCGGAATCTTATTAATAAATATTAAGGAATTCTTTTCGAAAGTTGTAAGACCCAATTTTAAATATTCGCTTTTTCTAAGGTTGATATTGTATTTTTCTATTTCATAATCTGTTAACAAATTAGGATGTATTATTCCATATTTTGCAGAAACTTTATTATCTTGAATATGATCTATTTTGTTTTTAAAAATCTGTAGCTTGAAAAGTTTGATAAACTTTTTATTTGTTGTAAAATTATTGAGCGATCTTTTTGTATTATTTTTTTAAGTTCCCTAAAAGTCTTGTTAAAATGGCTGTTAATATCTACTTGCTGATTCATGGTTTCGATAAGATTATGAATATTTTGCTGTGTTACTTTGAAGTGATTGTCGATGTCCAGTCGGTCTTGATCGTTCATAGTCCCATGTATGACCAACTAAATTTACTAGTCCCCGTCTTTTTCTGTTTTTCCCCGAAGGAAAAAATGTGCTAACCTTTATTGTGAGTTAATTTAAGTCATTGATAATTAGTTTTTTGTTTTCCCCTCTTATGTCTGCCGCATTTTTTTTTTGATTTCATTAATGAGGTTCGTAATATCATCCATATTTATTATGTGCACTATCAAATTTGTCTGTGTCACTATTCTTGCTTTGTTACAAATCCGTTTTTTCGAGTTATTTCGTTAGTATTTAAAAGTCCTTTCACCGGGCCAAAGAATAAAAACAAAGCCAGAATGCCAAAAATTGTCTGTAAAGTAATACGAACAGCTTTAAAATCAACTTTATATATATATATATATATATATATATATATATATATATATATATATATATATATACATATACATATATATATATATATATATATATATATATATATATATATATATATATATATATATATATATATATATATATATACGTTTTGTTGTTGGTAACTAAAATCAAGACTATTCATTCACTTTTATTTCTATAATTATTAGTTATATGTGCATATTTATACACGCAACGTTAATCATGGAGTAAGTTTTATTTTTTCATCATTTTTTTTCGAAAATAAAGTATTTGCTCTTGAGAAAAATTTAAACGACAATTTCGGGAAATATGTTCTGCGAAGATGCAACTGACTACACCACACTCATCAGTATTATCCTGTTTTGGGCCATCCAAAATGTTTTCTTTATTCCATGCTTTTGGGTCTAAAATTTCATCTCGCTTGTCTAAGGATTTTGCTTTAAGATATTCTTCCAAACTTTCTAGTATTCTTGTATTGCTACTTTTCATTAAGTCATAATATTGAATAGTTTTATTTGTAAAATTTATAATGGACATACACCAATGTACATTATTTACATATACAGGGTGGTCAAAAAGTCGTGGATCAAACGCAACTAGGGGTTAGATGGGGTCATCAGCTGCAAAAAATTGTTCTACGCGAGGTCTTTAAAGTCAAACCCTGCAGAGTTATAATTTATTTTGTGTTTTTATGAGAAAATTAACTATTTTTACTAATTCTTATAAAAATTCGAAAAAATCTACAACCTGTATTGTTTTTATGATTTTCACTAGATTGGTACTGATGATTCCTTGCGTTAGACATGCTATTTATGGTTGTTTATTGGGTGTGTTGAAGATAATATTGAGTTTTACGATTTTTTTTTCTCAAATCATAACTTCTTATTTACTTCGGACCCCCCTGTGAAAAAAAAATACTCTACCGAAAAGTGACCCTGTATTATAAGTTTTGGCGCATTAAATAGGGATTCTGAAAAGGTATAACACATGGCCATGAGTGACTCTAATATCTTTCTAGGAAGAAAAAACGAAACAAAGATTGTGAAATAATTGTTTTAATAAAATAAAACATTTTGCAATAAATGCACTTCATCTTCATTTTCAAGTCGCACCACTGGTCTGCCTGCTCTTGAAGCATGGTGACCGGGTAAGACTCCCTCCACGTAGGAATTATGTACGCGCATAAAGACCCTGTAGTCCGGAAAACGATCACGGTTAGGGTAGCGTTGACGATATTCCCTGGCAGCAGCCCGGGCATTGCCGTCGCAAAAGCCATACAGGTAATGCATTTCTGCATACTCCCGTTGGGTGTATTCTCTCCTCGCAGCAGCCATCTGTCCACTTATTTAGCCAATCCGTCCGATTCCGAATCTAGTCCTATTCACACAGCACTGGTCACAGGTAGGCAATCTATCACAAGTCCGAAAAACAAAGCGTAGGTCAAATGGTCAAGGGAAAGAAACTGATCACAAGTCGTCGTGAAACCGAGAAAAAGAACACGTGCTTAGTCACAGGCAGGAAACGAGTCACTAAAGAACAGTCTAAACATTCAAAAGGAAGATACTCACTTTATAAGAATTAGTAAAAATAGTTAATTTTCTCATAAAAACACAAAATAAATTATAACTCTGCAGGGTTTGACTTTAAAGACCTCGCGTAGAACAATTTTTTGCATCTGATGGCCCCATCTAACCCCTAGTTGCGTTTGATCCACGAATTTTTGACCACCCTGTATACGAACTAAAATAATGTTGTAAAAAAATATATCCATGCTTCGGTCCACCTTCTGACAGCATCATAGCTATTTTTTAACATGTTTAATATAAACAATATATCGAAAGCATAAAACTTTGGTAAATTTTCAGAATTGTTGTTTTTGTTACGGTGAATTAGGAGTTTCATTTAAAAACTGATTACCTGATCATTTAGCCAGGAGCCCTCGATAAGCGTTTTAAGATCGCCTCTTGTAATGTTCATTCTGAATTTTGAGACCAAGATTTCCTCGTTCGGACCATTAGTAACTTCTTTGTAAATAGATTTTTCTTGACTTATAAAAAAGTTTGCTCCATTACCGTTCTCTTCTGCGAATTTCGGCTTTCGTTTAGATTAATGGGATGAACGTTTTCGAGGTTGGATTCTCTGAATCTGGGTTGATGTTTCTTATTAACAGCTTTATAGTTTTTTATGAAGCCAGTAGACCTTGTTTCAGCATAGTCCTCTCGGCATTCATTGCGTTTAGAAATCAATTTTTCTTTGGCCTCCAATAAACGTTATTTTACTATGTTCAAATCAACTTGGTGATTTTGAACCTTTTTTGGAGTGCACTTTATTGTTGAGTGAAACCGCTCATTGTAATTTCGAACTGCTTGTTGTAGTATTCTCCTAGTTGAGAGTGTCGCTTTGTTAACCGATAAAATCCTGAATTTTTCCACTAATGTGCTATAGAACCGTTTGATACCTGCAAGACCTGTATGTCTGTGAGCTTTTGCGAGATGTAAATAAATTTCGAAAATTATTTTATTAAAACACCATTGAACTCATTCCCTCTTACCATCTTTTCTGGCTTGCCTATCTTAGTAAAAAAATCTTCAAACTATTCTATTATTGTTGTGTGGTTTCTATCTGGTAGATAATAGGCGACACCATATTTGGGAAATTTGTCAATTATTGTTAAAAAATTATGCTTCATGATTGTACAAATGTCGACATAGATAATTTGGTTTATTGCTGAAGCAGTGTCGGTAATTTGAGACTTCATTTTAATTGGATGACGATCATATTTCACCTGCTTACATACACACACTGGCTGATCACTATAGTCACCATTTCTTTAACATGATAAATTGAAATTTGCTTTACAACTTCAACTTCTAGTTATTTGAATCCTCGCTGTTTTTGCGCTTTCTGAAAATGATGTACAAAATTTATTTTCCCCATTACGCAAATTAAAAAAACAACAACAAAACAAACAAAAAGCGTTTTGCAGTTATAAAATATATATACATTTCGAGGGTAAGCGCTCCCTCTTCATCAGTGTCCTACTCTATAGCCTAGTAAAAAATTTTTCCTCACTTAAATACCTAAACATTTTAGCCCCAGTAATTAGTAGACCTAGCTTAATTATACTCACTAATCCTACTACTCATTTGGACTTAATCCTATTATCTAAGAACATTATCTTTTAACTCACCTAAACTAATTAAATAACTTGTTCCGTTGTTTCCTCAGAATTAATCCTAATAAAAGTTACTAAAATTACTATTACCCTTAACACATATTACTTATCCCCAATTACCTCTAACATCTTGGAATGGCCGTTTCCTAAAGCATCGTTCAGCCGTAGACTTTCTGGTTGTCTCAATATCCGTAGACTTTCGTAAGCGTCTAATTTACTGACACTATTCACATCCTGTCCAACTTGCAGATCTTCCCAATAGATCTTGTGATTATTCGATACGATGTGCCTCGCAACCGATGATTTGATTGCTTCGATAGGTCCTTGTTTAGAAATGAACTTCTCCGCTCCGTTTATGTACTCATTAAATCTGGTTTTAAGGGATGCATCAGACTACGACTATTTAGCCGCACTTCTGTCGCAAGTTACACATGGTTAAATGGAAGCCCGCACACTGCGATTTTCGACAATTTTCTCCAGGCCGGCAGTCGCAGGAATTTGCGATTTTTCCTAAAACCAGTTTAGCAGGTAGTTTCTATGATACTCGCGCAGGCGCACATCATTTGGACATTTGACGTTGACGTGCATGGAAGTTTCTTGCATAGCGCAGAAATGAGTTAGCGCATGTGTTCCTGGCAAAGACATACCTTCAAATGAGCATTTTAGTTCTGCGCATGCCTGAAGTTCCTTCGGAGATCTTGTCGCAGTGTGTTCGTATTTGCGTCTGAAAATCGCTGGATACGACAGGAAAATCGCAATGTGGCCGAACCCTAACAGAGCGCCTTGTTCGTCCTATATATATATATATATATATATATATATATATATATGTTTGTCCTAAACAAGGACCTATCGAAGCAATCAAATCATCGGTTGCGAGTCACATCGTATCGGATAATCACAAGATCGATTGAGAAGATCTGCAAGTCCGTCCATTCAGCTGCGATATGTTCTAATTTTAAACCAGTGCTGAACGGACTTATAGTCCGTCCTAAGAACCACACGAAACAAATATCGATGTCGCCAACGAAATTCTAACCAAGGACATTCGGCATATGAAATGAAGGTCTAACCACAATACCACATGGACTACCTACAGCACATGGAACACTGCAGATAGCAAATATGAGGTGCAAATAATTAAGAAATAAATAAGTTCCGTAAAGAAAACGATAAAGTGAAGCTACGAATACAGTTCCTTCAACACCTAGTTAAGAAAACGATGGAATCTCAAAAGCCACAGCAGCAAAAATAAGCCCAACAGGAAACAAAGGTGAAGAAAAATCTGATCCAGAAGAAATCTTAAGTGCGGGTAACAGGAATGACAGTCAAAGTAATTTCACATCGCTGAAAGGGCTGGCAGAAGCTATGGAACAGAATTCGAAAAGAAATGAAATAAATCGAAAAAGATATCAAATGTTATATCGAAGTCATTGTAAATTTAATTCAATATTTAATTGATAAAATAATAAGAAGAAATCAACTCGCAACTCTATTAGTTTCTCAGAAAAACCGAACAACATGGCAGAATAAGTACCACCTAATATTTTATTGGGACAAAGCGGTAGAGATATGGGATGGCTATTGGCAGCCAAAATAAATTAAGCAATTTTGAAATCAAAAGAACAAACGCAAAAAAAAAAAACAATTTAAGTAAGCAGGAGAGTGCTCCTAGCAGACGGTCTTTGTAAGCATTGAAGGGAATAGTGTTAAACTTGAATACGTTCAATCGGCCGAGCATTCAGAAAAATCATTTAAGCTAGATCAAAATGGTGGCTGCACTGTGCATATGTAAGGAACTGTGCATCTTTTGCATAAATTTGAACGATTTCATATCCAAGTATTGGATGAATAATTCAAGTTATCGATTCAAGTTATTTGAAAGCATGTTTGCTTTCAAATAACTTGAATCGATAACTTGAATTATTCATCCAATACTTGGATATGAATTCGTTCAAATTTATGCAAAAGATGCACAGTTCCTTACATATGCACAGTGCAGCCACCATTTTGATCTAGCTTAAATGATTTTTCTGAATGCTCGGCCGATTTAACGTATTCAAGTTTAACACCATTTCTGCCAAATCTTGGCAATAAGTAGATCAACCATCGAAAAACTGAAGCCCACCTCAATTCATGACACTCATGGACGTTCAAAGATTTCGAATTTGTAAAAAAACGGTAAAGCAAACGGTATAATGGTGTAAATCTAGCGAGCAACAACACAAGACTATCATATAAAGTAGTGAAAAGCCTGAAACGTGGTTATCAGCCCAAGACCACGCCATGCCATGGTGACACCGGCAACATCATGATTGATCAAAACAGGAGTAAGGAAAGATGGGCATCATATTTCAGGAACTATCTAAATCCTCCGTCCTGTTTCAGAACATCGGAGCTTATAAAGGGTGGTCCAACCATAATGCACGATGTTAAGTCACATCTTAACGTCAAGTTTTTCGCCCAACTTAATTGACATTTCTTTGTCTCCGTGTTTGACAAATTCAACCATGGAGAGGTGCACAATTGAGCAGTGCGTTAAGGTTTTTCAAGCCTTTTACGAAAATGGGCATTCAAATCAAAATGCATTTCGTGCACTTCGTGATTTTTTTTCAGCACAATCAACCAAATGTGTCCACAATTGGGAAAAATGTGCGATAATTTTGGTAGGCCGGGTCTGTAGGAAATGTGAAATCACCTGTGCATGCTTGCCCGATTTGTTGTGCGGAAAACATTGCTCTTGTTCGCAATAGTGTGGCAGAAGACAACAGCAATTGAACATCTCACGAACATCACTGATGCAAATTTTAAATAAAGATTTGAATTTACACGCTTACAAGGTTCAATTGACGCCTACTGACCATTTCAAGCGTCGGCAATACGCTGAATGGTTGGTTGAACAGACAGAAGGGAATGCTGACTAATCATCTTCAGCGTAGAGGCACACTTTCACCTCAGTGGATTCGTCAACAAGCAGAATTGCCGCATTTCGGCAAATGCAAATCCACGAGTGATTGTTGGAAAGCCGATGCATACACTAAGAGTGACTGTTTGGTGCGGTTTATGGGCTGGCGGTGTCATTATCCGTACCTCTTCAAAAATGTGGATGCCCAAGCAGTTACCATGAATGGTGTTCGCTATTGCGCGATGATAACGGACTTCTTGTGGGCAGAAATTGAGGCAACAGACCTGGACGATGTGTGGTTCTAACAGGATGGTGCCACTTGCCACACAGTCTTCGAAACAATGGCTCTTTTGCGCGAGAAATTCAATGGCTGTGTTATATCACGGTTTGCCGATGTGAACAGGCCACCAAGATCATGTGATTTGACACCGTCGGACTTCTTTCTCTGGGGATATTTAAAAAAAATTGTACGTCAATAAGCCAAAAATAATTCAAGAGCTAAAGGACGAGACAATTTAGCAGACTACCGACATTGAACCTCAATTATGTCTCAGAGCCATTGAAAATATGGACTATCGGATAGAAGTATAACACCGTAGCCGTGGACAGCATTTGGGCGATATTTTGTCTTACGCATAATTGTCATAGACCTTTCAATTATAATTAAAAATATTAACATAGTTATCTGAAAACTTTTTGTTTTATTTACAATTAACATCGTGTGTTTTGGTAGGACCACCCTTAAGCTATTCCTAGAGAGCTTCCATTGGCTCCACCAACTCTGGATGAAGTTCATTCTACCATCAAAACCCCAAAAAAATATTAAAGCGCCGGGCATCAATGACATTCCAATGGAGCTCAACAAATATGATGGGAGTGGTGTTCAGAAAGCCATCCACAAAGACAACCAGCACATTTGGCAACAAGAACATTATATTCCCCATAAACAAAAAAGATGACAAGCTTCAGTGCTAAAACTATAGAGGTATATCAGTTTCTTTGTACGGCGTGCAAAATATTTTCAAAGACATTAGAAAAAACAAGCTGGGTAAACCTACGCTCATGTCAGAAGGGTTTTGTATTCAATTTACAAAATGCAGTCACCAGATCGAATCAAATCAAGAAAGATGTCAAGGACGATTTTATTGGAGAAAATATGAAATACGAAGATCATACTATTATTAACAAAGTTGAACGAATTTCGACTTCTGAGGTTTTTGTTATTGTTATACTCATAAATATCTCCCTTGATAATTATTTCAGATGTCCATCCGCGAGGGAGGAAACACAATTTGTTCGAATTCTAGAATGGTTACAAAGCCCTTTTGCTAGGAGCTCTCTGCCGCCTCTTTGACTTGTTTCATTTATGAGCATTGATTGTAGGTACTCATTTTTAGTCATTCATCAAATTGAATCAAGTGTTCAAAGCATGCACCTTAAACGTTGAAGTTGGGAAAAAATAACTCAAAATTATCCAATCTTCGCATTTAAAACAGCCACTATTTTGTTTTACGATTACTGATACCACTAGCTGAACCGATTCTCAAAGATCTACATGACACCTATCATTCCTGAAATTTTCATGCAAATCCTAGCAAAACTGTAGGGTCTGAGTCGGTAAAAAGCGCATGTTGTTCCATAGCCATATGTTGCCATAGTAATAAATGCAGCGCATATTGTTCCATAGTAATACAGGAAAATTCAAACCGCTATAACTTCGCTAATTATGATTCAATCTTTATGAAACTTTCAGGATAGATCAACCTTATAAATAGTCATCTGTCTACTTAATTTCAATTTAAGGGTACCGTTAAGATTTTATTCAAGAAAACATAAAATCGATAAATCATACTATTACTACCAAAGTTGAGTGAATTGCAACTTCTAACGTATTTGTTGTTGTTGTACTCACCATGGCCAACATTCCTGATTTTTTTCAGATTTTTCGCATCACAGGTGTACAATCGCGATGGAGGGGGGGGACACACATTTTTCGTGTATTTCCCCTCACTGTGCGCCCCTCGAAGCAAACTTTTCCAAACTAAGACCTTTTTTGAAAAGTTCTCATCAAGACCTTTCATTTGATATCCATTTCGGCTACTTTCAATGAAATTTTTTTTTCGGAGGTAACTCCCCTATATGGGGAGATCCCCCTTAAATACCTTATACATTTTTTTGTAGTTGCACTTTGAGGAGAGTACCACTTTACACCTGTATACAAAATTTGGTGTTCCTAGCTTAAGTAGTTTCCGAGAAAAACTGCTGTGACACACGGACGGACGGACAGACGGACAGACAGGACGCGATTTTAGTAGGGTTTTGTAAAATTATTTTACAAAACCCTAAAAAACAGGTCATGCGCCGACACTATTATTATTGTGGAGTATCAAGATGGTTTTAGAGCAGGTAAATCGACAATAGACTAAGTGTTTACTGATAAGCAGGTACTTGCGAAATACTTGGAGCTTGACATAGACGTATACCAAATATTTTTGTTCTTAAGCAAGCACACGACGGTATTGATCTGAACTGACTGTGGAATATATAATGCTTCCTTTGGCATCCCAGCCAAATTAATCAATCTTATCAAAATGGCAATGACGTTAACAACCTCTCGAGTCCGCATCAACAACAAACTCACTGACACCTTTGACATTAATATCAGACTAAAGGAGGGAGGTGGCCTAGCCCCATCGTTATTTAAATTGGCTCAGGAATATGTCATCAAAAAGCTACTTGCCGACACAAAATATACGTTCATATGTAAGTCAAGGGGTAGCCTATGTAGACGGGATCAATACCTTGTCAAAGTCGTAACTAGACTTAAAAGCGAGTTGTATGAAATTTTTGACGAACCGGAGGTCTCAATAATTGTAAGACTGCGGAAGTTGCAATAAGCTGGCCACATGAATCGCATGGACGAACAACGGATACGTAAAAAGGTATTCGTTGGGAGAACTGAAGGGCAAAGACCAGTGGAAAAACTAAGAAAACGCTGGTCTGACTCAGTCAACGAAGATAGTTCATCATTGCTCGGATTTCGGGATTGGAAGACGCGATGAATGGACTAAGACATTTCGAGGCGCTATTTGCAGGAAGCAAATGCCCGAGATGGGGTTTAGCGCTACGAAGAAGAAGAGGAAGAAAAATATTGAGATTGGTAAAGATGTCATTTCGGTTTTTGTCTCATTTTGAAATATTTTATGTATTGGAGTTATACTGTGCATTATTTAGGAGTCCACTTTGTAAGTCACTGTTGGAGTCCACGTTGTCCTCAATTTTGGACGCGTTAAATTATTCAATGGTTGGAGCTGGAATCTGAAACTGCATAATAGCTTCCAAGTTACGATTCTTTGGAATCGTCGAGTGGGCTATTATATGTGCTGGACTCAGAATTAGAGTTTTTGTATCTAGTTTGGGTTTGTTAGATTGGTATGGTTTTGTATTTGTTTAGTTTTCATTTTCGTGGTCAACGCTCACTTCTTTTTCTTATAACTTTGTCTTTTTATTTCAATTTCCATTAGTTTGTCTCCGTCGGGTTTGTGGGGTCTTTGTTGCTGGTAGTACCAGCGATGGTCCCTTAGATTTGTTTACGGTCCATTGCACCGAGTTTTATTGTTGATTTAATTTATAGAATGGATATACTTACGTGAGTAAGGTTTTCTGGTGTTCACCTGACAACTAAAATCGGTTTGTCTCCCTCGTTAAAAATTCAGGCTGGTTTTCACTTCACTAAGTATCACAACCATGCTACTGTGTCCACAATCTTCAAGGTTTGGGAGTGGAATGCTGTCAATTTCACCAAAAAAAAGTGCTGTCAGCTGTCCTCTTCCCCAATGACAGTGCCGTCAGCTGTCAAGACACTAGACTGCAGTGAACTCCACCCGAGCGATTTCCCCGGTAATACCCGCCTTCACTCCGCACCTCAATAGCTGAATGAGAACAAATGTTTTAAATTCGCATTATTTTTTGTGAAATTAGACTAAGCAAATTAATTAATCAATCAATCAATCAAAGGAATACAATCATTGCTGATTTCATACATCAACTAATAAATTATTCTGTCTATGATTCAATACACTTAAGACAGCTTCATACCACAATCAATATAAATGTCGTTTCCAATTGATACAGAATTCTGGCAAACTAGCATAAGTTTCGACACGTTAAGTACCTTCATATGTTTGCCAGAGACCATTGCCATTTACTCATTTCTACTTTTGTGAGCGAATTTCTGACAGGAAGTGTCCTATTCTCAGGACGAAAATAGGCCGGTATAAATGAATAGCAATCCAATATGTGAGCAACATGTTTCCTGATAACTTGGCAATTTTGTCACGTTCATATGAAATTGCCATTGTCACGACCACGTTTATATTCATATGATATGTATAATCTCACTAGCAAAATTGCTAAGAAAATTTAATTTTGATTGGAATCGGGACGGAGCTCTGAAAATCGCTAAAGCAATAAATGAATATGAGAAAGAGGATGTTATGTGATACATGAAACTAATGAACGAGGTGATTATATTATACTTGTATGTGACTCACTCAGACATGTCCATTATTAATTTGGTCGATCGGAACGCTATAAATCTTTCATCGTTAATATCATGTTTAATGTGACCTATCTTTGTGAAACAATTTTTGCATTCGAAAATTGAGTGAGGGAAACGCCTGACTGTAATACGATCTCAAGGGAACAAATACCGATTGGAGGATGATAAACTGGAACTAGGTCAGGCTGACAATATAAAATTGAAGTATCTTTCCATTAAATTTATAGGCTGTGAAGGATGAGAGAACATTAAAACAGAAACATTAATCGAATTGATCGAAGTTTAGTGATGCTTTCTGCTTTAATGTGATTCGATTGTACATTGAACTAGAATTAAATCCATCGTCAATAACAGTTACTCGTATAACCTGTTACGATGAACGAATAAATTATTAATCTGAATTAATCCTTTTCCAAAAAGTCGCCATGAAAAGGACCTTGAATTGATGTATACAAATCGATTACATACTCGTACACAAAACAAATGGCTGCGGGTATACATATAGTACATATGTGTATGTGTCGAGATTATTCGTTGTGCTAAATAAGCAGGATTTCTACCTTTTGTACACATCAAATCTGCCAATTACAGACCACAAACCAGCCTCTTTCATGTTAAATATTTTCGATAAAGCTGTGAAAAGCACTTTTAATCATATTTATTGCACCCTTATCAAAATTAAGTGCCCCCTGTCTGAACTCCAATCCTTGATATATTAGCTCTGTTTGACTCGTGTTAAGTGAATATTTAAAGGATATAGAGTAGATCAATTAAGTGATATTAAGGTAAATGACGATAAGTGGTGGATATATGCAACGATGTGGAGTGTTTAGTGACAAAAGACTAGATTATAAGATTACTTTAAATCCAGTACATAATTGCTGAATTGATGTACGTGTAGGTTACCGCTGAATATGCTTATAGTAATTAATGATGACTCAGAAATAGAGTTTGGCATCACACTTATTTTCAGATGATTAGTTTTGCTGTTTCCTTTCACGATTTAACTAGCTTGTTAAACCACTTGAAAATGATGGAAGAGTTGGAACAATTCAAAATAGCGGTAAAGTGCTTCTGTCAGAAGGAATTTGTACATTAAGAGTTTTCCAATAAGAGGTGTTATTTTGAATAGCCCGCTACTTCGGTAGATGTCACCTTTGAAGCTGTCATATTTTGACAATTGGCAATTAGAAACTACGTTATTAATAAAAATGGAGTGATACACGCTTCAACAATGCATTGAAATTTTTAAAATTCACTATAAAAATGGTGAAAATTTGGCAGAGACGGTTCGTAAAACTCGAACATTTTTGAATCGTCATGAAGCACCTTGTGGGACCGCAAAACAGAAATTGGTGGAAAAATTCGAGCTGTTGGGACAACTTGTGATGTGAAGAATTAAACCTGTGCACGTCACCAAAAAACAGCAGAGAATATTTCTGCTGTAGCCGAAAGTGTTGAAGATTTGGGTCTTAGCGCTTATAAAGTTCAGTTAACACAAGAACTCAAGCCGGTCGATCATAAACAATATCGTGTCTTTGCTGATTGGCTCCTTGAAATACATGAAAATGATCTGGAATTCCATCGAAAAATCATCTTGAGTGATGACGCCCATTTATACATCGGTGGCTTCGTCAACACGCTCGGAAAACTCAAGAGTTATTATTGAAAAGCCTCTCTTTCCTCAACGTGTGACTGTTTGGTGCGGTTTATGGTCCGGCGGAGTCATTGGACCTTACTTTTTCGAAAATGAGGCTGGAGAAACAATGACGGTGAATGGATTGCGCTATCGAGAGATGATTAATGATTTTTTATGGCCGGTATTGGATGCTATTGATCTGGGTAACGTTTATTTTCAACAAGACGGCACTATTTGCCACGCAAGCAACGAAAGAATTGATCTTTTACGGGAAAAGTTTCCGGACCGTGTTATCTCTCGAAGAGGTGATCACAATTTCTTCTTCCTTTGGGGCTACGTGAAAGAGAAGGTCTACGCCAACAGCGCAGGGAGAAAGCCGGTCGACAAGAACATTCTTGGAGGCTAGCATTCTTTGGGGAGTGCCGCCCCCACGGACCCGAGGATATGGGGGGTGCCGTGAGGTTCCCTCTTATTGTATCTGGATTACGCTTTGGACAACGAACTGGAATTGACGCTTTGGGCTGGCGGATGTGATGGTTTGGACCTAGTTGCTTTGCACAGTAGCGCCGAGGTGAAACTCGTGTGTGAACGGCTCCAATTCAACTATCATACCGTCTCCGTCCCGGTAAAACCTTGGCAGGCCTCGGAGTACGTTCGAAGTTCGCACCATTGGGTTGGTGGTGTAGGTTCGGTTGAGACGGACTCCCGATTAGCGCTGGTCTGGCTCTGAGCACTTGTCCCCATAAGGGCTTGTGCCAACCCTCGCATGGCCTCCCTGCTCTGCAAAGATAACCATGGGACCAAAAAGGCGACTACACACACGAACGGAGCAAACAAATGAAACCACAAGCAAACAGGACGCTAGCACGGAGAACCCTTTCAGGCAAAAACCGCTGTTGGCAAGAACACCGATAAAACAAGTCACCGATTGCGGGGGGAGGCAGCAAACCCCAGAAACACTGTTAAAGTCAACACCACAGGTTAAATCATCGGAGACAGACCACAGACGGACTAACGAACGAAAGAAGGCAGAGTGCGTTGTGCAACCTGGCATCATTGCAGCCTTTGGGCGCAGTAGAAGGACTATGCGCACCCCGGAGCGCCCAGTGCAAGACGTACACAATCCGGATCAAGTTGCGACACCAACGGAGGTCAGTGTAAGACTGGGGGAGGGAGAAGTTTTGCCGTTGGCCGACGCCACTTCAAACGCGATCCAAGCGATAGAAGCAAAAGGGCTAGGAAAGGGGGGCTTCTCCCAAGAGGTGGCGCCAAATAACACAATCGCCCTTGACCGCGCCGAAGAGGAGCGGCTTACTCGGAAAGCGGGGAATATCGTCAAACAACTGAGGGCTGCCTGCGAAGTGCAGAAAAACATAGGCAAGAGTGTCAAGAATGGCATTCTTGAACTGGAGGAGCTTTTTGGCCGCATAACGCACTACAGGCGGAGGTGGCTTGCAGCCGAGAAGCACCAAAAAGACACGCTCTCCCTTGAGGCATCAGTGGGTCCTAGCAGCAGCAAAAGAATGGCCGGTAGCCCAATTGAAGGCGACTGTGAGAAAAGGAGGAAGGATGAGACCATAAACGAAGTTGACACTCCAGGCGAGGAGTTTCATGTGGTGCGAAACAAGGCAGCGAAAAAAGCGGCCAAAAAGCTACTCCTAGAAAAAAAAGACAAAGAGCTCAACCACGAAGAGAACAAGGAGCCCCCCGCTATACCGCAGAAAACAAAAAGCAAACCGCGGCACAAACCCTTGCGTGAGGCACTGCTTATTAAACCCACTAAGGGCCGAACCTACGCAGATGTCCTCCGTGAAATTAAAGGAGCGGTCAAGCCAGACGACACCAAAACTGCCATCAAAGCAGTTCGACCAACCCGGACCGGCGGCTTGCTGGTGGAATTCGGGCCAGAGGCCACAAACAAAGATGCATTCCGTGACGCGGTTCAAAAGGTTCTTGGAGATGCGGCAACGGTTGCCTCGCTCGAACCAATGGCCACCCTGGAAATCAGGGACCTCGACTGCGTCACGGACAAAGCTGAAGTAGAGGATGCCATTAGGAGGGAGTTCCCCAGCTTAAGTGAAGTCAAGGCAAGATTGACGCGTGAAAACACAAGGGGGCAACGCATGGCTATTGTCGAACTAGCTGATAAAGACGCCCAGCAAATCCTGGCGAAGGGCAAAATTAAGATAGGTTGGGTGATCTGCAGGATACGGAGAAGAGCGATCCCTATCCGCTGCTTCAGATGCCTCGAATACGGACACACCGCGTATGGCTGTAGGGGACCCGACAGGAGATCTCTGTGCTACAAATGTGGTGAAACGGGGCACAAAAGGAAGGAGTGCACGAACGAGGCAAAATGCATTCTTTGCAAGGACGCTAAGCTAGCACCCGGCGACCTCAAACATGAGCCGGGGACAGGGAGATGCCGGGTTTTCAAGGAGGCCCTAACTAAAGCCAAATCGATACTCAAATGATCCGTATCCTGCAGGTCAATTTGCACCGAAGCACAAACGCCCAGGACCTACTTGAGCAGTTTGCGAGGGATAAGAAAGCTGACCTCGTGTTGCTGAGCGAGCAACATCATAACAAGAACTCGCAAGCGTGGTACCCTGACAAAGCTGGTACCTCGGCCATCTGGGTTCGAGACAGCGCCCGCCTTCAGGTGCAGGGCCATGGACGCGGGGATGGTTTTGTGTGGGTGCGGTGTTCAGGGATAACATATTTCAGTGTTTATCTGACGCCTAACGAGGCAATGCGATCCTTTCGAACCAAACTCGATGCCCTGGAGGACGCTGTCTCGAACACAGAGGGCCACATGCTGGTCGGGGGAGACTTCAACGCTAGAGCCATCGAATGGGGTATGCCACAATCCGACCCAAGGGGAAAGCAAATATTGGACATGGCGGCCAGAACAGCGCTTTTTGTCCTAAATACTGGTAACACCCCTACTTTCCGCCGCTGGGGTTGCGTAGGAACCATACCCGATGTGACACTCGCTTCGGAGGCCCTGGTACCTAGAGTACACAACTGGCGAGTACTAGAGGACTACTCGGCTAGTGATCACCAGTATATAGCTGTTGAGATTCACGACGGTGCCACTCTGCGTGCATATGCCCAAACTTCAATCCTCGGATGGAGGACTGGGAGGATGGACGTCGAGAAGTTCACTGACGCGCTTACGGCAGGCGCACCGTTGCTGGGAGCTCCACCAGGGAGTGGAGGGCCTACAGCCAAGGACTTGGTGAACTCAACTATGAGTACCATCATAGCTGCTTGCGAGTCTTCCATGCCCCGCCGGAGACCCCGACATGGTAAGCCTCCAGTATACTGGTGGTCAAACGAGATCGCCGAACAAAGAAGCGAGTGTCACAAACTTCGGCGAGAGGCCCAGCGGGCGCGAACACGGGAGGAGGCAGACACTAGGCTAGCAGCATACAGGTCCGGCAGGAAATATCTTCGCAGGCTTATTAACAAGAGCAAGGCCCGATGCTGGCAAGACCTCGTGGACGATGTAAATAGGGATCCGTGGGGCCTTGGCTACAAGCTGGTCATGGGGAAACTTGGTGCCCTACGGAAGCCTTGTATACATGACGCGGAAAAGATGGACGCGATAGTGCGGGGACTCTTCCCCGCCCATCCCGTCCGTGTTGACGCTGTCCATGGTGAAACAGCAGTCGAGTGCCCACTCTTCACACAGCTGGAACTGGAGGAGGCAGTCCTCTCCCTGAAGGCAAGGAAGGCTCCAGGTCCAGATGGTGTTCCAGCTGAGGTTTTGCAGCTCGTCTATCACCATTGTCCTGACTTGCTGCTCAGCACATTCAACGCTTGCCTACGGGACGGGGTTTTCCCGGTACGATGGAAGGTGGCGAGGCTCGTGCTGGTCAGCAAGGGGAAGGGAAATCCCGAATCGCCGTCTGCATACCGCCCGTTATGCATGCTAGACACGGCTGGGAAAGTGCTAGAGAAACTCATCAAGGGAAGACTCACTGACGCGATTCGTGCTGCTGGGGACCTATCTCCTCGGCAGTACGGCTTTAGAGCAGGACGTTCTACCATTGATGCGATTGCAGAGGTGGTGAACGCGGTCCAAAAGGCAGAGGCATATAGTCGCACCAAGCGACGGATCGTCCTGTTGGTGACACTCGACGTCAGAAATGCCTTCAACTCCGCTAGATGGGTGGATATTCTGGATACGCTGGAAAACTCTTTTCAAGTTCCAGAATATCTAATGCGGCTTTTGAGGAACTACCTAAAGGACCGAAGCCTGCTCTACGAAACGACACAGGGCCAACGAAGGATGGCGGTTACATCGGGTGTTGCCCAGGGATCTATCCTTGGTCCGGACCTGTGGAACGTGTCTTACGACGGGCTACTGAGACTTGAGATGCCAGATGAGTCGCGCTTGGTCGGCTATGCGGATGATGTTGCGGCTCTGGTCGCCGGACGCACCGTTGAACAAGCGCAACTTAGGCTAGGTATGCTAATGCGCCGAGTGAGGGACTGGATGACTACTCGCGGGCTCAGTCTAGCACTGGAGAAAACCGAAGTGGTCATCTTGACAAAAAAGAGAATCCCTAGAGTAAGGATGATCAGTATTGGAGATATACAGATCGAATCGAAGCCAGCGGTGAAGTACCTGGGGCTACTGATCGACTCGAAGATGAGTTTCTCTGAGCAAATCAGGGCAACGGCTGAAAAGGCTGCTTCGGGAATATCGGCCCTGAGTCGACTTATGGCCAACGTAGGGGGACCCAGCCCATCAAGAAGACGCCTCTTGATGAGTGCTGTAGGGTCAGTGCTACTGTACGGAGCAGAGGTATGGGGCGACGCTCTCAGCAAGGAGGTATACCGAAAACGATTGGCACAGGTACAGAGAAGAGGAGCACTGAGAATTGCATCTTCGTATCCAACAGTCTCCGACTCGGCGGTGAGAGTGATTGCAGGCGTGATACCTGTCGCCCTCCTTGCTAGAGAGCGCCGCGCTATTCACCTGCGCCGAAACGAGGATGCGAGGGAGATGGTTGTCCGCGAGGAGAGACAACGCTCGCTCAACGATTGGCAGCAGTCTTGGAGGAATTGCACGAAGGGAAGGTGGACTGCGCGCCTCATCCCGGATGTGAGACCGTGGCTAAATCGAAGGCATGGTGAGACTGACTTCTATCTGACCCAGCTTTTGAGCGGGCACGGGTGTTTTCAGTCTTACCTGCACAAGATCGGCAAGTCACGGTCTCCCGATTGTCGGTTTTGCCCAGGAGAGGAGGACAATGCCTGTCACACATTTTTTGCGTGTACGAAATGGGCCAGGCTGCGAAAGGAACTCTACAGGGAGACGGGAGAGCTCACCCCGGATAATATAGTTGCGGTGATGCTCGAATCGGTTGACAAATGGAAGCAGGTGGCACGTTATGCTCGGGCAGTCCTAAAATATAAAAGGGACTCACAGCAGCCGGAGGCGCTGGGGCTGGGGGATCGCTCTTCTGGCAATTCCTCTTCCCCCCTCCCCTCCCGCTAGGAAAGGGACTCCCCAGCTTGAAGGCGCCCCACGGCGTAACAAAACGAGACCTGGCCCGAAGTAATGTGTCAAACGGTTCCAGGCTAGGTTCTCAGATTGACAGGGGAGGTGTTTAGTGGGTAGTCCAAAGGTATCCTCCATGGGAGTCCCACACTGCCAGACTCGGCGGGCATAAATGCCTTCACCTCCCTCCCACACAAAAAAAAAAAAAAAAAAAAAAAAAAAAAAAACAGCCCAGCATCGATTCAAGACATCAAAGATGGAATTCGTGAGGCTATCGAGGACATAGGGCAGACACTTTGCGATTTGGTTATGGAAAATTTCATGAAAAGGATATGGTCCTTTAAACGTGGTCGTGGTAGTCATTTGCCTAATGTTATTTTCCACTATTAACAGCATATCTTTTTCTTGATAATCAAGTAAAAATTTGATCATTTGTGTTGAAGAATGACATTTTTCTTCGGATATCAAAATAACACCTCTTATTGAAAAACCCTGTATATTAGTAAATTAAACAATTACGTCAAATAGCAACTTCACTTACAAATAGAATCCTTCAATTATTGACTAAAAAAATAATATATGATTATCATCTATTTTAATATACCGGCGTTTTGTCGGCGTTTTACTGATCTCGTTGTTTGCACAGTCACAATGACATAACAATATGATAAGCCATCCCCGAAATTTTCTTGAAATCTAAACATACTAGAATTTGTGTGTCAAAGCTGCTTAGAAACACTTATCTCCCCAGTGTATCATATTGTTGTTATAATTTTAGAATCTTCAATTGGATGTAGTTTTCCTTTTTTAAACTCGTTTCCTCTAAAATTTTGTGGGTTCATACACCTTTTTATAAGAAAACGAAAATGGATTTCCAGAAAACTTAAGAGTCTCCTACATATTTTATGGGCGAATATTTAATATTAACAAATCATACCATTACTCAAAATGCATACTAAATTTTGACTCTGGAGGTATTTGTTGCGCTTGGACTCACAAAGGCCAACATCCATCATTTTTTCCGATTTTACGGCTCAAAGATGTCCAATCGGGAGGAGATACACACAAATTATTTCCACATTTTGACACCCCCCACTCCCCTTAACACCATGACTTCTCTTCAGATACTCAATCCTGAAAGTTCCAGTCAAAATCTTTAGTTTGATACCCAGTTCGGCTACTTTTAGTGAAATATTCAGGGTGTCACTTCCATACATGGGGGACCTACCTTAAAAACCTTATACTTTGGAGAGGTTACTTCTTTTGACGTACGTACAAAGTTTAATAGCTGCAGCTGTTGTAGTTTTTGAGAAAAATGTCTGTGACACATGGACGGATTGACGGACGGACCAATGGGCAGACAAACAATAAAATAAATAGGGTTTTGTAGAGATATTTTACAAAATCGTAAAAGGGAGCATCTAGTATAAGAGTTGTGTACTGTTTTAATTCAATAATTTTATTTATCAGATATCTGCAGGCCAATTCTCTTTTCCTCGAATAGACGTCGGGCTTTGGTTTCAATTTAATTCCACGATGCAGCTCCATGGAAAGCATTGGGAAGGGGACTGCAATAAAATAATTATTTGTCTTTAATATGCATTGCTAGATTTCATCCTTGCCATTGTTATTTAACTCAAGTTCAACCATTCAGAATAAAAATAAATCAAATAATAAAACAACTTTAAGTAAAAAAATTCAAATCAAATTTTGAATAATCGTGAAACATCGCAAATAAGTTTTGTTAAAACAATCTTAAAGCTTTTAACCAAGACATCCACCTTCCTAACTATCACAGTACTGGTAAGAAATGGTATTATTCCAGTAAATTTCGTTTATAACTCCTTTTTAAGAATTTTAAAATAAAACTGATTTATGATAGCCATAAAAAAGAAAATGTTGGTTCTGATGAGTAATGTTTATATTTAATATTGTAAAATTATTTTGTTATTTAGCTTTAGCATTGCCACCATTTTTGTGTCTTCGCTTAGCGATAGTTAGAGTATCTCATTATCTTGATCCAATGTATTGACACTCGAGAAGGTGATATGGTCAATACCACGCCTTTGTCGTTGACCCGTCCACCCAGTTGTAATACGTTCTGATATTAAACCAGTATGTATCATAACTGAATGGTCTTATAGTCCGCCCGAAGAATCACTTGAAACAATCTCGTTGCCGTCAACAGAGTTCGAACTAGGGAACTTTGACTTACACAGCAAGCACTCTAACTATTGTACTACATTACGTGGACTTTTATTTGGGTCAACAAAATTAGGATATCGTTTGCTTTCAGCTTAAGCATATTTTAAAATAAAAATATTTTAGTAACAGCTGGTGATAACGAGATTTCTTTCAACTAATTCTTCAGACTGACTATTTGCCCGTTCAATTATGATATGTGCTGGTTTGAAAAAAGAACGCATTGCTGCTGGGTGAACGAACACACGGCTAAAGGGGGGTGTTGATCATTTAACCTTCTCAATCGCCAGTATATATCACATACAATCAAGATGATAAGGTACACTAACTATCTTTAAGCAAAGGCCTGAAAAAGAGTGTAGTGCTAAAGCAAAAAAAAAAAAAAAATATTTACTTTTAAATATTAAAATACTGAAAAATTAGATGAAATATTTTTTAGTTTTAGAAATTAGTATATAAGCAATTGTAAATTTAAAATATGCTGTTTGTTGAATAATTACCTCTGTCGAGAGTTCTTTGGAGCATACAGCTGACTTGACAAAGCTACAAGTTCAAGATAAAGCCTGAAAGGCTAGTGACGGGCTAGACAAAGGAACTCTGCTGAGTTCTCGTTAAGTAACCATCAAGCTAGTCCCAAGCCTTACAATTGAGGAGTACCACACATTACAACCTGTGACGACGGACGCCAGTAGCCAGCCGCTAGTGGTGGAGCCACAGACATCAAAAACATCTAAAACAAGGAAGTGATGAAGTGCTTAAGTGGCAAAGCTACGGGCGTGCTTAAGCAAACTATGCCGCACCGCTAAGCTGCGGGTCACATCAGAAGGGCAAGCCGAGGAAATAATGCTATAAACAAAACAAGCAAGCAAAGTCATCCAGCAAATTTGGCAGCAAAAGTATTTGCCGAAAGATTGGAGCGAATCAATTATATTCCCTATGGAAAAAAAAAATAGGTGCAAGGCTAGTATGCGGAAACTAGATAGACGACTCAAAATTGGAGGACCCGGTCAATAGACCGAGACAGTTAGAGGCACTTATTGTAAGAAGCAAAGGCTCGAGAGGGGCTGTGGCGCAACGAAGAAGGAAAAGAAAATTTTGAAGAATTTCGCATTTTTTCGGATCACATACAACCATTTGCTTGTCGCTTTAATATCAATAATGTGTAAAATAAACTTTTTATTCTTAATAAGGGCTGCTTTATCTCGCTTTCGAGCAGGCCCTCTACTTTTGAATATTTTGAGCGATCTCATGTTTTGAAGATTACTTCTAGTCCAGTTTAGTTTTAGAGTTTTGGAGAAAAAATAGAATTCAATACCGTACTAAAATCGGTACTTATCCTTTCGGCCGTCAGTGCGTTACAGCAAATTTTCTCAGGAACAAGAAAAGCTCCTGTCATCAAATTTTGTAGGCAGCTTAGATATTTCTCATTATTGAAACTTTAATATTCAAAAGAAATTTTAAGAGGGCCTCTCAAAATAAGGATGTGGCCCCTTAATAGTTTTTTCATCAAAGATAGGTGAGTGGGGTATCAAATGGAAGGTCTTAGTGAGTTCGTTCAACATCAGTTATTAAAATTGCAATTGACAGGGTAGGCAGGAGAAGCGGAAGAACACGAAAGAACGTTGTCCTCTCCCTCGTGGTTGGACACCCGTAGACCAAAAAATCTGAAAAAATATCTTTGGATGGAGTTTTCTATGAGTACCAACAAAAAAGCTAAATTAGAAGAATTGAATTAACGAATTAAAAAACAGTATACAAAGTAGCTTCGAATTTTATGAATTGAAGGCAGATAGGAAGAATTCACAATGAATACAATGAAGAGAAATTGAATTTTGTGAACTGGACGTAATGAGAAAAATTATAAATAGAGCTCTTCCTGAAACCCGACAGCGAAGCAAAACTAGCAGGGCTACAAATCAATGGGAATAAAACAAAGCTCATGACGCGGTCGAGGATAGATACCTCAAATACCCAAAATATCACACTTGGCGAATACAGTATCAAAAATGTTAAGGAATTTGTTTATATAGGCGCCAAAATAATGAAAACAGGCAATAAAAGAGACCAAATACGCTGAAGAATACAGCTTGCAAATAAGATATTTTATTCAGTGGCTGCATACACAGGAAAACAAAGCCCCCAATATACGAATCTGTGATAAGACCTGTGTTATGCTATGGGTGTGAAACATGGACCCCAACCCAAGCATACGCAAATATATTGAACGCCTTTGAGGTACGGGTCCTGAGGCGAATAATCGGAGCGAAGCTAGACGGGGACCAATGGCGAATTCAATACAACCATGAGTTGTATGAAACTTTTGACGAATCGGAAGTCTCAAGAATTGTAAGACTGCGGAGGCTGCAATGGGCTGGCCACATGAATCGTATGGATGAACAACGGAAACCTAGGAAACGCTGGTCTGTTTCGGTCGACGAAGACAGTTGATTGCCGCTTGGGATATCAAAATTGGAAGACGCAGTCAATAGACCGAGATTGTTGAAGGCACTTGTTGCAGGAAGCAATGGTCCGAGAGGGGCTGTAGTGATACGAAGAAGAAGAGATTTCAGGATTGGTCGGTAACACCGGAGAGTTTGTCACTTTCCTTGACGTCGCATCATTTAATTTTTCGCACTTTACAAATTCGAAAATTTAATATGATAATGGCAAACTTTTGTGACGCTATAAGTACAATTAATTCCTTTTTCATCTTTGAAGCATGTTGGTTGATAAACGCGATAACACAGGCAAAATCTTATTAACTCTGGGACCATCTTCTACCTTTGAACCACTTTTGGTTACATGACAATCATTTCTTCTTCATCGTAGCACTAGAGCCCCCCTCAGGCCTTCACTTCCTGCAAAAAGCGCCTCCAACTGTCTCGTTCCATTGACCACGTCCTCCAATTTTGAAATGCAAACTGCAGTAAACTGTCCCTGTTGACCGAGTCAGACCAGTGTTTCCTGGCTGGTATCAGGCCTTCAATTCTCCCAACATTTAGTGCCAGGAGAATCGACTAAAGTTTTTATGTAATACTTTGCTTGCATTGAAAAGAACATTCAAATTACCACAATAAAACAATTTTCGAATGCCTTTAACATGAAAGGAAGCTTCCTATTTCTCCTACTAATGATTAAGCAGTGTTGAAGGATTTAGCATTATGCAATATTTATGTGGAAACTTACACGAGTAGCAATTGGAAGGTACAACCAGAAGTACACTGCAATAGCATGTCAATAAAATCCAACTGTACCTACACTTGCTTCCGTTTACGTCCCTATCACATCCGGTGCCTCTTGCTTGTTCGTAAATAGATTGAAATTCTTCCAGTACAAGCTATTACACGAGTCCTTATTCTTGCTTGAAATCCTGAGAGCAGTTTGCAAACATGTAGGAAGAATTTTCAGTTCGACTCCAACATAAAATACACATTTGGCTAACACCCACATGCAGTTTGTGGGTTTGGAGGCTTTGGCCTCTTCTAGTGGAGATGGCCTGATATTGATCGACTGTTAGTACGCTGAGAAAACGAACATCTTTCTTTTTGCCAAATTATTACAGCGACGTCTGTTGGAGTTTTTATGTAAACATTCTCTTAATAAATTTGATTTTCCCGCCTCACTCCACGTTGCCAAGTGTTTCACACTAATCAGCAAATTACGTTCGGCATGCAAGTAATGGAAAAAAGCAATTAAAGATGTGATGAAAATCATTCGGATGGAATTTATCGGAAGAATGCCAAATAATTTCCATTTATAAGTCATGAAAGATCAAGGAGTTCACTGACGTGTCTTTTATCGAGGAAATGGATATTTGTCAGATGGATACACACAGACCTTCCTTGAGGATTAACGTGTTCTGGAAAAGTACTCTCGGAACTCAGTCGATTTATTTCAGAAAGAAAAGTGTCATTTAGAAACACTTTAAGAGAGATTCAACGAATGGTTTTGGATCGTTATGGCCCGACGTCAAGGTTTATAGGAGAGGATGTTTCTCGTCTAGACAAGTGAGTCAATTGGGTTAGTCCTTAAAAGTTTGTCGTGAAATGAGAAGTCGAGTTTAATCGAGTGATAGCTGTTTAGATTGGGGAGTAAGATTGAAACGGATCAAATAGAAATACGTTAAACAAATGATGATTGGTAAGTGAGGGGCAATTTATTTGAAGTGGGTAAAGGTTAACTTCAAAGCAGAAGCGTCCTTATTTCACAGAGGAAACGTCTACATGCTAATTCATTGCTCACTTTTCCGTTTAATCATCCTACGTGAAAAGACTTCTAAATGTAATTAATGCCTTGAATACATTGTTTGTGACGAAGAGTCATGTCGATTCTATTTCTTCTTCAAAGGAACCGTCAATTTGAAATAATTTACCCAGTGTTTATCGCATCAAGGCGCTAGTCAATTAAGAACTAAAGAAAATAATTTTGATTAATTACTTTCGAGAGGACTGAAGCATTAAATTCTCATTGATTATTTATCAAACGCTTGGCTATTGAGGATATTTTTAGGTGGTATTGCCTCAAACACCAACCGAAGATTGAAATAGGCAACAATCTCCACGAAAAACCTCTCACACCTAGTCTAGTTTTTTCATCACGTCACATATCATCACATCAAATGGCGCCACGAATGAATAAATCACTCAGTGATTCGTTTATCGTGATTTAATTAAAAGTTTTTGATCTGCTCTATACTAAATTTGGCACTGGATGTTTCATACGTAGGTATACAGTTCGAATTAATTAAAGACACGTGTTATTGATGCTATTAATGTTCTTTTGGCAGAGAGTGTTTACCTGTTGAAGGTATAATAATATAGCATACGAGTATGATTTGTGCGAAAATTCATATTCTTACCGTTGTGGACATGTAAGGATGGACTATCGATTAGCATAACCTACTAGTAGGAGGCAACTAACTAGCTTCAGACAAGGAAAAAAACTTTTTCAATTCTTATTCTTTTTGTGGAATTATAAAAAGTTCAATACAATTTCCTGGACTTGGCTACGAACAGAAGATGATACGAGTATTTGATAAAATTTGTAGTAATCAGTTGGCGATTAGCTCCTGATCTTTCGGAAATATTATTAACTATGAAAAAGTTGCACAGCCACAACTCAGTAATAAAATCATCATTTATGCTGACATATTTTTAGAATTTGGAAAATATTGTTGAAACTTGTTGAATTTTTCCTTTATTTCCACCATAAAATTTTGTACTTCTTGGATACAAATATTTTATTCCCTACTTGGACACATTTTCATTATTAATTATATAACCTTAATCCTGTCTTTATATACAAAGGTTGTAATAGACGCCATTCGGGAAAAAATGTAGTTTTTTTATGTGTCTAGCTTGAATAAAATCCCCCGCCTGGGTTATGCTGTCAAGTTGAGAAGTGTTGGAAAGGAAATGACAATCAAACTCAGTGGACTCAGGCTTACCCTTTCTCCTGCAATCTCTGTGGGCATAGCCTCTTCATTGGTTCCACCCTCAAAGGTCGCGACCCATGTCGCTGTCAGTGTTAGAAGAAAGGTTAGATTTCGACGCTTCCAGTGTAAGATCGGAATCAGGTTATCGGAAATGACGTTTTACAGCCGGCAATCATTCTCTTCCTTTACTTTCGCAAGCTTTCTGACAAGTTATGCAGGCTCTTGCTAGTGAGCGTTTTTGCTTCAACCTCCAAGTCACTGAGGTAATCGTCTGGTCACTAATAAATAGTTTCGCGTGTACTGTCCGCAGCCGATAAGTGTAATGCCCCACTAAAGTTAAAATGCACTGTATTTTAAATTAAGTTAATTTACTTAGAATGCACAATAAGTAACCCCACTTTTTTACAAATCACACTATGGTTTACTTTTCACTTGTCCAATCAATATATGTTTCCAATGTCTTCAAATACATCACGAAGAAGATTTGCTTCACTATCCATCAATATCGCCTTTAATTCGCGCTCTACACCAATCGCAGTTTTACTACCGCCGTTTTACTATTACTATATCCCCAATTCAATCTTCTCGGCTTTATATAGGGTTTCTAGTCATTCAATCAATGTCTCGTATATTGGCGAATATTCTGACGTGAACTGCCTGGAATATTTGAGCAATTCTGAATACCCACAGTAACGTCACTTTCAGATATTGATCATCGATCTACTTGGTCCATCCTTGTGTTTTCGAGTACACACTTTTGAAGTCATTAGTTTACTTTTCTTGGTTGCTCCTTTTCAATTAATACTGATCGTGATGTTATTAAAAGTTGCGACGAAAATAGTGACAGCAGCTCGCAGAATTATTTGAACATGTGACACTGCTCCACCTCTGTCCTTTTCGCCCCGAAAAGATGTGTAGCCAGTTGTAATTAAGTCTGCCTGGATGTAATATGGGGCAAGATGGTCCAGGTGCACGATTTTTATTTTTGCTCTCGACTTACGGTGTCCCTGTATGCGATATACGATGTCGTTGATTCGCTTTGTAACTCAATATGGTCCCTCCCAATCATGCTAAATATCGGAGGCCTACGCTTCCGCCTTTGTGGGTTATATAGCCACACCAAGTCATCTTGCTGGAAGCAAGTATAATTTGCCTTTAGATCATACCTGGTCTACATGTGGTCAGCCGCTTTAGCTCACTTGTGTACTCTGAGATCGTTTGGGGTTTTTGAGGGGGTGTTTCGAACTTCATTTTAGCCGGCAGGCGAATAGCCTTTCCAAAAATGACTTTGACCATGACTTGGCCCGTCGATTCATATTCGGTTGGTCTATACGCAATCAAGAATAATGGGATGTGCCGGTCCCAGTCCTTTTGATTCAACCATCTTGTCCAGATGTTTATTGAGTTTGCCGTTGCAACGTTCCACCATTCCATCGGATTGGGGATGGAGCGTTGTTGTCCTCGTTTTCCGTATTCCCAGCAACTCGCACATTTCGCCAAAAACTAGTGACTCAAGGTTTCGGCCTCGATCCGAATGTAGTTCAAAAGGTACGCCGTACCAACTAACCCAATTTAACACCAGCTGCTCAGATGTAGTAGTTGCTTCCTGGTTGGAAATGGTAAGGACCTCAGGCTACTTGCTGAAATAATCAGCCACAACCAGCGTGTATTGATTTCCACATTTGTATTCAGGAAAGGGTCCTGCGATGTCAACAGCAATCCTTTCAAACGGTGCCCCCACGTTATAGGCTTGCATTTATCCTCTCAGTGGTCACTTTGGACCTTTGACGGAAGCGAAAATTGTGCATCTACGGCACTAGTCCTCCACGTCTTCTCGAGCGTGGAGCCAATAGAACCTTTCCCGAAATTTTGCTAAGGTCTTGTTAGCACCAAGATGGCCTCCCGAGGACCCTTGGTGCATTTCCTTAATCACATCGTGTATTCACCTTTTGGGTAGTAAAGTTTGCATCCTATAGCAGCTGCCATCCATCCTCCACCTGAAGAGAAATCCATTGTACCCAATAACTTTTTTGGGTGGCTCCATGCATCGGCACGTGCTTCCACTCAGTTGCCCAGTTGTCTTCTTCCATACGAGTTATGGCCCGATGTCTTCATCGGCTAACTGGGCATTTCTCCTTCCTGGTCACGCAGTAGTTCCTCTCACTTTTTAAGAGAATTCAACGGTTAAAATAAGAGGAGTCTTTTTTCGCCGTCGATCTGCTGGGAGAGTCCAGCTCCAATCCCGCCACTGCACGCACCGGCGTCAACTCCAAACTTTTTTCCGGGTTTTGGATATGCCAACATGGGTAATTCACACAGCTTCTCTTTCAGGGTCTCAAAGGCTGCTGGGCATTGTACATTCCAGACATACGGACGACATTTCTCGGTTAGCAGATGGGGACACTTCGCTATTTAGGCAAAGTCTTAAACAAATCTTTGATAGTGGGTCGCCAGACATTGAGAACTTCGTAGTTTGTCTATTTTGACCCCTCCTGCTGATACAATGCGTCCCAGGTATTTTGCTTCAGCTGCAAAAAGGGCACACTTGACGGAACTAAGTCTCAGATTCAACAGTTGCAATCGGGAGAACACCTCTTCTAAGTTCCGCACATGCTCTTTGAACGTTTTCCCAATAAAAATGATGTCATGTAGGTAAACCAAGCAGGTCTTCCAGGTAAGGCCTCATAGCACAAATTTCATCAGGCTTTCGAAGGTGGCTGGAGCATTGCAAAGCCCAAATGCTATCACCGAAACTGAAAAAGTGATCCTTTCTTGTTCCTTCTTGCCGGTTTCTACCTGCCAGTAGCCACTGTTGAGATTGAGTGCAGAAAACCATTTTGCGTCGGCTATAGTGTCCATGATGTGACCGATGCGTGGAGGCGGGTAACTTTTTTTCTTAGTGACGTCGTTAAGCTGCCTATAGTCGACACAAAAATGAGTGCTACCATCCTTTTTCTTTACTAGAACTACTGGCGCGGCCCATGGACTGGCAGAAGGCTCGATAACACATTGTTTTTCTAAGCCCGAGATCAGTGCACGCACTTACCCTTGTTTGGCTATAGGAAGACGTCTTGGTGCTTGTCAAATCAGCTTGGCTACCTGTGTATCTATGACGTGAGAAACCATACTCGTTCAGCCTTGGTCATCGGGCCTTGTTAAGAATATGCCACTGTACTTGGTGGCCAGATCAGAGCCTTGCTTGAATAGCTACACTGGCAATTTGGTCTGATTCAATATTGCAGATGTGAATTTCCAGGCCTTGTCTGTGGCTTGCCTCTTTTTGCAATGATGGTCGTGAGTAGCTTCTAAAGAGGTGATGATAGAAATAAACTGGCAGCTGCCGATGACTTCTCCCGCTTTGATGCTTGTGGTTGGGTCTGCGATGTTAAGGACTCTAATTGGCACGTATCCATTCCTTATAGATCTTATAAAGCTTCGACATATTATCAAACTGCGCAACGCCGACACCTCCATCACCATCAAGCTTGGCCCATACAATGCTCTCCAAAGATTTCGGTACATCAGTGTCAGTACATACTACCACATTCATCTTGGGAATTTGGACGCTGGGATCCTCCACCAATACTTCGACATTTCGCCATTTCAATACCCATTTGCCCAAATCCGACGCGATTCCATGTGGTCGCGAAAAATCGTTTCGGAGAATACACTCATCCTCTGCCCCACGAAGTTGGCTCTTACATGTTTCCCGACCCCTCTGTTTGAAGGGCTTTCATTCTGGCTCCTGACTTAGTCTGAATTTCCTTCTAGCTGTACACCCTGGACAATAGCTCGGTTTTCTTCACTTCTTGCAGTCTTTTTGCAGGTGCCCCTTCTCACCGCAATTCCAGCATCTAGGCGCACAATTTACCTGCGGATCTCTACGTGCTCACACCTGCACTCACCTGTCTAAACCTGGCGAACTCGGGCAGTGGTATGAGCCACATATTTCGCTGCCTCAAAGTTCAGACTATAAGCCAATGCATCCTTAATCGTTTGCTTTTGAGCTTTACGCATGGCTTGTTGCAATTTTGATCTTTAATGCGCTGATGAATGCTTCTGTCGCTGCGTCATCTCGATGTTCCGGGTCGTATGCTGGGTTAGCCAAAAGTGCCAGTCGCTCAATGTCTTGGGCTAGCTGCTGCAGGGTTTCGTAAGACTTCTGCATCCATTGCCGTAGCTGTGACCGACAAATCTACTTCAGATGATCGTCTCCATAACACATGTCAAGCAAACCTATCGTAGCAGCCGAGTTTGGGTGCAACTCAACGAAAATATTCTGCAAAAGCTCGGCAGCTGGGCTTCTTAGATCAAGAATTAGCGCAGTTGCTCATTTCTGCTCGTTCCAGTGATTTGTCCTAGTGGTGGCTTCAAACTGGATTTCGTAGATACTCCAGATTGTTTGCCCGCCAATTATTGGTGCTTACACATTTCTGGAAGCGCTTTGCGACCTTGCGGATCTCATGGTTGATTCTCTCCTCGACCTGCCTGATCTTCTTCTCGACCTGGTATACGTTTTTCTCGACGCATTTAATTTGTTTGCTGAGACTACCAAGCTCCACTTTTATTTCGGTTGACTGTTTTTGCAAATCTGCCTTGAAATCAGTTGACTGTTTTTGTAAATCTGCCTTGATTTCGAATGCTATTAGGTTCAGCTTCTGACCTAGCTTTGATGATTGTTCATTCAGCCTAGCTGATTTTTCTTTTAGTTGCGCTGATTGTTCATTTAGCTTCGCAGTTAGGCTGGATGATTGTTGCCGCTGGTCTTGCTTCGTTCTTGTGCTTTTGAGTACATGATTTTGACGTAATTCGTTTACTTCTCTTGGTTACTTCTCTTCAATCAATATTCATCATGATATTATTAATAGTTGCGACAAGAAATGCGACAGTAGCCCGCAGAATTGTTTGGACATATGACAATAGGAACGTTTAAAATGGATGTCTTCTTAATCATGCGGTGCAAAAGGTTGACTTTATTCACTGACGCCAAGGCAAATGTGAGAGTCACGGAACTGAAGGATATAGTCGTTAGTTCGTACATTAGTTCCTGGAGGCAATAGAAAGTAGGCCTGTAGACATGAAAACAGCATTAATTTATTTTTCAATGCTGTGCATCGCAACGTGCAGTAAAGTACGCAACTGTTCGGGAATTGGGCATTGCAAGCAGTCACCATTTGATATGCATTTTTTAGCCGTTCATATAAATAATTGGATTGAAAGATCATTTCAGTGTTTTTTTTTGCCTACTGTTAATTTATTTTACTTTAGGAAGTGTTCTGTGGGTGATTCATTAACACTGAGAGTATGCGAAAGATAAAAATTAGAATGGGAATGATAAAAATTAATTAAAGTACTAGGGATATTTATCGTATATACCAAACTAACTATAAACAATTTGCAAATGTAACAAGTACCATTGATTGAAGCAAGTTTATTGAATCAATATTAAATCTTAAAAATTTAAAAGAATAATGTTCCCGTATATAAGTCACTCTATCTCATATTGACTTTGACGTTTACCTCAATTGATTAGCAATTTTACAACCATCCATTGCTACTAAATTATAGTTACCATCCATTTTGTTCGCAATTTTCAGAAGCAACTCCAAACCGACCTTTCATCGGTTACAGTCTAGGAATATACCAACGTACTGTATCCAATAGTTCAACAAGTTCAGAAACCCTGAGTTTACTCCGAGATGGCTGCTGACAGGCGAGCTAGATCCGCTAGCAGATTAAGTCTGAATACAATTTTCGTAGCCACCGAGTCAAATGCCCGATTAAAATGCGTCAAACAACGATCATACTCAAGGTTAATCTATTCACATCTCTTTCAGACAATACTTCTAGTTCGAAAGGGAAAAACAGGGGACATCATCAACGAAATTCATGCGTTCCCGATTACTCACCGATACGGTGCCAGAAATAAAGCAGTGCAATCTGGAACCGAATCATTCAACTCTAATTGAAAGCGCAAAACTAAGCCACAGCACTACGTACCCAGCCAAACCACCGAGCTGATCAGTTGCGGATTTTTAAAATTCTACCCCCTACGCGGCATCTTAACCTCCAATCTTCATCGCATCCTAGAAAAGATCCACTATCTACTGAAAAGGGAAGATTTTGTTCTTATTTAGCAATTCATAATCAATTTTATTTGCAAATTCATGAATTTATAGCAAAAAAAAAGTTATATTTTTTCATTTACCTTATTCCCTCTAAATACTAATTTTTCGGTCATAATAACTAGTCCGTTATAAAAATGGCTGCTTTTGTTCATACTCGCATTGTAAGTAATATTAAGTGTAAATGTAAGTGGCAGGGATGCAAAATGTGTTGTTTCATTAAATTTATGTGGTATCTGTTTTTTTTTTTACATTTCTTCTTCTTCATTTGACTCTCTTATGATATATAGGGGTTTCCATTAATGACATAACAATTTTCAATTAATCGATTGTGAGGCATGCTATGTGGCTAGTGGCACCGTCTTGCTGAAACTACAGATCGTTAATGTCAATTTCATACAACTCTGTCCACAAATAATCTTCAAACAAAACGCAATAGCGTTCTCCATTGACGGCAGCCATACGGTTGTTTTTATCCACGTAAAAATAAAGTTCAATCATACCTTCGGCATGAAAACCTCACCTTACAGTAATTTTTGCGGATACAACGGTATCTCAAGAAACACATGTGGGTTTGTTGCTGACCATTAACGCATAATTTTCTTATCAAGAAAGCCATTAAGTCAGAAATGAGCTGTATCACTGCAGATTATTTCTCAATGAAATTTTTAATTTTCGTCGTGCTTTGCCAGAGCCCAAATTGGAGAAGTTTCGCCGTTTCGAATGATCAAGTGGCTTTAGTTCTTGAGTTGATTTGATCTTGCAACCACAGTGTCGTTTGAGCGATGCCCAATTCTTGAGAACGACGCGGAATCGACTAATTTGGCTCATTCTGAGTCGGTGGACTTACGGCTGTGATATTTCTTTCATTTCGAGCGGTACGACGTCTTTTTGCTACCAAAACGTCCAATAGTGAAAATTTGGACTCGAACTTATTTACTATAGCATGCACAGTTTGTCGGGTGGGGCAATTATCACGGCCGAAAATTCGAGTAGGCGCTCTTATATTTGCGACCACCGACTAAAAATTTCGGTAAAAATGATTTCCAAACATTGCTGGTTCGTGAACTTTACCATGATGAAAAATGTATAAGGGTGCGTTCATATAAAGATACAAAATTATTATGTTCCTTATTGAAAACCCTATAATTACTGTAAAAACCATTTGCTGCATCAAATGTAATCACATTTTTGTCTTATTATATTCTTATACTGTTACTATTGGCAAAAATTAAGTCCTACAATCTTGTTTTATCGATAAGTACTTGTTCTTAATTTAATCTTGTCTTAATATTTTGAAGGAGGCTCAACCTGAAATACTTGTAATCGGTAATATGAGAAAATCATTCAATTTAAATATTTTTCGTGTCAACCGCTTTTGGCACTTTGTCTCTAGATTAGAGTTTGAATTAAGGATTTTATTTAAATATTGAGGCTCATTGGGTAAATTATTTGGCAGGACTTTTGATAGCTGATATACATATTCAAAAGATATTGATCGAAACTTACAAGAATTGAGCAGGTTTTTGTTATTTGAGAATCTAAAGTATTTTTTCGAGGAGTATTTGAAATGACTAATAAAATTAATTTCAATTATTTTTACTTTAAGACAAAATGGTAAATTCAACATTGAAATAAATATATATGTATGTCTTTGCACCATAAAGCCTTATTATTTTTAACTTAATCTTCTTCTTTTTCGTAGCACTGCAGCCCCTCTCGAGCCTTAGCCTCCAGCCCATTGACCGCGTCCACCAATTTTGAAATCCGAGCAGCGATGAACTGTCTTCGTCAACCGAGTCAGACCAGCGTTTATTGGTTTCCCTACTACCTTTTTGGGTATCCGTTGTTCGTTCATACGACTCATGTGGGCAGCACTTTGCAGCTTCCGCAGTCTTCCAATCCTTGAGACCTCCGGCTTGTCATAGATTTCATACAGCTCATAGTTGTATTGACTTCGCCATTGGTCCCCGTCTAGCTTCGCTCCGATTATTCGCCTCAGGAACCGTCGCTCAAAGGCGTTCAATGTATTTGCAGATGCTTGGGTTAGGGTCCATGTTTCTCATCCATAGCATAACACAGGTCTTATCACAGATTTGTATACTTGGAACTTTGTTTTCCTGTGTATGCAGCTAGTCTTCAAGATCGTCAAAACTAAAAAAAAATGTTTTATTTGCAAGCTGTTTTTTACGGCGTATTTCCTCTCTTTTATTAACGGTTCTCGTTATTTTGGCACGTAAATACATGACTTGCTCACATTTTTGATAATATATTCGCCAAGTGTGATATATTGCGTACTTGAGGCATTTTCCCCTGACTGCGTCATAAGCTTTTTTTTATTTTCATTAATTTGTAGCCGTACTAGTTTCGCATCGCTGTCGGGTTTCAGGAAGGGTTCTTTGGCAGTTGTTAATGACCATGAAAAAATAGTACTGTCTTCCGCATAGGCTACTAATTTGCTCGACTTGTATAGTAATGTACCTCAAGCCTTGACAGGCCAAATTGAATAGCAATGGGACCACTCCATCTTCCTGCTTTAGTCCGATATTTGTGTCAAAAGCATCGGTGAATTGGTTATTGATGCGGACTTGGGAGGTCATCGACGTCATTATCATTTTGGTGAGATGGTCTAATTTGGCTGGAATGCCAAGGCACAGCATTATTTGGTACAGTACGTTACGATCAATACTTTCGTATACTTGCTTAAAGTCAACGACAATTTGGTGTACGTTTGTGTTGAACTCCCAGAATTTTTCAAGTACCTGTTTGACAGTGAACGATTGATCTTTCGTCGATCTACGTGCTCTAAAATCACTTTGATACTCCCGATCCGATTTCATTTTCTAAGATTTTTGATTATATTTTGTACGCCGTACAAGGTGGTGATATGCTTCTATAATTTTCGCACTGTAGCTTGTCACATTTTTGTGGATAGGGAATATAATTGATTGGCTCCACTCGTTCGGCATATGTACTTGTTGTCAAATATGCCGTATGACTTTGTGAATAGCTTTATGAACACCGCTGTCACCATACATGATGAGCTCTACTGGAATCTCATCAATGCTCAGCGCTTTAGTATTCTTTTGGGCTTTGATGATGAAACAAATTTTATCCAGAGTTGGCGGGACCAATAGAAGCTCTCTGCAGACATCTATAGGCTAGAATGTTCTGGAGCTGTGCGGAGAGCTAAAAAGATTCTTAAAATATGATGCCTTTATGTACTCAAGAAAAAAAAATTAACTTTATTCGTTATTCAAAATATTGGATATTACACGGTCTCCGTGAAATTTTTGGCCACAGATGCCGTTTGTAGCCTTTCGTTGTTGACTTTTTGTAGCAGGCTGGCCTTCACCAAGTATGCCTTTGATATATGACATCGATAAGTTAATTGAATCAAGTAATGATCTGAGTTACAATTGGCTCCTCGGTGTGTATGGACGTCAAGGTTGCTCAGGGCTCACCGTTGTTGGATCAGAACATGGTCGATTTGGTTTTGTGTGTTGCTATCGGGTGACACCCAAGTTATTTTATGTATGCATGAATGTGGGAAGCAAGTCGAACGTAAAACTAGATTTCTGCTACATGCAAAGGCAATCATGATCTGGCCGTTATCATTCGTTTCATTGTGGGGATTATATCCTCCAATCGTGCCCCAATAAGATAGCTCATTGCCAACTTTAGCGTTGAAATCACCTAGAATCACTATTGTGTCATTTGTAGGCAATAAGGCGACCAGTCTTTCCAGGTAATCATGGAAATTTTCCCTTATTTTTTCATCCTTTTCTTTGGTGAGGGTATGAAAATTGATCAGCCAGATATATTTTTTGCAGCTCAGATGAAAATTTTTTGACTAGTTTCGAGTATAAGAAAGAATTTTACTGATTGCCCAAGGGAATACAACTCTTGATCATTTCTCTTCATTCTTACGCCTTTGGTAAAGTTTGTGTTTAATGTTGTACTTAAATTAATTTGGAGAATAAGGTGATTCATTATGAAGTTTGGTTTTTAATCTCAAATGAAAGGCATAAAGTTGGATTCTACTTGTATAGTAGAAATTTTATTGTGAAATGAAAGTTTTTAATCTCAAATGAAAGGCATAAAGTAGAATTATGTAGTAACAATTTTATTGTAAAATGAAAGGGCAATCTATGACATTTACTTTTTAAAGATTATATTGTTTAAATGTTGACCTTGACAACGCCGTAAATGATCCATCCTGAGGGTCCAATTTTGAACAACCCGTTCCAACATATCTTGCGAATGACACGAGTAATATTGGCTTCCACATTGTCGATTGAAGCTGGCTTTTACTTGAAGGCCAAAGACTTCATGTAACTCCAAAGAAAATAAACTAAAGGTTTGATATCACACGATCTAAGCAGCCAATTTACTGGTCCAAAACGTGAAATCAGGTTCTCACCAAAATGATTTCTCAATAAGTCCATTCATTCTCTCGCTGCATGCAAGTAACAACGTCTTATTGAAACCAAAATTCACCGATATCACGGACTTCGATTTCAGGTAGTGAAAATCCGCTATCATGGTGCGATAGCGGTTGCCATTGACGATTACGTTCTGACCGGACTGATTTTTAAAGAAATATGGGCGGGTGATTCTATTGGCCTATAAACCACATAAAACTGTGCATTTCTGTGGCTGTAGTGGCTGTATCCATTGAACCAAAAATGCTCCTCATCGCTGAACCAAATTCATTCAGTTGATTCAGAACCCATTCATTAAAAACACGACGTAAACCAAAGTCGCCCGGCTTTAATTCTTGCACGAGTTGATCTTTGTTTACCTTAAAATCAAGATCTTTACGTAAAATATGCAAAACTGTTGTATATGACAAACTAAGCTGTTGTTGAACGATGCCAAGTAGATTTGTCACGGTCTTCAGCCACACTCTCAGCTACAGCCACTATATTCTCTTCACTACGTGCCGAATGTGGTCTAATCTGACGAGTATCATCCAATAATGTATGCTGGGTTTCAAATTTGCAGATGGTGTTGGCTATAGTGATACGATATGTTGCTCTAAGAGCACGAAAAACATTTCTCACAAAACGCTGATTTTCTTAATACAGCTGAACAACTTGGGTAGGATGTTATGGTGTAAGCCTTTTTATGAGATCTGTCAAAAATAGCCTATTGAAAATCAAACCTCATAATGAATCCCCTTTATAAGCTAAAGTTTTTTCGAACTGACAATATTGATTTATGCGAACACCTTTCCTATTTACACCTCTGAGAAATAACTGTTCGTGCTCTTAGAATTAACAGCTCAGAATTCGATACAGTACAAATGTGAGCATCTTCTGTACAGTTTATGCCATTGTACAAAGTGGAAATATTGAAATATTTTATGCTATGCCCGCATTGTCTAATTTAAGACATACTTAGATAGAATCTATGGCATTACGTAAGTGTGCAGTTTAGACCGTTGAAAAAAGTTTTACTTGAGTGGCTAGATGCGCCAAAGTTGGGGGAATCTCTTCTCTAGCAATTCCTCCTTTTCTCTTAATTTCTGCTAGAAAATGGAGTCCTGCAATTCAATAGTGCCTCAAAATGTAGTCAAACGAAGTCTAGCTTCTTGTCATGTGCTGAATGATATCAAGTTAAGTTCTCAGGCCAGAAAAAGAGATATTTGGTGGCTATCAAGTAGCTTTGCGTATCTGAAAGTTGAAACTCAAGGTGTAAATAACATTCACTTGAGTAGTCCTTGGGGGAGATGGCCCCTACGCACCAGAGATTAGGCTAACTTCTCCAATGGAGGAGCTGTATAAAAGTTATACTCAGGCAGCGCCAGAAATACTTGAACAGAGGTCTACGGGGTAGGCATTTCAGCAGTTTACTGTCACTTCATTTATGTTGAACAGTCTAACGACAGGAAGGTGTGTCTGTAATTTTGGAATTAAAAATAAAGTAGGTTTTGAACACATCAGTTGTGTCATGAGTATACTAAACACGGGTAAAATGGGGCCTTAGCCCATTGGTTGAGCGACACGTATTGGTGCCAATTCCTAGTTATGGTGGAACTGAGGGTAAACCTTCTTTTGGTGGGAGCTCACATAAACTGCGTTCACTTTCTGGACTTATCTTCTTTCTTAACTTACCAACCCTTTTAATGTCAAAAAATTTTAAATTGTGATCTGAAATTCTTGTTGGTAAACATCTTGCTTTCAGGAAAAACGTGGTGTAAGAATTGAGACAATTACACGCCAAGTTTCTGTAAGTTAGGGTGAGATGTGTAGTTAACTTTAGCTACTTTTAACATCTTCAGGTCTGAAACCATGAGCACCTCTCCTTTCTTCTTGAAAAGTATTAACCTTCTCTGGCGAAGGAACAGAGGTTTTATGCTTTTGTTTGATATTTGTATTTCATGTCCTCAAACCTTTGTGAGATCAAATTTTTACATGTTTGTAGAGCAGCCAGATTGATACTCAGTAAAAAAAATTTCCAATTGAATAGAAAATGGGATGTCTGATAGCGTAGAAAACGTGTGTAGGTTCGTGGCGCGACAAAAACCCACCACCAAATAGCTAGCTACCA